>WNGS01000543.1:9096189-9137938 GCA_020271785.1 Procambarus virginalis | reverse complement strand
ATATATATATATATTTAGGACTTGTTCCTTAAATACAAGTCACAGCTTAATGTCATCTTTTACAGAGGACAAAAACCAGCATGAAAAGTACTTGTGTACAAGACATTGAAAAACTACAAGCTGATTAATATAATTTTTCGATTGGCCAGCAGAAAATAACAAGATGTTTAACAGTAAATTCAGGTGTTTAGGTATGGTAAAAATTAAGACAAACAAAATACAGGGTACAAAACCCAATCAAATCTGCTCATAATAGGAAAGCAACATATAAAGGCTCTGGAATAATGACGTCTGACAAATTAACGTTTAGAGAGTATAACCAAGCAAATAAAGAACTGGCTAGAAAAATGATAGGATGGATTACAAGAACCTTCAAATCCTGGGATCTCATCACATTGCTCATACTAATCAAATCACTGATGCTGTCCCACCTTGAGTACTGCTCGATACTTACTTTCCCCTTCAGAGCAGGAGAGATTGCTAAAATATGGGAATACAGAGACCATATATGGCATGCACAGACATGATAAAGCACCTAAATTATAAGGCTCGTCTCAAAGCTATCAAAATGTGCTCTCTAGAAAGGAGATGAGAGGGGTATCAAATAATATACAGTATACTGTACACAGAAGGTACTGGAGGGCCAGGTCTCAAATTTGCACAGTAAAATAACATACTGGGAGTGAACAATATGGAAGGAAATGCAGAACAGAGCCAGTGAAGAGTAGAGGCGAAATAAATGCCAACCCATGGTAGGTAGGCCACCGAACTTTCAAGCCTCCTCTCTTCACACCCAAATCCTCTTCCAAGAATTTTATCGCCCCATCCCTCTTCCTCCTACATCTTTTCCAAGCCCTTTGGACATCAAATCGAAAGTAGAGGTCCCATACCACAATCAGAGAACACTGTATGAACATCAGAAGTCCATGGTGGGTTCAATATCCTGCCAGCAAATATAAGAAATATTGCCAGAACAAAATTGGAAGTCTTCAAGAAAAACTGGACAGTTTTCTACAAGAAGTGCTGGACCAGCCGGGCTGTAGTGGATATGCGAGTCTGCGGGCCACTCCAAGCAACAGCCTGTTGGACCAAGGTCCCACAAGTCAAGCCTGACCCTGGGCCAGGCTTGGGGAGTAGAAGAACTCTCAGAATCTCACATTCAGGTACATCCAAGTTAGCGAGATATTATTAAAACATGCAAATTTACTAAACTTTCAGCACTTTTGAAGCATTCAAGTAGGACTTTACACTGTCCACCTGTAAAGAAGGCTCACTTTTATAAGTTAACCAGCACCACCCATGAGACAACCATCAGGGCAACATTAAGTCAAATGAATGAGAAAAAATACAATGATAAAACATTGCTTTCTTGCAATTTGGCTTATAATAGCCGATGCTGCAATATGAAAATAAGAATATGGCCATTTTATATCATTACCGCTCAACCCAATTACATGTAGTTACGTCCTACACAGGACATGAAATGTGGTTTTAAGCAACTTATACTGTAAAGGTGGAAATATATGCAATACTGTATATTAAAGTTTTATTAGATAATTATACTATATCAGAACTATTTCTAAGATTTATCAATTTACATTTTACTCACAACCTATCCATGGGTCCATTCTATTTTTCCTCATGACAAACTGAATCTTCCTGTTCATGTCTTCATTATAAATACCCTTGGCCTTTTCAAAGTTAATGCGGCGTCGAGTCTACGGAGATAAAAGCATAATTAACACAACCAAGAAATACAATTCTTAACAGGATGACATACAAACATTTGTGAATATATTTTATACGGTATATACATATACAGTAGAACCTTGATTTTCGAATGTCCCCTTTTCAAATTTTTTGGGTCTTGAGCCCAGAAAGAATTTGACTTAGTAATCATGGTTGGCCTCAGTGCTCGAGTTTGTTGATATACATATGGGCCGACCGAGCACGTGGCTTCAGTTTAAGAGTATCTACCACCTAGTGACGACTGCGCTTGATTTTTTGTGAAGAATTTCACTATTTTTGTGATTTTTTGGTTTCTGAACATAGAAGTTCTTATATATATATATATATATATATATATATATATATATATATATATATATATATATATATATATATATATATATATATATATATATATATATATGTTTTATTAAAATAATGCATTGCTGGTATTGCTGAACTTATAGTATAAGCTTTCTATGCTTCTATTTTCTTAGTGTCAGTATTAAGAAAAGCAATGAAGTTACTAAAAATTCATGGCCAAGAAACTAGTATTATTGAAGGATTTATTTTCTACGACATTTCGTTCCACTCTAGAACATCTTCAGATAAAGACTGAGTACATTAGGTGCAGTTTTGGGTTAAACACACATGTGGATAGGGTGAAGTTGTGTGGGGTGAGGTGAAGGGTCGAAGGAATATGAGGACAATCAAACATACAGTAAGAAATAAGAGAATAATGTAGGAATAAGGGGAAAGGGACACTTAAACTTTGGGTAAGGCATTGCTTGAAATTGTGGTACTCTCGGTGGGAGGGGAGAACTTGGCAGAGAGGTCGCCATTTCCTGATATTGACGACATCTTTACCGAGCCAAACCATGAAGACCATGTAAAACTGTCTGTTGTGGGATATTTAAAAGGTACTAAACATCACTCAGGATACCATTATAAGAACAAGGTGACAAAAGGTGAGCGACATCAAGGGTATCCGATTCACCAAGGCTTCTCTTTAGGGACAAACGACCCGGAATGATATTCTGTAAATTGGGACACTCCACAAGGAGGTGCATGACTAAGTGGGACAATGCTGTTTAGATAAAAAGGAGCCGAATGTTGTCCCATCAAATGTTCAGAAGTGAACATAAATAAATAAGCCAAATAAACAACCACCTAAATAAGTAGGTGTGACCAACATGCAACCTAGCCAAAGCCATTTCCATTGTCTATTATGTAGCTATACCACAAAATATAATATAAATTATGTTCCTTGCTAAATTTTTCTATTACACGTGTACATGTAACTTTTATGATTTTGAGTAAATAGCATTATAATAATTTAGAATAAATTACATTCATTCATTATCATTACCCCATTCCCACTTTCTTAATGTGAAGATCATCAGTGATAGATCAATGACACTATGTAATTTTCATGTTTTATATAAAAGTCAAGCTGAATAATGATAATTTTTAATTATATTGAAAATTTAAATGCAAGCTTTTATAGCAAGATAACCAACTAAAGCAGCGATTTTTAATAGAACACTGAACAATGACAACTGTAATACAGCATTCAACTTACCTGAAATGGTTTTTCATAATACCTTGTCAGCCTATAACGTTCAAAAAGACCTTCTTTGCCCATGATCCTGAAAAGCAAAATGATGCAGTATTTAGTGACTGCTTTGGTGACAGTTATATGCTGTACTGGAACAGAAGGGAAGGTTTGGCCTATATTAATATTAATGAATATCTGAGGGGGCTGAACAATCTGCGGTAGGGGTCATATTTCAAGAACAAAGGATCCATGTGGGACTATCTGGTACTTGATCGTTTCTCTCTCAAAAATGAAAAGCAGAATCTGAGATTATGGATCAGTGTGTTCTCTGTGGTGGAGAACAGAGATGAATAATGATTGTAATATGATGAATATCATCATCATATTATAATTATTATCTCTTATTTTGATGTAAGTACTGTACATATTTCGGTACATGGCAACTATGATGTTGATGGCAACTATGATTTAGTTGCCATCAACATCTGTTGATGGCAACATTAAGCTGTGAGAACATCTGTTCTCACAGCTTAATGACCCAGGAAGCTCACAGCTTAATGACCCAGGGAGCTAAGACCTAAACCCAAGGGTATCATAAGCTTATCCTGAAGCTTTACAAATAACAAAGCTTACTACAATTAATAAGCTTAGTAAATAATCAAGGTGGAGGCAGTGAAAACCAAATATAATCAATAACAATGATAAATAGGTACTGTGTGACAGCTACAAGTATTATCATAACCATTTAATAAACAGTGAAGCTATTATAAGCAGAATGAGTTTTTGCATATACACATATATATGTTTAACTAATCTCTAACCCTGTCCATGGAGGACAGAAGAAAATGTATATATGCTGGTTAGCATTGTAAATGTGTGGCCACATCTGTGGTAGAAATAAAACAAAAAAACAAAAAAAACAAAAAAAACTAGATTAATACAATGGATAGTTATACAGTGGGTTATTACAGTACAGTATTTAGATAAAACATGAAATTATCTTAAAAGGTTAAATGGAATTAAATTATTAAATAACTGTAGTACAGTACTTTAGCAATTATTTTTTTTTCAAATAATTAGCAGTAGTTTCAATACCGAGTATGAGAATTATAAGTGTAGTATTGTAATTATCAAAAGAAACTGGCGAGCCTGAAGAGCTATATAGCCCTTTGTTAGATTATATAAAAAAAACTATACATCATACAAGATGCCAATGCAAGAGCAGAAATAAAACCTAAGATGAGCGAATAAAAGTAAAATCCACACATGACTTTAGTGAGTGACCTATGACTCAAAAGGAAAACTGAGAAAGCAAATTTCCAGTAATTCTGAAAATCAGCACATTCTCTGAAGAGGTAAGTGAGAGTTAGAAAAATTGTGCAGTCTTGATGGCAAGATGCAAGTCTCAGTCCCATTAAGTGCCCATGAGTTAATCACATTTAGACAATACGTAATCACTCTTGTTACAGTGACAGGCTGTGAGCAGCTTCATACAACAGCCTGGCTGACCAGACCGCCAACCAGGAAGCCCAAGACCATGCTGCAAGGACTTTGGTCCTCAGAATCGACAGGTAAGGCCATGGGAACAGGTCACCACTTGATACAATTGCACATATTTTGTTATTAAGAATACCTAACCATCTCTCTCTCCAACAGCTACCAATCCAATTATGAATGATGGTAACAATTTAAGGAATTTATGAGATAATTGGTTTCCATATTATCTTGAGGTTATCTTGAGATGATTTCGGGGCTTTTTTTTTATAGTGTCCCGCGGCCTGGTCCTCGACCAGGCCTCCACCCCCAGGAAGCAGCCCGTGACAACTGACTAACACCCAGGTACCTATTTTACTGCTAGGTAACAGGGGCATAGGGTGAAAGAAACTCTGTCCATTGTTTCTCGCCGGCGCCCGGGATCGAACCCGGTACCACAGGCTCACAAGTCCAGCGTGCTGTCCGCTCGGCCGACTGAATGAACAAATCCACAAGGGCCGTGACGAGAATTCGAACCTGCGTCCGGGAGCATCCCAGTCACTGCCTTAATCGACTGAGCTATGACAGGGTTTACTACGACATAGCAGTAGTGTTTGCAAGATCATTGGGCACTATCAGCATGGCTGGGAACCCAATAAAACTCAACTGTTAAATCTGCTCAAGATGTGATATAGCCAATGTTTGATCTTGACCATTCAAGGATGAGAAGAGATTCATAGACCATGAGAGCATGAGAGTACTAGGAGAATCAACCACATTAATGAGTGTTGGTACATAGTAAGCAACTACTGTATTTCAAAGCATATATAATTGGAGAAAAGCATTACAAATGTTTATAATATATAACCCACCAAATGACCCATTAACCCGCCTACCTGCCAAAACCATAAATATCAAGGCACTCCATTTTGATTCATAAGTCCATGTAAGCAGCTTGCAAAAAGTCCATCAATTTGGAGGATTTTTTCCAGCCGATTAAAAAACAAATATTCTGACACTTACAGCTTCGCCAAGTAGGTGAACACAACTATACACAATATGCTTCACACATTATGTATAAAATGGGTCAGGTTAGGCTGTCTACATAAAAGCTATGTTTAGTACGGTGACCTGACGAGCCAAGATGCATTACACACTTTAGTGAACCTAACCAATTAAAAAAAAAACAAATGTACCTGTTTATTACTCTCATTCCTTCGTCTACATTATTATTCTTCAACAACACTGTCCTGGCAACGAACTGAATATGTTTGTGTCCCATAGGCATGTCGGCGACGTTTTTCCTCCTCTCCTTTACGATACACAAAGTTTGTGTGAAGTCTTCTCCTCCCAACGACTACACGAACACTCACAGACGTATACACGACCCTCTCCTGCGATACAGAAACGTTTGTCTGCTACAAGCCGGTCCTGGAGCAGTTTGTTGTGGTATAGAGGAGTGAGGAGCCAGAGCCGACACTCTGACCACTGTGTTGTGACGCTCTCCCTGGTGCTGCTACCTGGCGGCCGCAACACATCTTATTCTACAGAAAATGGTCCCTCACGCTAAACTATACAATATTACACGTTAGCGTTACACACACAAATCACGATAGCGTGATGCATCAAATGAACAAATCCATAAGGGCCGTGACGAGGGTTCGAACCTACGTCCGAGAGCATCCCAGACGCTGCCTTAATCGACTGAGCTACGACATGGTAAAAAGAATTGCAACCGGGAAATCATCCTGACATACCACGGATCCTGCAGCCTCTCTGAGACACAAACCAGGGTTTTACACAGTTCCCCCCATGCACCTGAGCTCTGCCAATAGGCTGTAAAAGTACGATGTGGCCGTGACGAGGTTCGGACCCTCGTCACAGCCCTTGTGGAATTGTTCATTTGATGCATCACACTATTGTGATTTCTGTACTCACCTAATATATAATATATATCTGTGTGTAATGAAGTAAGGGCGAAGAGGTAGAACAGCCTATTGGCAGAGCTCGGGTGCATGGGAAAATTGTGTATAACCCTGGTTTGTGTCTCTGAGAGACTGCAGGATCCGTAGTAGGTCAGGATGATTTCCCGGTTGCAATCCTTTTACTATGTCGTAGCTCAGTCGATTAAGGCAGCGTCTGGGATCCTCTCTGACATAGGTTCGAACCCTTGTCACGGTCCTTGTTGATTTGTTTACGTTGGCTTTACTATAATAATAATAATAATAATACTAATAATAATAATAATAATTGAACAAATCCACAAGGGCCGTGATGAGGATTCGAACTTGCGTCCGGGAGCATCCCAGACACTGTCTTAATCGACTGAGCTACGACAGGGTTTAAAAAGAGTTGAAACCGAAGTTCTTTTAAACCTGTCGTAGCTCAGTCGATTTAGGCAGTGTCTGGGATGCTCCCGGACGCAGGTTCGAATCCTCGTCACGGCCCTTGTGGATTTGTTCATTTGATGCATCACGTTAGTGTGATTTCTGTGTGTAATAATAATAATAATTATTATTATTTATAAGAAAGTACAATGGGCTGGTGAGATTATATTTGAATTTAAATTGAATTTGATATTAGAGAGATATTTTTACATTCTTGCCAAAGCCACTAACATGCATAGCGTTTCAGACTACTACTATATATATGGATAAACTATCCAGTTTCATATTATTCTACATTGTGTTTAGGTCATTTAATGTTAAGTGTCTTACAGTGAAAGTAAGTATCTTAAGGATCTCGGTTCCAAGCTATTCTAAACAACAATTAAGAGACCATAGAACGGCGAGCTTTGTATTCCAGCGCCTCAGTGTAGCGATCCAGAGGGGGAATGGCCCCTGCGTCCTCGGTTCCTGCCCGGCGTCGGAGGAGTTCCAAGAAATCTACAGCGTCTTGGAAATAAACTTCTCTTTATTTCCTCTAAATATCCACATTTTGTACTCAATTATGCAACTGTGAATCCTTGTAAAATAAAGTGTACAACAATAATAATAACAAAAAAGGGATTGGTAGCAGTAAATACTCATACGTATTTAGAGTGAAACGGCAAGTTTTTATCAGTGCTCTTTATTCCCTTCTCCGAGGCTAAGGGTCTCTACTTATTCGCAATTATGCTAGCGAGTGTGAGGGTGCTATAATCACTAAACCATAGGGATATAAATTAACCCCAAACACTTACAACTGTAGTCTTATATCTAAACTCTTGCCCGAAACGCTTTGCGTAATAGTGGCTTTAGGCATTGTATGTACTAGCTCTATATAAATTTATCAAATTTTGTAAAATCTCTTGTATGTATGTACCTTACCTGAATAACACATCTATTTATTTATTTATTATTTATTTATAAACTATAGTCAGTAAAAAAATAAAATCAAGGTAGGGACAACAACATATAAGGCCTTAATTCAGCCTAGCACCAAATCCAACTATGCATGAGTGACTGTAGTTGAACCTGTCGTCTCGAATAATACATTGCATTTAGCTCTAAAATACCTTACGGACAAAATATGATGTACTATAAATCATACAGAGGCTCACGAACAACTATAAGTTTTCTGTGCATGGCTCTATTTTTTAGGCTAAGGCAATTTAATACATAATTTTTGTGACGTGATAACTGGAGAGGACGGGCTGGCATGTGACGTATAGGAAACCACTTGCAATATGTGCATGGTCGTAGCCCAGGCTATATCCGAACGCACGCACCAACTTGATTATATGCCCGACCACCCGGAGCCGCACGGCCGGCTGCCAGTCACAGTGACTCCTGAGAACCAGTACGTGCTTGTGCCCTCACCAGCACCACACGTCGTCTCTGATATTATATTACAAAGTTAACCCTCGTGTCAACAACAACAACTTCGTGTCACTAAGGTTCGACGTGTTTGTTAGTCACTTTATTGTGTGTTACTGATAGCTTTCTAGTGCAAGATGTAAATAATACTTATTTAAATATTATCTATATAATAATCCTCTGTATCATGGGTTCGATTTCCCGGTGACAGAAATAATTGGGCACCACCTAGTGCCTCTATTTACCTGGCAGCAACACAGCGAGCACAATATCCACAAAGGGTTTGGCTCGACGTTGATTCGGTGTTCAGTTTGAGTTATTATAATTATAGTTTGTTACTATTGGATATTGTGGTCGCTAAGTGGGATATGGGCATAAATTAGGCCACTGTTAAGCTAATGTGGGTTGTAACCTGGGGAATTGCAGAATTTTTAGAATTGCCTGGGTGGTTGCTACCTTACCTGCATTTACCAAGATTTTCCTAAGGATGTTGCTGTACTGACCACAGCCCAATCCAGCATTCATATATGTACATTAATTATTGAGCCTGCTGTCCAGCTTTAAAAGTTTCTAATTTAAAATTTTTAACATTCACGTGTATTGCTCCAACTGGTCTGCCAAATAAAGTGTCAAGCGATCAGACACAACAATGTACGAGTGAGTGTTGTATTCAAAGAAGTACAGTATACAGTATTGTCAGAATCTCTTTAATGTGGCAATGTATTGGAAAAAGTCGCCCCATTTGACACTTCCCACTACCCAGTGGACACAACATCAAAGAGCGACGACAGTTCAATGCGGAATCAACGTTGTCGATTCAAGCTGAATTAACGTGGGCAATGTTCATTCAACATCGAACTAACGCCACTCCTGGATATCGGGATAGTAATGCTTTTCTAGATGTAAAGTTAGGTTACATTCACCAGGGCTCTAGTTGATTTGAACCGCGGACCCCACGCCTGTCAGGCCAAAACTATCGACAGAAAGCTTTTAAAGTTAGGTTAGTTTATTTTAAGAATAAATATTATTAAAAATTACAGGTGATCCTACTATAAAGGAGATCTAGAAATGGGTATATATATTTTATATAAAGCCAATAATCACACGTATACAGTATAGTCTATTGGTTACACTTAGTATATTGGTGAGCACTTAGTATATTCCACTTAATTATGTTTGGAAAACCTCGACTTAGTCGGGTCCTACATAGCTTAGTCTAACCTGGTGTGGTAAGTTCATTCCTCGCGAACCTTAGCTGTGCCAAGCTTATTTCGTCCTAGGCAGTTTCAACTCCCTTCCATGCACAGACATGTTGGTCAAGACCATTTCTTGACGTTGGAAAACTTAGGAGGACGGGCTGGGTTAAGTGGTTATAGTACCAGGCTAGCAAACATGTGATACAGGGTTGGAATCTTGCAAAGGCAATGCTAGCATTTATTAAATGTTTAACTTTTATAATATAACACTCATACAAGACTTGTTACGTGATCCAAAAATATAATTAGAAATTAGGCAGCTATATAACTACTATCTCATTCAGTGTGTTAATTGTTGTCTGAAAGACACTGAAAAGGTACTGGGAAAAGTAATTCACCTTATGTATTGCAGCCCATCTCATTCCAAGTATCAAAAGAATTCAGAAACCCTAGCCTCATTTCAGTCCAAACTCCACCAAGTTTTCCCGTTGTCGGGGAAAGGAAGTTCAGTACGTAAGCTGAGAGCAGTAACCTGACGCTCAATGAATCCAAATCTGTAAAATTAGTCCATTCGATTAACGTTCTCGGCTATTGTATAGGGAGTTGTATTATAAACCCTGACACAGAGGATGTGCCCGTTTCAAGAATTACCACCACCTATATATGAATGAAGGAGTTTTGAGGGAACTGGGAATGTTCGCTTAATATGCCAAATGGATCCCCCAATTATTCAGACATCATTCAACCTTTTGTAAAAAAATAAGACGTTTTCACGTGGTGAAGCAACCTTAACAGCAGTCGTAAGTCTTACAAAACAAAAATACTTAGGATACAACTCTAAAATCCGTAGATGAAGACCTGCTAATTTGCGACTACTGCTACTTTGAATTATATCGAGGTTCACCCTATGCCAACTACGGTACTGACCATTCCCAGGATGCACACAACAATTGCATGACTCGAGTAACTATTTACTGTTAGGTGAACAAAGGCATCAAGTGAAAGGAAACGTGCCCAACCATTTCCGTCCTGCACGGGACCCTCCATTGCGAATCGACAACGTAGGCCACTGTACAACAGGACTAATATGGCATAGTGAGGCTCCATGAGGTACATAATTATCAATGCTCGCAACACATTACTAACACTAGATTATTGCTTAATTTGTATGTTAATTTTCCTCAATAACTCAGAATCTTGCACCCAGCAGGATAGCAAAGCACAACTTACATTGACTGACACCTTTATCTCTTCCAAACTATTAATAACCAACTGCCTGCATATCAACAATTTTATATAGATTAAAGATAAGCCGAAGTCATAACTACCTGACACAATACACGTTCTGAAGCAGTAATTCAGGGTACTATGCCACTATGGAGAAGAGGTCATAGCTTTAAACTTTGAACAAGATTTTTACTATAGTATAAGGCTAAATGAAGAAATTTAATGGCATCTGAAAAGTTGAATTTCACAGCCAGTTGTCATATAGTTTGAATGAAAAGATTTGGAGTTTATTCTCAAGAGCTTAAAAAAGTTAATAAAAATACAGAATAAGAATTTGTTTCACGTATAGTATATATTTACCTATATTAATTCCATATAAGGTTGTATTTCACTATCACTAATGTAACTTTTACAAGATTATTTAACATGTAATTTATTTAACTGTATTCTTAAATCGGAAGAGTCTTGCCTAGTCTTATGAGTTAGATTGAGTATCTGAGATACAATATATGGTGGTTATTTGAGGGTCTCGGTAGTAGTAGAGTTCGTTCTCGACTCACAATCAGTTACATCCTCGCGGGAGGGGGGAGGGGGGGGGGATCTCGACATAAGCCAAACATATACTATATGTATAAATTGGCTACCTGTTCCCCGACACTGAATTATTATTACACTTTTATTATATATAGCATAGGCCTACTGTTGCAATATGGAACGTTGGATTGGTCGCGTTGCCCTGGTGACGGGAGCGAGCACAGGTATTGGGGCAGGCATCAGTAGGAGGCTTGTGGAGGCCGGCATGAAAGTTGTCGGAGCTGCACGAAATGAGGAGAGGCTTCAGGTGAGTCAATACCTTAATGTGCTGTACTTAACTTTACGTATTCAACATGGCCTTTAAATGCTTAACATTTACTTCTTATCTTATATTATTCAATATACATCAGGATGAAATTATGAGGCAAGACAACAAAGATGTTTTCATATAGGAAATAAGAAAGGATATAAAGGTCGCATGTTTTTCAGAGTTGTCCAAGGTATTTAATTTTTGTATTCTCATATTTCTTTTAACTTAAAATTGCCCTATACTGTATTTGTTTTTGCACGGCTTACTTTGTTTCATATACTCTCTATAAGAAAAAACTTGAAGAATTTACTTGATACAGTAAGATATATGTATAAGTAATAGTATACGGTGTCCCTGCATATTACGTCTAGGATGTTATTTACATAATCACGTATGTAATGTCACTGCCTTGGCATGAATGTCACTGGCCTGCCATGAATGTCACTAATGATTTTCAGGACTTGTTCCTTCATACTTATTTAACATGATTTATTTGCAAAATTAAATTATACAAAACATATTGAAAAAATGAAATTGAAAAATATGTTGTGATAGGCCAGCTTGTGGGATAGGTGGCAATAACAGGTGCAATATTTATATAAATAAAAATGTAAATGTTCGTTTTGTTCAAAATCGCTAATCTCCAAAAGTTTTTCAACGATTGCTTTGAAATGTTGACACGACGTTCCATTCTAATAAACGCGTGTTTTTATATATATCTAATATATAGATGCCTCGTAAAAACATGCTTTTTTGAAAAATTGTTTTTCATGTAAGGAAAAAGGAAAATCTCCAAAACCTTTTTACCAATTGCATTGAAATTTTGATACGACGTTGCATTTGAATACGCGCATGTTTTTATATACCTGTTATATAGATACCACACCTGTGACAGATAAAAACATGTTTTTTTTCTAAAATAGCGTCATCTGTTGGACGTTAAAGCAACACATGCTGTAATCCCAGCAAACGCAAAACGTTTTATAACGTTTTTATTTGGTCTCAGAAAGATGACACTATAACTATTTATATAAAGACGTCTTTTTAATGTATAAAATACAATAATTTTAGTCAATCATGTGTGTGTGTGTGTGTGTGTGTGTTTGCCCAATGCCCACTGATAGGTGGGCATTGTTGAGTGTGTGAATTTGTGTGTGTGTACTCACCTCGTATACCTTGTATGTGTGTGTTTGTGTAAATGTGCATGTATGTACTTACCTAGTTGTGCTTGCAGGGGTTGAGCTCTGGCTCTTTGGCCCCGTCTTTCAACTGTCAATCAACTAATGTACAGGTTCCTGAGCCTACTGGGCTCTATCATATCTACACTTGAAACTGTGTATGGAGCCAGCCTCCACCACATCACATCCTAATTCATTCCATTTGTCTACTACTCTGACACTAAAAAATTCTTTCTAACGTCTCTGTGGCTCATTTGGGCACTCAATTTCCACCTGTGTCCCCTAGTGTGTGTGTGTGTGCCCCTTGTGTTAAATTGTCTGTCTTTATCTACCCTATCAATTCCTCTGAGAATCTTGTATGTTGTGATCACGTCCCCTCTAACTCTCGTCTCCCAGTAACGTGAGGTTTAATTCCCGCAGTCTCTCCTCGTAGCTCATACCCCTCAGTTCGGGTACTAGTCTGGTGGCATACCTTTGAACCTTTTCCAGCTTAGTCTTATGCTTGACTAAATATGAACTCCATGCTGAAGCCGCATACTCCAGGATTGGTCTGACATATGTGGTATACAAAGTTCTGAAAGATTCCTTACACAAGTTTCTAAAGGCCAGTAGATCAGCCGTCTCCAGATTGCTGGTTGCCACAGTACCATTTTCTCTGTTTAGAGGCGGGATTGTGCCCTCAGATGAGTATCTCTGTCGATCCTTCACCAGAGACCACCAGACCTTGGATCCAACCCTTCCAGATGCACGCTTTCTTTGAGTTTCGGATTCCCATCTGGATATAGCCCACTTTTGAACTTTTTAAATAATTCGACAAGATTGTCTATGAATGTTTCTGTTATGAACTGAGGGATGCCGTATAAATCTCCTCCAGGACTTTTTTTTGGCTTCAGCTGCCATTCGGCAGCGATATCCAAAACATGTCCAAAACATATCCAAAACACAGACATGTAAACATGTCCGTGTTTTTATATACCTACTATATAAAAATGCCACACCTGTGACAGGTAAAAACATTTTTTGTGAACAGTGCCATCTGTTGGACATAAAAGCAACAACTGCTATGTGTTTTTCACGTGAGAGAAATCTCCGAAAGTTCCTCACTGATTGTTCTGAAATTTTGACACACCTTTGCATTTGATTATGCATGTGTTTTATATACCTCCTATACATATGTCAAACCTGTGACAGGTAAAAAACATGTTTTTTTTTAACTGTGTTTTTCATGGGGGAATGGTGGGGAGGACGAGGGGGAAGGGGGAAATGGTGGAGAGGACGAGGGGACACGGGAGGGGGAAATGGTGGGGAGAACTAGGGGGACTGGAAAATGGTGGAGAAGATGAGGGGACGGGGGCAATGGGGAATGGTTGGGGAAGACGAGGGGACGAGGAAATGGTGGGGAAGATGAGGGGACGGGGAAGTGGGGAATGGTTGGGAGGACGAGGGGAATGGTGGGGAGGATTGCTTGCACCCAGCAACGCATGGACGGGTACAGCTAGTATGTAATACAAAGATCTCTTAAATCCACATTTGACTGGCTGTGTGTGCAAGGTCATTTCATTATAATATAGTACATATACTTTTCCAGGCCCTTAAGAGTGAGCTGGCCAACAAACCCGGGTCCTTCACCCCAGTGAAATGTGATATCTCCAAAGATGATGATGTTCTCAATCTGTTTGCCACCATTAAGCAAGAATTTGGAGGTGTTGATGTGTGCATCAACAATGCTGGCATGACTCACGGCCATTCTCTTTTGGGTTTGTATTTCCAATAACAGAGTACGTTTCACATTTTATATTTACACAAATTAGCCCAAAATGGAAACAAACGAGACTGTGACAAGCGAAGTGCGCGTTCTTTCGCTTAATGTTGGTTTACTGTGACTAGTAATAAATAATTACCTATTAAGATTAAATCATTAATTTTTTTAATCCATTAAAAATTCACTTAAGTTTCTGATTATGTTAGGCCTATATTTTATATTTGCATATACAAATATTATCGTTTCACTGTCGTCCACAGAGGGAACAACAGAGGAGTGGCGCGAGATGCTGGATATCAATGTGGTGGGCTTGTGTCTGTGTACCCGTGAAGCTGTGGCATCCATGCGTGCACGCAACGTTGACGATGGCCAAATCATTCATATCATCAGGTCAAAATATGTTTTAATACTGAAGTATTTGTAACGTGAATATAGTTCTGTAGAATTATCAAATTAGACAATGGTAGTATATATATATATATATATATATATAATCTTGAGGTTATCTTGAGATTATTTTGGATCTAATCGTCCCCGCGGCCCGGTCCTCGACCAGGCCTCCTTTCTGTTACCGCCGCTTCCCCCAGGAAGCAGCCTGTAGCAGCTGTCTAACTCCCAGGTACCTATTTACTGCTAGATAACGGGCTTCAGGGTGAAAGAAATTCTGCCCATTTGTTTCTGCCTCCACCGGGGATCGAATCCAGAACCTCAGGACTACGAATCCGAAGCGTTGTCCACTTAGCTGTCAGGTCCTATATATACACACATTTTAAAGATATTTTTTTAGATATATACAAGAGTTGTTACATTCTTGTACAGCCACTAGTACGCGTAGCGTTTCGGGCAGGTCCCTGGAATACGATCCCCGCCGCGAAGAATCGTTATTACAACCAAGTACACATTTTACTGTTGAGTTAAACAGAGGCTACAGTTAAGGATTTGCGCCCAGTAAATCCTCCCCGGCCAGGATACGAACCCATGACAAAGCCCTCGCGGAACGCCAGGCAGTTGGTCTTTACCAAATACGAACCTGACAATTTGCCCAAGTTGAATGAATTTAGAAGTGTAAAAAAAACTAAGTAATAACTTGTGAAGAAGTTAGTAAACAAATGGAGAAGCAAAAGGCAAACAAGTTCCCAATACCAAATAAGATATTTTCCAGGGTCTTCAAGGAAAATATATGTATTTGTTTTATTTAGCAGCATGCTAGGCAACATTGGAAACTTGCGTTGCAGTACAGTGGTTTAAATTGTATTTGTATCATTATCTGAACTCAAAGATCACGTTAGTTCATCCAACTTAGTAGATGTTTTGGGGTACTCACAGGGTGAATGTACATTTTGATGACTGTTTTCAAACAAGATAAACAAGCTTAGGCAGATAGATGAATGTTTTATTCGTGATTGTAGTAGGATCCAGGGTCTACCCTCCAGGCAGGACTGTAATGGTTTGGAACATTTCCTTTCACCTGATACATCTGTTCACCTAGCAGTAAATAGGAACCCGTAGAGATTGGCAAATTGTGGACTGCCTCTTATGGAATATCAGTAGTTGATTCAGGGGTACTTCGATATGCTTAAGTATAAGTTTCCTATCCCCAACGATGGGAATTATATGCTGTATAGGCACAGAGCCTCTGTTACTTGTGACAAACTTTAACGTTTGTTCAGAAAAATCTGTATACTGAAACCTTATTGTTTCTTCAAACACTGGCAGTACGTCGGGTCATCGTGTGGCGCAAGTTCCAGCAGCTCATTTCTACGCTGGCACCAAGTTTGCTGTGACAGCCCTTCTTGAAGGGTTGAGGCAGGAACTCAGAGATGCAAAGTCACACATTCGAGTTGCGGTAAGAAGTTACTGAAATTGTAACTGTGGTAGAGTAATGTAATGCTTTAATGGATTTGATGCTTCGATGATGTGACTATTTGATTTGTAGTTTAGGAACGTTTGACGAGTACAGACAATGTGTATAACTACCTACGATCACCTAATTGTTATTTTTGTTTTCAGACATCACATTAGTTTGGCCCCCTATGATAAGCATCCACTATATGTGTTATAAGACCAAAATCATGTACAGTTAGGCAGGATATTCTGGCACTAATGCCACACCGAACTTACGAAACTTCCTCGTAGGGCCATTAACAGGCTAGTCAATGGGGAATACAGTACACTACTCCAGCCCAGAATGACCAACAGACACACATTGAGCAGTATCAGGCAGTAGCAATGCACTACCTTACATCCTTTGTGTCCATTGTTTTCAGTTTTGGATTTGTTCATCTTTTTCTAGTGGTTAAGCTTGAAAGTGATACCTAGTAATTATTTCAGGTTATTTTATGTCCATAATTATTTTTCTGTTACTCTCCATTCTCTCGTGATTACCATACAGATTAATCCTTCGGTCAAGTTGGATTTTATTTTCAATGTGTGCCACTGGCCTTTCTGTCTACAACCCTTTGGGGTGATGTTCTGACAAACACCCGGGGTCGCCTTCTTGAACTGTTCATCCTCTCTTCTTCCCTGTCTCTTCTGAATTCTGGTGAGCCCACTCATTTGGACTCTCGGACTCGCACCCTCTCCTGTTTTGATCTTTCTCTCTGCTCGTCGTCTCTTTACTTGGATTTCATGTGGCGAGTTCTTGATGACCTGCATGGCAGTGACCATTTCCCCATTCTTGTTACCTTTTCCTCTTTTCACATTCCCCTCTCCTTCCCTAGGTGGCAGTTTGCTAAGGCAGACTGGAACCTATTTACCCTCACTGCTGCTCTCTTTGACCTCTCCCTCACTTTCTCCTCCTTTTTCCATAACACCATCTTCGACGCTGCCCTTCGTTCTATTCCTCGCTCTTCCTCTCGGGGACCATGGAAGTGTGTTCCCTGGTGGCACGCAGTCTGTGCTCAGGCTGTCCACTGTAAGCGTGCAGCCTTGAAGAGACACCGCCGCCGGCAGACGGCCAATTCTTTTCTTTTGTTTCGGAAGGCGAGTGCGGTGGCCCGTAGGGCCATCCGTATGGCTAAACGTGAATGTTGGATGTCTTATGTCTCCACCATTATGTCCGAAACTCCTCTGCCACAGATCTGGAAGCGCATCTGCAAGATAGCGGTAAGTTCGTTCCCGATGTCTCGCCGGTCCTTCACCTCTGTGGTACTCTTGTGGCGGACCCGTTGGAGGTCGCTACCGAACTGGGTTCCCACTTTTCTTCTGTTAGCTCTGGTTCTCATCTTCCTCAATCTTTACTTCTTCGTAAACCTGTCCTTGAATCTCGTCCTTTAGATTTCTGCACTCATCTCCGACTTCCCTATAACAATCCCTTCTCTCTCTCTCTGAACTTCGGTCTGCCCTGGCCCTCTGCAGTTCTACGGCGGCGGGCTCTGATGGCATTCATTATGAGAAGCTTCGCCATTTCCCTCCGTGCACGTCTCAGTATTTACTGAGTCTGTATAATCGGATCTGAGAGTCGTCGTCAGTCTCTGAGGACTGGCTCGATGCTGTTGTCCTCCCTGTTTGAAAACCAGGGTCTCTGGGGACTTCTCCTAAGGACTTTCGCCCTCACGAGTTGTGTCTGCAAACTCTTTGAATGTATGGTTAACGATCGTCTGATGTGGTTCTTAGAACACTATCACCACCTCTCCCCTTCTCAATTTGGTTTCCGCAAGTGACGCAGTACAACAGATGTCCTGGTGAACTTGGAGGTCTATATTTGTATTGCTTTTGCTGCGAAGACCTCCGTTGTTACCGTCCTTTTTGACCTGGAAAAAGCTTACGAGACCACTTGGCGATATCATATTCTGCCCCAACTTCATACTTTTGACCTTCGTGGTAATCTCTCTCTCTCTCTCTCTCCAAAGCTTCCTCTCTCGTCGTTCCTTTCAGGTGAGGCTTGGTACTGCTCTCTCTGCCTCTTTTCAGCAATACGAAGGTGTGCCTCATGGTAATGTTCAGAGCATTACTCCTTTTTTTCTGGTTGCCCTCAATGGTCTTTTTTCTTCTCTTCTGACGTCTTCTCCGCTCTCTATGTCGACGATCTTACCCTTTGCTGTCGGGGTGATGATCCACCTCTCCTTCAACGGCGGCTTCAACTTGCAATTGATGCCGTGTCGTCTTGGGCCACCGATTATGGCTTCAGGTTCTTTATATCTAAGGCTTGTGCTATGACTTTTACTCGGAAGCGTGTCATTCTTCGTCCTTCTTTGTCACTTTATGGTCACCCCATTGTGAACAAGGATTCCGCTAAGCTTTTGGGGTTGATTTTTGACACTCGTTTGTCTTGGTCGCCCCATATCTCTTACCTCCGAGTTGAATGCTCTAAGGCCCTTACCCTCCTTCAGGTGTTGTCCCATACTTCTTGGGGAGGGATAGGCGCACTCTCCTCACTTTACATTCCTCTCTCGTCCTGTCTAAAACTCGATTATGGTTGCCCTGCTTACTCATCTGCTTCCTCCTACTCTTCACCATATTGATGCTTTGCACCATACTGGGTTGTCCCTCAGTTCTGGTGCCTTTCGTTCGACTCCCGTCCTCAGCTTATATGTTGACACTGGCTTCCTATCTCTCCAGGACCGCTGTGATCGCTACTGTCTTCGCTATCTTGCGCGGTCCTTGCAACATCCTTTCCCTCGCCTCTGTTGTGCTTAAACTTTTACCCCTCCTGTGGTTTCTGTTCCTCTTCAACACCTCCCTCTTTCTGTCCGGTTATCTCATTTACAGGATTCTCTTTCAGTTCGTATTTCTAATATTTCTCCTCATGTTGTTCCTTCTTTGCCCTCGTGGAGAGTCCCCCTTCCGCAGTTTTGTACATTCTTAACCCGCATCACTAAAGTTTTTACCCCTCCTACGGTTCTGAAACGCCTTTTCCTTGAGCACTTTTCTTCACACTCCCGCTCCGTTTCCATCTTCACCAATGGGTCTAAGTCTGTGGACAGTGTAGGCTACTCTGTTGTTTTTCCTGACAGCACTTTTATGTGTCGTTTACCTCCGGAGACTAGTATCTTCACAGCGGAACTTTATGCTATTCTCTATGCTCTTCGTCTCCTGCTTTCTCGTTGTCAATCTTCCTTTGTAGTTGTCATGGCTTCCTTTGCCCTCATGGCTCTCGGGTCCTTTAATCCGGTTCATCCAGTGGTTGTCGAGATACAGCATTGGCTGTTTCTTATTCACAGTAAATTTAAGTCGGTTGAGTTTTGCTGGGTTCCCAGCCATATTGGTGTCTCTTTAAATGAGCATGTGGATGCTGCTGCTAGGGAAGCTGTCTGCTCTTGTCCCATCTCTCGTAAAAGTATTCCTTATTCCGACTTTTACCCAGTTATTCATTCCTCCATCTTTACCCGTTGGCAGGCTTTTTAGTCTTCTGTTACTGGTAACAAACTGCGTACTCTTAAAGAGTTGTGTCCCCCCATGGCTGTCCTCCTATCACCGTAACCGGCGATGGGAAACGGCTCCGGCGAGGTTGTGAATTGGCCATACTCGCTTAACTCATGGTCACTTAATGGAGCACCGCCCCGCTCTTTATTGTCCAACTTGCATTGTCCCTCTTACGGTCGTGCATATCCTTGTTGAATATCCTGACTTCCGGGACGAGCGTATGTCTTGTTTTCCGACCGCCCCTCGCGGTCACTTGTCCCTCGATAGAATTCTTGGTGAAACAGATACTTTTGATATCGTTCGCCTTATGCGTTTCTGTTCTTGTATTGGCATCCTTAGTGATATTTAGCGCCCTCTGATTATTCCGCACATTTGATGGTGCTACATAGCCTTCCCGGTTTGGTGCCTTTTGATACTTACTTACTTTCTATATAACTTGACGCCTGATTTTTTAAACAGCTGTGCATATTAAAATCTTGAATTTTTATGCATTTAATAATTATCTATGTTTTTAGGGCATTAGCCCTGGCTTGGTGGAAACTGAATTTGCTTCAAGACTGTTTAAGGATGATGCAGAAGCAAAGAAAGTGTTCTCAAGCATAAAGGGCCTGCAAGCAGATGACGTTGCTTCCTCAGTAATTCATGTGTTGTCTGCTCCACCACATGTCCAGGTAAGCTTATTGTGTGTTCAAACATACCTGTATTTCAGTACAGTCGGGTTCATTCTCGACTCACAATCGGGAATTCTGGGTTCGAATCCTGGGCGGGACAGACACAGTTGGGTGCGGCAGTAAACAGATACCCAAGAGTTAGTCAGCTTGTTGTGGGGTTGCATCCTGGGGTCAGTAATTCGACCTTGGGAGGACATTGGGAGAACCTCGATACAAGTCTAACATGTTTTATATATATGCACTGGCTGCCTGTCTCCCCGACACAATAATTTATTATATCACTTTAACCAAATAAGATTAAATTACATTGCCAAAATTTTTACTTCATAATTCTTTACATTTTCCAGAAAATGATTTAGTTTAGTGTGAAGGTATTGAACGTGGCCATGTTTAAGCACATTGCAGCCACGGAGATAGTAGCCATTATTTTTTATTGTATGCTTAGCCATTTACAGGGGTGACCTACAAGAATAGTGCTATGCTTATCATGGGAAATATATATATATATATATATATATATATATATATATATATATATATATATATATATATATATATATATATACACAGAACAACTATAACTGAACAGAGTTTAAACAGCTTTTCTTTTTTATACCTGCATTTGGGTGAGGTGACATGTTACAATGGTTTGGGGTGAGGTGAGAACAAACACAGAACACGAAACAATGGGTATAAGCTAAAGGGAAGAATAGATCTGTAACTGCAGAAGGCCTATTGGCCCGTATTTCTTGATGTTTCTATATTGGAGCGGAGTCTTGAAGTGGGTAGAATATAGTTGTGCGTTAATTGGCTGTTGATTGCTGGTGTTGACTTCTTGATGTGTAGTGCCTCGCAGATGTCAAGCCGCCTGTTGTCGCTGTATCTATCAATGATTTCTGTGTTGTTTGTTAAACAACAAACACAGAAATCATTGATAGATACAGCGACAACAGGCGGCTTGACATCTGCGAGGCACTACACATCAAGAAGTCAACACCAGCAATCAACAGCCAATTAACGCACAACTATATTCTACCCACTTCAAGACTCCGCTCCAATATAGAAACATCAAGAAATACGGGCCAATAGGCCTTCTGCAGTTACAGATCTATTCTTCCCTTTAGCTTATACCCATTGTTTCGTGTTCTGTGTTTGTTCTCACCTCACCCCAAACCATTGTAACATGTCACCTCACCCAAATGCAGGTATAAAATATATATATATATATATATATATATATATATATATATATATATATATATATATATATATATATATATATATGTCGTACCTAGTAGCCAGAACGCACTTCTCAGCCTACTATGCAAGGCCCGATTTGCCTAATAAGCCAAGTTTTCATGAATTAATTGTTTTTCGACTACCTAACCTACCTAACCTAACCTACCCAAACTTTTTCGGCTACCTAACCTAACCTAACCTAAAAAGATAGGTTAGGTTAGGCAGGGTTGGTTAGGTTCGGTCATATATCTACGTTAATTTTAACTCCAATCAAAATAAATTGACCTCATATATAATGAAATGGGTAGCTTTATCATTTCATAAGAAAAAAATGATAGAAAATATATTAATTCAGGAAAACTTGGCTTATTAGGCAAATCGGGCCTTGCATAGTAGGCCAAAAAGTGAGTTCTGGCTACTAGGTACGACATATATATATATATATATATATATATATAATATATATATATATATATATATATATATATATATATATATATATATATATATATATATATATATTTCACACAATTAGTAGACAATAAGGGACAATCTTGATTAGTTGCATTCAGACAGGACACATAGTTGATTTTTTTCCTTCCCCAGATTCATGACATCATTGTCCGGCCAACAGAACAGATTTCGTAAGTCGTGTGAGAAAAACTGTGAGCATGACACCTACTGTATTTGTCCCAAGACTCTCAAGATGACTTTTAGGAAGCCAGTCAAGCAAAACTGTCAATTTGCAAATTATGATTCTTATACTGTACTAGGTTCATGAACTTTTTTATACTGTACCACTTCGTGATCTTAAACTTGTCTGCCTTGGTACCTATATATTATTGTGTGGCTTAAGCCTGGATAAAGTTCCTCTTGTACANGTATCACCCCTTCCTCTCAGTTATTACACACCATCCCTCAGGTATCACCCCCTTCCTCTCAGTTATTACACCACATCCCTCAGGTATCACCACCTTCCTCTCAGTTATTACACACCATCCCTCAGGTATCACCACCTTCCTCTCAGTTATTACACCACATCCCTCAGGTATCACCCCCTTCCTCTCAGTTATTACACCACATCCCTCAGGTATCACCACCTTCCTCTCAGTTATTACACACCATCCCTCAGGTATCACCACCTTCCTCTCAGTTATTACACCACATCCCTCAGGTATCACCACCTTCCTCTCAGTTATTACACACCATCCCTCAGGTATCACCACCTTCCTCTCAGTTATTACACCACATCCCTCAGGTTGATACCTGGTTGATACGGTATCACCCCCTTCCTCTCAGTTATTACACCACATCCCTCAGGTATCACCCCCTTCCTCTCAGTTATTACACCACATCCCTCAGGTATCACCCCCTTCCTCTCAGTTATTACACCACATCCCTCAGGTATCACCACCTTCCTCTCAGTTATTACAGCACATCCCTCAGGTATCACCACCTTCCTCTCAGTTACAAATAAAATTACTTTATGAATCAACAGTTATAAAACACATTATAGCCTCACTAAAATTAGTGCTACTTGGCCTTCCCGGCTTGGTGCCTTCTTTTGATAATTACTTACTAAAGTTAACATTCATCCATAGCCTAAGTAAATATGATAAGAGTAACAGCAGACCAGCCAGAGGAATATCCTTGCCAAAACAATAAAACACAATATGATGTATCTCTATGAGTGGTTACATCTTCCTTCCTGGTCTTAGGTACATCCTCTTATCTCTAACTTTTGCATTAGATATTGTTAATGAACAGATCCTCCGATATGTTTCTTAATGGTGTTCGATCCCCAGTTCACTTGCTGGAGACGCACTAGGCTATTAGAAGTACATGCAACATTTTGTTTTACTGCAAACCCAACATACGGAATAATGAGAGAAGGAAAGGCCTTATATTTATAAAATCCATGCGACCCACCAGTCATGGATCTATGAGGGCATGTTAGCAAACAAAGAAGCATTGGCGAGCAAAAAATAAGGTATACATTAATGCGAGACAGTTTCATCTAAAATGGTATCTCGGCAGCAATGAACAATTGTGCAAAGAAAGTATAAAATGTGCGGTTGTTTGATAATTTTATTGGGGAGGAAAGTTGGAAGCAAAGGGCACAAAATAAAATCCGGGCGATACAACAGCGTCTTTTACAGATAATGGTGTAGATATTTGTGTTGGGTATATTTATATTCAAATGGCTGAAATTGCAGATTTTCTGATGTATTAAATTTTACGTTTGTTTAAACAAAAATTTAAGCAACCAGTATATGACATGAAAAGACTCCGGGGATGTTAAAGGTATCTTTATCAGGTACTATATTTAGGACGTGCCGCAGTAAGAGTGTTAAAGCCAGCATTTTAATGTACCTTGAACAGTAGCATGTGCCCTCAACATCTCCGACTCCTGTGAAAGTTTTCGTGGCTTCATGTTTCTCAAACGCGTACTTTTGCGTAGCGTTATTACAGTGTAGAGACACGTGTGCCGTCACACGTCACTGGGGGTGATGGTGGTGGTCGCTCACGTTGCTCACCCCGCCAGTGTGTTGGTATGAAGGAGTGATCTTCAGGCTCTGTAGATCTTCAGGCTTGTCTCTAGGGGCCACACCATCGCCCGTCCTCCACACTCGGCCCTCGTATACCCCATGAAGTTCTTAAACAGCAACATGTACGCTCTTGACTTGGAGCAACACTCATGCACAGCTCTCCACTATTACATTCTTGTTTGGGATACTCACGCACGCTACCCGTGCACCAACACATTACCTATGCACATTACCTGTGCACATTACCACACACTCACTCTACCTGTGCGCTAACACTTACACTCCCTCTCTCACACACTCCCTCTCTCACACACAGAGATATTAGAAAGAACTTTTTAGTGTCAGAGTGGTTGACAAATGGAATGCATTAGGAAGCGATGTGGTGGAGGCTGACTCCATACACAGTTTCAAGTGTAGATATGATAGAGCCCAATAGGCTCAGGAAACTGTACACCTGTTGATTGACGGTTGAGAGGCGGGACCAAAGAGCCAGAGCTCAACCCCCGCAAGCACAACTAGGTGAGTACAACTAGGTGAGTACACACTCCCTCTCTCACACACTCCCTCTCTCACACACTCACTCTCTCACACACTCACTCTCACACACTCACACACTCACTCTCTCACACACTCACTCTCTCACACACTCACTCACACACTCACTCTCTCACACACTCACTCTCTCACACACTCACACACTCACTCTCTCACACACTCCCTCTCTCACACACTCCCTCTCTCACACACTCCCTCTCTCACACACTCCCTCTCTCACACACTCCCTCTCACACACACTCACTCTCTCACACACTCACTCTCTCACACACTCACTCACACACTCACTCTCTCACACACTCACACACTCACTCTCACACACTCCCTCTCTCACACACTCACTCTCACACACACTCACTCTCACACACACTCACTCTCACACACACTCCCTCTCACACACACTCCCTCTCACACACACTCACTCTCTCACACACTCACTCTCTCACACACTCACTCTCTCACACAGTCACTCTTACACACTCACTCTCACACACTCACTCTCTCACACTCACTCTCACACACTCACTCTCACACACTCACTCTCACACACTCACTCTCTCACACACTCACTCTCTCACACACTCACACTCTCACACACACACACTCTCACACACACACACACTCTCACACACACACACACACTCACACACACACACACTCTCACACATACACACACACACACACTCACACTCACACTTACTCTCACTCTCACTCTCACTCTCGCTCTCTCTCTCTCTCTCTCTCTCTCTCTCTCTCTCTCTATCTCTCTCTCTCTCTCTATTCCTGATGCTCTCTCTCTCTGTATTCCTGATGCTGACAGAATTATATATATAAATATACTGTATGTATAATATAGTATATATATATATATAAAATTCATTTTATATATATGTTGGCCTCTGTCTAGTGGCCGTGGGTGGGACAGAAAGGATGTGTGTGTGTGTAAGTACACAACACTGTAGTGTGTGTGAAAGTGAAGGTGCATGTGTGTGCGTGGGTTGGGTGGGCACAGGCACAAGGGTATATACCTGCCACGGGGAAAATCCGTCTGTTGGTCTGACCTTGGCTTGCTACACCGCAAATTATTGTACCCCATTTCTCTGCCCTCTTATATGCCTTTCTCCTCTCCCATTTTCATCCTGCTGCTACTATTCTCATTCCTTTATCCTGCTTAAGAATAATGGCAGCTGCAGAAGTTGCCATTAAATATTGCCCAGAGCTCCAATATTTCCTTTCTAATTCTTTCCTGCTACTTTTATATCATCCTTTTATTCCCTGCTTTCATTCTTATTCCTTCTCTGCCACTTATCTCCTGTATTCCTTCCTCTTCTCTCACATCATGTTCCTGCTTCGTTCCCCCCCCCCTCCCGTTTCTCATTTTTTTTGTCCAGCTGGGCTCCCCCTCTACGTATGTATACTGTAGTGGCCTCGATGGGTACAGGAACTGGTTGGCTGCTTGTCAATTAATGGTCTTTTCACTTCCCATAAATTATGAAGATTTTTCCGATTGAATTTAGAAGTGGAGTACTATCTTGGGATTTAGTTGTCTAAGAACCCCCTTTCTAAATTCCTATCTGGTTAATTATTTTTCTCTTCTGGCAACTACCACAGAGCAACTACCATTGAAAGCTTTGGTTATTCTTGCATATGATGTAGTGAGGGGGAGTGGCTATCTTGAGGTGATTTCGGGGCTTAGTGTCCCCATGCCCCGGTCCTCGACCAGGACCAGGCCTCCACCCCCATGAAGCAGCCCATAGCAGCTGTCTAACTCCCAGGTACCTATTTACTGCTAGGTAACAGGGGTATCAGGGTGAAAGAAACATTTTGCCCATTTGTCTCTGCCTCCACCGGGATCAAACCCAGGACCTCAGGACTATGAATCTGAAGCGCTGTCCACCCAGCTGTTAGGTGCCCTTCACAGATGTGGTTTCCCATGGTCAGGAAGATGAAACATTTCAGGCTTATCAAGGTCCCTCATGGCTAACTTCAACTAACTGTTCCAAGGATGCAACCCACAACACAAGTTTCCTCAACTCCTACCTGGGTACCTATTTACTGCTAGAGGTGAACAGATGCATGAGGTGTATGGAAATATTGTTAAATGTCTTGCCTTGTTTGGAAATTGATATGGGGATCATTTGGTTATCACCTGTCCTACCGACATATTTTAGTAATATTGTTTGCAAGAGTGACATTGGATTTACTTTAATTTAACTTGCCTAGTTAATGAACTAATTAGAAGCCACATACTGTAAAATATTGTACACTGAAAATTTATATTACTTTGCAGATTTACAAAATTGTTGTCATGATTTACAAAATTGTTTGAGCCGGTCGGCCGAGCGGACAGCACACTGGGCTTGTGATCCTGAGGTCCCGGGTTCGATCCCGGGCGCCGGCGAGAAACAATGGGCAGAGTTTCTTTTTACCTTATGCCTCTGTTACCTAGCAGTGAAATAGGTACCTGGGTGTTAGTCAGCTGTCACGGGCTGCTTCCTGAGGGTGGAGGCCTAGTTGAGGACCGGGCCGCGGGGACACTAAAGCCCCGAAATCATCTCAAGATAACCTCAAGACTATAAGATGTGCTCTAACTACACGTACACCAGGGTTCAAGTCTCGTGTGAGCCCAGCATGCGACTGTAACACTACCGACCACCACTATTCACATCATGGACGTGGAGTATAATAAACTTGTTGACGGGCCAGATTCACGAAAGCACTTACGCAAGTACTTACGAACGTGTACATCTTTCCTCAATCTTTGACGGCTTTGGTTACATTTATTAAACAGTTTACAAGCATGAAAACTTCCCATTCAACTGTTGTTATTGTTATAAACAGCCTCCTGGTGCTTCGGAGCTCATTAACTGTTTAATAACCACCAGTCTCCGTGGTGTAGTGGTAAGACACTCGCCTGGCGTTCCGCGAGCGCTATGTCATGGGTTCGTATCCTGGCCGGGAGGATTTACTGGGCGCAATTCCTTAACTGTAGCCTCTGTTTAACGCAACAGTAAAATGTGTACTTGGATGAAAAAACGATTCTTCGCGGCGGGGATCGTATTCCAGGGACCTGCCCGAAACGCTACGCGTACTAGTGGCTGTACAAGAATGTAACAACTCTTGTATATATCTAAAAAAAAAAAAAAAAAAAAAAAAAAAAAAAAAAAAAAAAAAAAAAAAAAAATAATTGGAAACAAAGCCGCCAAAGATTGAGAAAAGATGTACAGGTTCGTAAGGGTTTGCGTAAGTGCTGTCGTGAATCTGGCCCCAGACCACACACTAGAAGGTGAAGAGACGACGACGTTTCGGTCCGTCCTGGACCATTCTCAAGTCGATGGTCTTCAGAATCAATGGTCTTCATCGACTTGAGAATGGTCCAGGACGGACCGAAACGTCGTCGTCTCTTCACCTTCTAGTGTGTGGTCTGGTCAACATACTTTAGCCACGTTATTGTGACTCATCGCCTGCATATAATAAACTTTCTCACTTTTATATCGAGTCGCGTCGTTATAAGTTTTTCTTACGGTTCCGCTTTTTTTAACTACTGTATCTATTGAGTTAAAAGAAAAAATATTTGTATAAAATTCATTTTCTATCCGAATTTGTTTTGGATACTCTTAAAATGTTCCCCATGAAATTCCCGTTCTCACACGACTCCCATCAGGCATCTCGGCCTACCCGGTCACGTGGTCGGCCCATTGTTATCTAGAGACGATCAGAGCCCACAACACGCTCCCCTCTCGCGGCAAATTTGACCTGCTTTACGCATTTCTTTCCGTTCTCGTGTGATTCTAACCCATTCAATACGTTGAAAATGGATGCTGAACAAGGAACAAGCAGTGGTACTCAAAAAAGAGGTAGGAAATCGCAGAAAGAAGACCAGATCGCCATGATTTATGATAAGTATCGTGGGGTCAAGCACACTCCCTCCAAGATTCCTGGTCTTGTTGAGGCTTTTTCAGAATCAGTTGACGATGATCTTGAGGTTGACGAACCTGAATGTGACTTGCTATATGATGTTTCCTCAAGTGAGCAAGATAGTTCGACTGAGAGTGAGGATGAGAGTGAGGAGGAAGCCCCAGCCCCGCCACGCGGAAAGCGAACGTGTCCGGTACCGAAGAGGGCTAGGCTGAGTGATGAGTGGACTCGTAGCAATACTCCTCCCATCGTTGGTGCATTTTCTGCAACCCCCGGCCTAACAATTCCACCGCCAACTACTCCATTGCAGTTCATACAGTTATTTTTTACTAGAGCTATTGTAGAATATCTAGCGTATGAAACAAATTTGTATGCCACACACGTCATACACCTCGTGGCTCCCTCATCAAGAAAAGCTTGGAAACCTGTGTCTGTGAAAGAAATGGCCCGATATTTGGGGCTGTGCATACTGATGGGGATAAACAGGCTGCCTACAATGAGGATGTACTGGCAGACGAATCAGGTGTGGCATGCTCGCTTCTTCAACGTGTTTATGTCGTCTCCGCGGTTCCAACTTATTTCCAAGTTCTTTCACATGTATAACAATAAGGCAGTTCCAGCGAATAATAGTGATAGGTTGATAAAAGTGAGACCAGTGATGGATTATTTGTCTGAGAAATTTATGTCTGTATATATTCCAAAGAAAGAATTGAGTCTCGATGAAGGTACAATGCCATGGCGGGGCCGCCTCTCTTTCAAGGTATACAATCCCAACAAGCCCGACAAATATGGTGTAAAATTTTATATGTTGGCCGAAGGCACATCAGGCTACATATATAATTTTGATGTGTATTGTGGAATAGGAAAAACTACAGTGGAAACTGTCATGGGGTTGATGGCGCCCCTAGTCAACAAGGGTTATCACCTGTATATGGATAACTACTATAACTCAGTTTCCCTGACACAAAAATTACGTGAAGTTGGAGTTTACACATGTGGAACACTTAGACTGCAACATGGCGCGCGCCCAAGGATCTGCAACTACTGGCAAAGGGTAAAATGGCACCAGATACCACCGTACACATGCGTAAGGATAACACATTTATCATAGTATGGAAAGACAAGCGCCCCGTCTCTGTCATCACCAATCTGCACAATGCCGACACTACTGAAGTTCAGCGCAGGAAACGCGTTCGTAAACGAAACGGGAGAACTGGACTCGAAATTGTGAAAATGAACAAACCCAAGGCCATATGTGATTACAATCGGTTCATGAAAGGTGTTGATCATTTCGATCAAATGATCAAGTATTACGAGTTTGCCAGAAAAACACACAAATGGACCAAGAAGATTACTTTTTATTTTCTACAAATGGCTTTGCACAATGCATACGCATTGTATAAAAACTACTCCACTGATGTAAAAAAGCTCACTTTTTTGGAGTTTCACGCAATAGGAATTAAATCCTTATTGATGTGGAACAGTGATGACTGGCCTACAACCACAGGCATACCCCATGCTCCAGACATAGATGCCAACGTAGCTGCTGCTGACGCTAGCAACGTTGTTCGTCCTGCTGATGCGGCACCTCCAACACCCGGCCCATCTGGTGCGAGGTTGGCCCTTTTCACCTCAACACCTCAAGCCCAGTCGTCATCAGCAAATTCTGAACAGGAGTTCGATGACATAGAATCCCTTGACTTGACGTATGTGACAGAAAATTCAACCCAAAGTCTTGTCGTTCCTGAAGAAGAGTCGATCCCTAGTGTTACATACATACAAAAACGAATTGTAGATTCAGAACATCGACTGAACTACAAGTTGACCCACAAAATTATCAACCTGAAAAAACGTAAAAGGTGCCGTGTTTGTAACAAGTCTGGCATAAGGAAGGACGTTAAACTCGCATGTAAAACTTGTGATGTGGCACTGTGCGCTGTACCTTGCTACACAAGGTACCACCGCAGAAAGGTATATTGGGTGGAGAAAAAGTAACCACCCGCAACAGCTTCACTCCACCAACGAAACATCTGTTGAGCAACTTCAGGATCTGAGGCCTGAAGAAGGTGGAGTGATGAAAAAATGCTCAACTGTTGGTCTACAATCAACATATACATGGTAAGTACACCTATTTGGAATTATATTTATCATCAATAAGATATTATATTATATACGTATTGTAGAGAATTTATTTGCGATTGTTTTGGTACCAAAATTAATATTATATCATCTAAACTTCTATGAGTAAGCAGGAAAAAACACAAAGTATTTTTTCTGGTGTTGTGGGTGTGGCTCTGGGTGTGGCGGGCGTGTTGCAGTGGGTTCCCTTTAGCCGTTCATATTGCCAAGACATGGCAAATATTTTTATTTGTTATGTATATGTCTGTGTAGGAAATTTTAGTGTGATCACTGTCATACAAATAAAATTGTGTTTAGACAAGTATAAACTTGACAAACATGGAACAAACGAACCCATTGCATTCGTTTTTGCCGCGCACGCATAATGAGCGACGTTGTTTTATATTTGGCGCCATTCGTACATATGCTTTGTACATTTTTTATACTTTTCTTCTTATAGAAAATTTTATTGCGAACACATTGGTACAAAAAAGAAATACGTACATAGAAAATTAAGGTCGGGACACGTATAAATGTATACACTTTCCAAGCGTGATTTCCCACATGTGTTTTCGCTGGTGCGCTCGCGGGTAACTCCTCGTCCACTTCCCACACTCTTGCTGGTGGGCAACGACCTAGATTATACATTCATATGCATATGTCCGTATAGAGAATTTTATTGCGATTCCAATGATACCAAAATTAACGCTGTAGGACAATTGTGGGCTTCACAGCCAATAGGAGAGTGGAAACATTTTGTTGCTGTTTGGCGCTCTCGGCAAGTGATCTGAATAGTTTTTTATTTGGTTGCATCAAGTGGTAGGGCTCTGCCTACCTGATGGGCAGGACCCTACCTGATCTGGTAGGTGTGACAGTACTAGTTTTTAATTTTTACTTTTTTGTTAGGTTCTGATGGCTCCTCATCCCATGAAAGGGCTAAATAGTAGTGATGATCAATTTGGGAAAGCAAATGAAGTCATGAAGTAGCTTACAGCTACTACATTTACTAAAATATGAAATCTCTTGTTTGTGTGCATACAATGTGTGTGTTTTAATGACACAATTAAGTAAAGGTTGTTAATTTCTTTTGGCAGGAGTACCAGGGTCTAGATGTTGTGGTGATGACTGTTTTACGATGCTCAGCACTACTCTACACCTACCACCAGTTCCGTAACCTGCATAGGATTGGCTCCAAGTACATTGTGGGTATGTGCTCCCACGTCTTCGGGTGGTAATGCTGTATTATCTCAGTTGCATTAATAAGATCTTCTCACTTATTTAACTGTTTTCTTAATGCAAGTGTTACTCTAATTGAACATTACTGGCCTGTGCTTCTCAGTGTCTTGGTACTTATTTTAAAGCGAACAAATTAGCTGCAGTATGCATAATGGGGTTTAGATTGATGGGCAGATAACCTCATGGAAAGATAAAATGGAGGATTATGTGTGGAATGTGGTGTTGTGATAGTAAATTTAGGAAAGACAGGTTAAGAGCTTGCTAAGGTAGAGTTGTTTGGAGGCCTCTTAATTTGCTGACTGTAATGTGGAAGAATAGGGCATCTGGTGTATATTGTCACCAAATGCCAAGAAGATCGTGGTTTGCAGCTCTTGTGGCATATTTCATATCTGCTGCTGTGGCTTTTAATGACAGGGTTTTCATTCATATGAGATCTGTTATGTAGGTGTGTAAGGTAGAAATGCCACACCTGTCACTGGTTATGGACCTGTGTGACATTATCTGTTATTCAGAGAAAAAGTATTGTTGTATGTAAAGTTATATATTGTGTGTATATAAAATGTGTTACTTTTAAGAGCTTATGAAAAATTCAAGAAATGTTAAGATATTTAGTATTTAAGTATGTAAACTTTACAATTAATACAGTACCGTATTGCTTTAAAAGTCAATAGACTTTAGAATAACAATAATTGAATAGCATACAGTTGTCTTGTGTATAAATATTTTATGTGCTTGGTCTGAAAATAATTATGCTTTACAGGGATTGCTGGACTCTTTGTTGTATTTTCAAGCTTTGTGTTTAGCTGTTCTGTCATTAAACTGTTGGATAGTGATGCCTCTGATCTCAAGTGAGTATAATTATTATTTTGTTTTTATTTATGTATACAAGAAGGTACATTGAATTTATGCGAGTACATAGCATTGATGTTTTTACATTCTTAAAAAAACAAGAATTGCCAGAGGGAAGACCTGTCACTACAAGAAAGCCTATGCATTCTATTTACTATTGTTTGTTTAATAATGTAAACAAAAAAAAGATAGATATTTTTTTATCTGCTTAATAAATGTTTGCAATTTCAGGGATGCATTGTTTTTCTTCCTGCTTCTGGTGGACCTTAGTAGAGCTAGCCTTTTGGCTCAGTTTGCCTTGTCATCCTCCAGTCAGGTTGAAGTATACACAAACATTGCATATGGTATGGCTCGTCTTGGACCATCTCTCACTCTTGACACCATTGTTGAGGCCCTGGTCATTGGTGCTGGCACACTTTCAGGTACGTACAGATGTTATTACAAGTTGGTAGGTTATTCAGGAACGTACAAGTGTTATTACAAGTTGGTAGGTTATTCAGGAACGTAAAAGTGTTATTACAAGTTGATAGGTTATTCAGGAATGTACAAGTGTTATTACAAGTAGGTAGGTTATTCGGGTACGTATAAATGACACACTTTTACGCGTTGTAACTAGGGTACACTTTTACGTGTTGTAACTAGGGTATAAGAAGAGATGCACAGAACAATGTAATTATGTTTTACATTCTTGTTTGATTCAATTTTATTGATTTGAAAATGGTTATAAGCAGAACGATTCATCATTTACCATGGAAACATTGCAACAGGATTGGCCCTGAAGAATTCTAGTGCAAAATGTTTTTCAGATTAAATTCCTTTGTAGCTGTTTCCATTACACATGAGTTCTTTATCCAAGTTACTTTATAAATTAAAATTTATTCAAGGATCATACACAGATGTTGCTTCTAATTTGTGTAATTTGATATATGATAAAGTTGAACTTCATAGGCCACAAAGATTTATGTGAATACGGTACAGTAGTTGTATAATGAAAGGCTACAAGCACCATCATTATTATTTACAGGTGTGCATTATTATTTTACAGGCGTGAGCCGTCTGGAGCAGATGTGTGCATTTGCCTGCATGTCTATTGTTGTGAACTACATTGTCTTCATGACGTTCTTCCCCGCCTGCCTCTCTCTTGTCCTTGAGGTGAGAAGGGATTGAGGCTGAGCCACAGGTGTTGGGAGAAACCATAATTTACAGCTTAGTGCAAATATGACAGAGTACGGGAATGTTGAAAGGTATAAATGCCCTTGGTACAATAGCTGTGAGGTGTGGGGCTCCAAGGCTCCATAGCCTTGGAGCTATGGAGCTATGAGCTAGTTCTCATTGTTTTCCATAGAAAAAAGTATTTAAGTAAGCATGCATACACACACTTAAGATCCCCCCTACATTCATTTGTACCCATGCATCCACATGCATGTATGCACACGACTTGACCTATGAGGACAGGCCTAAAAATTTTAACCTACAAACAATAGATAAGAAGATCCAACATGTTCATGATGTACAAGATACTGAGGGGCAAAGACAAAGTGTACAAGGACAAAATGTTCAGATGAGAATTAGTGGATAGAGGTAAAAATGTTTTGGAAACCAAAAATGGTCACTTGGATACAAGTAAATATTCCTTCAATGTATGAGTAGTGTAAACCTGGAATTAATCCATTGTAATGGTAGCTAAGAGGCTAATTCAATCCATAGTTTTAAAGCTAGATGCAATAGTTATACAGTATACAACTAAATACATATATGTATAAATGAGAGGAGGTTGCACCAGATACATGAAGCAAGTAGCAAAGATGTGTAGCTTTATCTGTGGTATAATTCAGGCATATCATTATATACCTGATTTGACATAGCTTCTCCAAAACCATTTGAACCACCCCCACTTTTTCCTAATAATTATGAATGATAGATGTGTTTGTTTGATGAGAAAAGCTTGTACAGTATCTAAGAATTGTCCAAATGTTTCAGCTGTCAAACAGATGCTCCTCTGGACAACCTCCATGGCAGATGGCAACTCTGGCTCGTGCCATGGTCGAGGAAGAAAAGCCAAATCCTGTTGTCCAGCGAGTCAAGGTACTTACTTTCAAACGCACGTCTACAGGATGTTGTTAAACTTCATTTGATTTATTTAATGAACAAGAGTCAATGTTAGCAGTTCGTTAAGAGAGAGAGTAGATGATTTAAGTTAATTTTTTTTGTAATTGTGCATTATACTTTACGATTGTGCTACGAAATAGCCTGCCATCACATTTCGTGGGATGGCAGGCTATTTCATTCTGTTTTTCTCACTGACTAAAACATATTGACGTGATGATGTCTACTAAATGCATTTTTTATATTGCTACATCTTGTCTCAACAGGTGATCATGTCTGCTGGGCTCTTGCTAGTTCATGGCATCACCCGTTGGTCACTCTCCCTGACGTCAAATACTGTTACAATGTTGGAATCAAGTGCTTCTTTCAATTCCTCTACTGATCCACATGTTATTGTCAGGTTTGTATTAAGTTCTCATGTTAGGGGGAAATAAGAAGCCTAAATATCAATATGGAACAATTTTTATGTATGAATGTATGTTCAGTCACTGTCCACTGGGTTAGTTTTTATATGGTACAATTTACTGATCATTAAGAGCAGCAAATTCTGCTGGTGCTTACTGTCACTCAGTACCTGGACTTAACTTCATGCTCATCCTTGATATTGGGACTATTTTGAATACATTTCATTAAACAGCCAGAAGTCAGGCCTATCACAACTTTCACAAAAACTAAACAAATCATTAAATATTCATTGAGTGAAGCAGTGGATGATCTACTGACATCAGACCTTGGCAACAAGATCACTAGAAACAGTTATTTTTGCAGATTTAGGCCAAATTGGTATCGCTAAATATTATTAAACTAATTACTTAACCTCATTTGATTGTATGATTGATGTGATTGGTCAGTAACATTAGTATACAAGTTGTATTGGTTTTGACATGTGTGACCATATCCTTCCACATACATACCAGTACAATTTATCATTAGAAGGAAGGAATCGAAAGCAAAAGAAACCCCTATGCGAGGTAAGTTTTGTGTAGCTATTGTAACGTGTTCTTTTGTGCATATTTCAAGGTGACAGATAACATTGTCACCCAGATATAATGTGTATTTCTAAACGCAGCAGAAAGTATTGTTTCTTGTTCAGAAATAACTACTGGTCAGATTGAATCAGGGTTAGCATGAAAGGGCATTGCACTCTGGGTGTGTGCTTTTTGTTACCTATTGTGTAGCAGATATTTGGCTTTGGTTTCTCGCTACCTTTGTGGTGGAAATAGATAGGGTGGAATCCATATGTACCAGAAAGCATTTAAAAAGATGGCTTCAACACTGAACATACTTAGTATCTAGCTAGTGGTGGTGACACTTGCATGACCGACTCTGAAGTGCAGAGTTATACCCTATAGGCTCGTTGACCAGACCACACACTAGAAGGTGAAGAGACGACGACGTTTCGGTCAGTCCTGGACCATTCTCAAGTCGATCCCTATAGGCTCCTCCATCCAAATATTGTCAATATATGTACAACATTGTAACAGCTCTCAGAAAAAGAAGATTGAGTTTATTGAATTACAGGTAATGTGTATATCACACATTATGATGTGCATGTGTGTGTGTGTGTAAAATGCAAAATGAAATGTGTTAAAGAAATGATTTAAGTTTTGTTGTCGCCAGGTTGCTGGATGCAGGACTGGACCACATTGTGTTTACGGTGATTCTTGTTGCCCTGATTGTCAAATACGTGCTGTTTGAGTCACAAGGTCAGTTAGAGGAAAATCTCATCAATGATAGTCTTCAGACCTCTCAGGATTCCCTCGATAGCTCTGGTCTCTCTGGCAAAGGTAAGTGCATCAAGGTTTTATTTTTTATTTTTTGTTATTTTTGTTTAAAGGGCAAAAATGTTAAATTACTTCAGAATATGAGAGTAGTGGTGGTATAAGTACAAAGAAGTGATGTGGATTTAGAACTTTGGTTATTGTAGTGTGAACCTATGTCCAGGTAGAGTAGGGTGGGCACATATGTACAATATTTGCTTTGAAGGATTATTATAAATGTTACTTGGTCTTTTAAATTGGGAATAAACATAAGATAAATTATGATAATATAAGTGGAATTAACTGGCTGATAAGATGGGTTCCTATAGGCTTGTTACTGTTTGTCTTGAGAAGGCCCTTTGGTGTTGTTGAGGCCTCTTAACAGAAAAGAGGGAGGTGGGAAGACTATAGTCTTTGCATGCAAGAATATGCCTCATAGTTTTCTTGTAGAGTTCCATCATTACACATGTGTTTGTTGCCATATGTATGTATTTTTTTAATATATATATATATATATATATATATATATATATATATATATATATATATCTATATATATATATATATATATATATATATATAATATATATATATATATATATATATAATAATATATATATATATATATATATAGTATATATATATAATATAGTGTTAGAAAAAATATTGGAATGCATCATCATATTGCAGATTGCTATGTATTATAAGACTTGAGTAATCCAACAATTATCATATTCTCCATATAATATTAACCTTATCTTAAGCTTGGTATCACTTCTTTCATTCTTATTTCTGTTTACCCACTTTTCTTATAAATTATGTTAGTTACAGTATTTTCACAGTCTTACTCTTAAATACAAACACATGGCAGTTACGTCACACATGTTACTGTACATAGAGAACAACGTGCATGATTATACAGCAAATGTCTCGAGCCCGGCAGAAATGTTATTGACATATAAACGTGAAGTGTTTAATGAATGCTTTAAGGAAACATGATTTTGCCTGCATCACCTTGCTTTGACTATTGTAAGATGGTGGCTTAGTATAGAAAATAGTTACACAATAAATATATTATTTTATTACTGAAAAGTACCCAGACAGTACTAGTACATTTCAGTAACCTTGAAGACTTATGGTAAGTTATACATCACCTATAAACTAGATTATAGGTAGAAACAAACCACATGCAGAACTTTCCAAAGTAGTATAGAGTTGTCATAGTATAGAGTTTCTTGTGTATCCAGGGTAATTGGTTCCAGAGGTGTCTTGGTATGTATTAATATTGTTTATATACATGTATAGAGACAGTAAATATAAACTATTCTCTTAGCAGTATGATTGTACTGCAAATATAATGCATTTATGTGAATGGTTCTGTGTACAGTATGCATGTGTGAAAGTACATGTATACAATATGTGTGAAGATAACTGTATACTGTATAAATATTGAGACAAATGCCAGTCACAGCTTCAAGAGCATGTATGACAGTATTGGAGGGTGGGGAGTTATAGATGCACCAGACACAATAAGTGAGGCAGGGCTGTAGAGCTGGAGCTTTCTCTCTGTAGCGACAACTGGGTAAGCCCCCCCTTGTGTAAACATGTGCACATGTATGAACAAAAGCAGAACCAGTACATAAATGCAGAAAAATAGGCTTTCAGGAAAAAAGAGTCAAAGCATATATACATTTCTTGAGTTAACAATATTAGTATTTAACCCTGTACTGCATAATTAGATTTCAGTTGAATGATTAATTTGGAAGAAGTGTATCTTGAACATTGGAAGTGAGGGAAGCTTATTTCAAGATGGCTTGGACGTCATTAATTATAAGTCATGTGTACCGAACACTTCCTTTCTATCAGAAGGAAAGATTATTGCATGGAATTGATTTTTGCTCTTTGGTTTGAAGAGTTTGCAAACAGGACTGCTGCCAACCACTGCTCACCAGCAGCTAAATAATAATAGTACAATACTATTTTTTGTTTAACTAGGTGCAAAATCCTCCCACCCATTGACCATTCACATCGTCTTAACTCGGCGTGAGACGTCTTAAGCTCTCCTGGATGTAACTCGGTGTAGCAGATATCACTGTTCAAGCCTTGAGAGTTGCTCACAACTAGTTCAATTAATAAATTACCAGAATTGGCTATAACCACTGTCTTGGATAATCATGACTTGGCTGTACATTCATGGGTTCAACGTAAACAATGGATTTAGTTATTTAGGAAGATTTACTTTCTGTATAACTTGTTGCCATCATCTAATTTATGCCATTCATAGAGTGGGAGGAGACACTTACCTTAAAAGACTTTCAAAACTGTTACCATAGAACTAGCAAAATATCCACACCAGTATCTTTGCTGTTTCATCAGCAAATTAATTGTCAAGTCATTATTCATTCGTACCTGTAAAATTACGTGCTCTTGAATCTTTTCATTATACCACTTTTCATGCATTATTCATGTCTAGCGTATTTCTTAAGTTATTCAAATGATCTACGAGTTCAGTCATTAAATAAAATATTCTTCTTGGCAGGAATTTTGCGCCAACGCACTAGAACCCACACTGTCAGTTTTACTAGCCACTGGGAGGAGGCTGCAATGGCAGTTTCTAAGGAGGATCGTAGCACACAGACAGAAACCTTCAGGAATCATCTTAACGAGCACTGGGATGAGGATGAGGACAAGCCTCCTAGACCAATAGAGGAGTGTGTAGCTGTGATGAACTCTGAGGTAGGTCCCTTTGCAGTGTATTCAGTATCAAAGGTAATATTAGGTACATCATGAAATAATAAGTTGCACTTTATGTGCTGTGCCTCCTGAAATTATGTAATTTATTTTGTATTTAAGCATAAAGACAGAATCTTACTAAACTTTTTTGTTACTGTCTATTTTAATGTGTGTGTGTGTGTATATCATCTCTATTACTGTATCTGTCAAAGCTCCTGATGCTATCTCCATTTAATATATAGACATCCTTGTATAAAGTTTCTCTCAGTACTATAAACTATATTATTAATTTGTTACTTTAATTAAGATTTTTCAGTCTTTGGCTTAGTCTTCATCTGCTCTTTAAGCTCTTCAACAATCACACAAATGTATAATGTGTATCCATCCTCTTTTTACACAAATATTACTTCACTATCTTAATTTTGTAGATAGTTATCTTGAGATCTTGAGATGATTTGGGGGCTTAGCATCCCCGTCCTTGACCAGGCCTCCTAGTCAAGGAGTTATGTGACAATATTTTAACAAAATACATTTAATCTCCTTTAATTTGATATATATATATATATATATATATACTGTGTGTATATATATATATATATATATATATATATATATATATATATATATATATATATATATATATATATATATATATATATATATATATATATATATATATATATATATATATATATATATATATATATATATATATATATATATATATATATATATATATTATATATATATTATATATATATATATATATATATATATATATATATATATATATATATATATATATATATATATATATATATATTATATATATATATATATATATATATATATATATATATATATATATATATATATATATATATATACACATATACACACACACATATACACACACACACCTTTCAATTGTTTTGTTTACCCTATTATTTTGGGGCTATACTTTCTTGATAGTAGATTTGGGAATTTACATTTTTTCTTGTTTGCAAAGATGGACTTGATGTCAAACGGAGTACTTGATACAACACTTTTGGTCTATGTAGCTTCTGGCTGACAGTATTTGTGCTTTATATTTTAATAGGTTTTATCTAATTAATGTCATGTGTGTTGCTCTGGATTTTTACCCTGATTCTTGGGATTATGTTGGATTTTGTCATATTTAATTCTAAGATTTGAAGGAAGGGGACAATCATTGTTTTCTCTCAGCATATCAGTCATTCTTGAACACATCATATGATGTATTTTATTGTTTGAGATCTGATTTTTCATAGATGGACTAATCCTAAGTTCTGAACTTAGTAAGTTTGAGTAAGTTTGCAGGCGATGAGTCACAATAACGTGGCTGAAGTATGTTGACCAGACCACACACTAGAAGGTAAAGGGACGACAACATTTCGGTCCATCCCGGACTATTCTCAAGTCGATTGTGTATTCCTGGACACAGCAGAATCGACTTGAGAATGGTCCAGGACGGACTGATACGTCGTCGTCCCTTCACCTTCTAGTGTGTGGTCTGGTCAACCCTGAGTAAGTTTCTTCTAAATTAATTAATATTTCAAACATAAGCAACTTGCATTGTGCTTTTTTTTCCTTCTAGTGTTTGTCAGTCGCCACATCTTGATGAACCAAGTTGCTGCTCTCACTTTTGTTTTCCCTAAAAATACTGCATCTGGATATCTTTTCAATGTTTGTTTACACAACTTTCTTTCTTACACAATGATATTCCTGTTATATTTTTGCATCCCTTCTTGTAATGACATAAATGAAAACACATTAAAGAGTGGCAGTCATTTTAACAGCATCCTGACCGCATAAAAATATTCAAATGTGGTTTCATTCATCTGGTTATCCCATCTTTTTTATGATGGGA
>WNGS01000543.1:9076189-9091189 GCA_020271785.1 Procambarus virginalis | reverse complement strand
TCAATAGGGGGCAACAATGCTCATGCAGCCAACATTGTAGCAGCAGTATATATTGCATGTGGTCAGGTAAGTCTGCTTTACACAGGACATCTGTTTCTTGAAAAATTTATTGAACGTAGCTCAGTTTGTGAGGCTTAGAGATAGCTATTATGACAAGATTACCCCTTGTGCTTACTGCTTCTTAGTTTTATTCTTTGATCATTTGGATCTGCGTGATTCACCTTTATTCATTTATCATGCCATGCGTGCAATCATATTAAAAATAGTAATTTATTTTGACCCATATTGATTATAGGAATTTTTTTATGTAATGAAAGATAACGTATTCATTATACAATTCTCAGGACAGTAATTTTTTGCATTACCCATTGAACATATGCCAAGTACATATCCAGACATGTGAAACATGAACAGGTTGAACAAATAAAATCAAGGAGGGAAATTGTTTTGGAAGGAAATATATTTTGATGCTTGAGATTTTTTCAGGATCCTGCACAAGTAGTTGGGAGTAGTAACTGTATGACTCTGATGGAAGCGTGGGGTGAGAAAGGAGAGGACCTACACATAACGGTCACAATGCCTTCTCTAGAAGTAGGCACTGTTGGAGGGGGCACTGGTCTGGCACCACAATCTGCCTGCCTCACCATGCTTGGGGTCAAAGGTCAGTACTCAACCAAATTATCAAAAGCTTATATACATTTTTCCTTTCAATAATGTCATGCAGGTGGATCTCAATTTGGGCTGGGGTTATGTTCCTGTAAAAAAAAGTGTAAATTAAACTTGAAGGTATAGTACATGGGAAAAAAAATAGTGAGGTCTAAGAGATCAACTAAAGTTCATTTTTTCCAATCTTTAGAAGTTCTATTTGAATTTTATTTAGTGTATGACTCAGGATGAAGGGTAAGGTATTGCTAGCAGGTGACCCTATGTGGCCCTAGCTCACTTGGTGGTGGTATCCATGGCCAACTATCGGTTGACATTTGAAATGGTTTCTTTTGTTGTCTCACAAACACTGGATTGTTCAGGTGAAGTTTTAACCTTTTGTGTAAGTTGTTTTTCATATGTTTATTTTACATTTAAATATAAGTACTGGATAGTTTTAAATCATTTGTGCTTATGCAGTATATATAATGTAATTTTATCTTAAAATTAGTTTAGCTGTATAAAGTATAGTAATCTTGAATATTTTATGGGTTGTATTTTATATAAATATAGCGAGAAAAACTTGAGTTTTTCATTCTTTTTACATTCGTTTTTCAGGGGCACACCAAGAGAGCCCAGGTGAGAACGCATGTCAATTTGCCAAGATTGTGGCTGGGACAGTATTGGCTGGAGAGCTGTCTCTGATGTCTGCATTGGCTGCAGGACACCTGGTCAAAAGTCACATGGCTCACAACAGAGTAAAAAATGGAAATAGTTCTGCATCATCTACTACCAGTGGTGGTGCTGAAACTACCACTGCCTCTACCATGGCAACTGATACTAATCTTCCTCTAAGTCTAGTAATAATGCATTTGACAAAACAGCAGCTGTTGATATAGGGCCGGTTACAAGTTGTATGAAAGGGGGCAGTGTAGCGGGTGACAAGGACATTGGCCAGAAAATTATTTTACCATCGCAGGATCCAGTGATTGGTGGTAAACAAGGAGACAATGGTATAAGCAAAAAGGATGTCATTTCAAATATTGTTATGCCACTTTGTAAGGATCCAGCGAATATTTCGGTTCCACATTTGAGTGACGGGTAAAAAAAGAAGTCGTTGCTAAGGATAATCTCTTAATAGTTAAATAGCATTACATTGATGGTGCTGGCAGGGCTTCCTGCACTCATTCTAATATAAAACACTATAATTTAAAAGAGTGCCATTCTTTTTTATTATTTTGTGTCAACTATGTGGTTAGGCGAACCTTTCCATGGTTATTCAGGTTTGCATTTTATTTAGACTGTACTGAAAGGACTGTAGCAGCATGCCGTGCTCTGTGAATGTTACTGTATTGTCAGGAATGCTGGATTGTTCCTCAATTTATTTTAACCATATATTTTATTGATTTATTTTTGTAATTAAAAGGTTGTGACATAAATATAAGGCGTTATGCATTTATGCTATGTAATAGTGAAATTTATTACAGACTTTAAATTTATAAACAAACTTTTTCATCATGTGAATTTTGATAAACATTAACTTAAAAGAGTACTAAAATCTTTTTTCAAAAGTTTCTTTTCTAATTGGAATAAGTTTCCCAGCAATGTGATTGGTGGTGACAATACTGTGAAGGCGACTACAGGTGTCCTAAGGTAATACAACATTATGTTTATTGCTATTACAATAGTACAAGTAACCAATTTTGTCAGTTTGTCACTTCTGGGTATGCAATACAACTAAGGGGAAGGCATCTTAAGCTGTATTATGCATGCATGCATAGCATTAGATTTTTACTTGTGCAATTGTGATTGAAGTTTATACTCTCATTTTGCTTGCAGTGTATCTTAAACCGTAAGGTAAATGAAACATTTTCACACAGCCCTACTATACCTCACTTGCCATGTGCAATGTAGCCTGTATTACACACACTGTATATATACATACGTACTATTTTATGTTTATACTGTACATACAAATACTAATACATAACTCTTGTATTATAGTTTGCACCATCTTCAGAATGCATTTTACTACTTCACAATTTTATTTTTATATAAATGTTTCTTTGGGCAGTTTTGGCTGCATGCTTATGTCAGGGTTGTGCTTTTTGTAAAACCCTCCAATGAGACATTTAGAATTGTTCTAAATATGTCCCAATGCATAATGACACTGAATAACATGTAATATTACTGTACTGGAATTATATTCCAAAGTTTGTTTATTTTATATGTAGGATGATCATGCAGGGAAAATATCAAAATATTCAACTGTATACTAGTAAGTATAGCATTTCAAGATAATTTAGTATTTGACCTTTTCACTGAGCCAATGATAGAACTACCGACTTCAAATAAGTTCTTATAATCTCAACATATTTGTCAAATTTTAGCATAGTATTTAAAGTTTGATGTGGGGAAAATTGGTGGCTATAAAATCCTCTAATAGGGCAGCATTACAGAAACCTTAGACAAAATATTAGGTATGTTGAAGTTTTTCAAGTGGACGTTGAAAAGTGGCGACGAACACACATTAAAATCTGTCTTATGCATGTAATGAGTGAGATGAGGAATATAATGATTTGAAGTACAGTAGGCTCACATAATGTGAGAGATGCTCTGGGAAAACCTTGTCCGGTAAAATAATGCTCTGTAAAGTTAATATTTGACGAGAAAAATAGGTCTATATTACATATCTCCCAAACGTTTTATCCCTCTTTAGGTAGGCATGTCATTAAATAAAAATTAGTAGTTTAAAGAATGTACACTTATCAGTAATGTAGATGAATCAATACCTTTATTCTATATGGACATTTCAGTGTGCAACAGTCACAGTATGTTTGGAAGAGGCCATGAATAGCGCATTGCATTCATCCAAAAAAATTGTAAACCCTAAGAAAAAAAGTGTGTACTGTATATGCTTTGCCATGTTTTGGCAATTTAGTGGCTTTCTGGGAATTTTTATTCCCCGAAAAATACTCAAAATGTTATTCAATAAATTCTATTTTACTCATACTTTGGACCCACAGCAAACAGAAAGTGACAGCGCGTTACCCCGGTGAGTGCTCAAGAGCAATAAGATGTGTATACTCTTTTTCAACTTTACCTCAGTTCTCGTCCTAGGTCTTTCATTTTGGTATAAATGTGTTGGCATTAAAATTCCCTATGCGAATTTATGCATATAATGTCCAAAACCGCAATGTGCCCCACAGCCAAGCCGAAAGCAGGCCAATTTTTTTTTTTTTTTATGCCATACTGCGTCATCAACGAGCGAAAGCACTAATATTTCCCCTGTGACATGTACATATGATGCATTTACTAACATATCTGGCTTAGCACCATAAATATAAATGCAGCGAGTGTTGCTACTTTTAAAAATGTCAAATCTTGGTAACCAGAAATGCTTTCCTGGTGATTTTTTTTCTAATTGTACATAACTCAATGTAATTATTTCATATTAGCATAGATAAATTGATGAAACTTAAAAGGCATGTTGACAAAACAATGGGGTCTGCAATTGGAGAAAAATGCAGTCAGTGAGATCACACCCGACTCGTTGATAATGCCTAAACTATTCAAGATGGTATAAGCATTTTTATTTATTTTTAGGTTAAGAACAACTATATAGCAAGAAAGAGGGAAAAAAAATATCCTGTATAAAAGGTAGTCATTTATTATAATCCAGTAGGTTGTTCACCTTGAACTTGGGCCTCTATTTCAATATCTGCAGATTTACGTTAAGAAAAAGGTGCTGGAACTATTGCGTGTGTTGGGTTGGTATGTGACAGGAGGGCGTACAAGTCTTTGGGTTTATGTTTAAGCTTTTGAGGTGCAGGACACTTGGGAGTATGAAAACTCTGGAGAAATTTAATTTTGATGGCAGGAAAAGCCAAATATCCTGTTTGTAGTTCAGATGGTAAAACTAGTATTATGCTGTGGCAAAATAGAGGGTTGGGTAATACATTAGTATACTTTTTTGGCTAAAGTAGCACCTAGCCGGGCATGTTAATAAATGCCTCATATATTGCACGTTAGTTCTGTTAAAAAAAAAAAAAAGGAATTTGTACAGGTATCAGTTAGTGCATCATTAACCCTTAAAATGCAGTTATTGTCTTATGTTTATTTAAACTACAGTATTATTGTTCGGGTTTTACATGAATGATGCTAATATGGATATACAGTAGTGGAGTTTATTTTGACATGGAAAAGTCCAGGTATTGTTTCAAGATCGCTTATTGTGAAATTATCGTTGCACATGTTATGCGAACTTTGTAATTGCCATGGTATAAATTTTTTTATAATTACGTGCGTATACCCGTTGTTCCTATGGCTTTTGCAACTCTATATGGTTGTAACAAAGTACCGGTTCAACCAACCATCATAAAGGAAACTCAGAAGGCCTATTGGCTCATATGAAGCTGCTAATGTTTATATCATTCATATACAGTAGTAAATAGCTGCTTTGAATGGTCCAATAGGACTTCTGCAATTTCCTTAATTTGTACTGATATGTACATACATTCATTGATACATTTATACATATGATAATCTAGACTTCCAAGGTCAACATTGAGTGTGGCTTAGGCAGTGTTTTGCTGACAAGCTCGGCACGAGATATGGGGGGCTGGGCTACCATACATCACCACTCAATTCAGTGCATGTAACTGCCTACAATGTAGGTTTAGTTTATTTCCACTTTTCCATTCATTTTGCATCCAAATTGTTTCTGTTTTCGTATTGGCATCCTTGGTGATATTTAACGCCCTCTGATTATCCCACACATCTGATGTGCTACATAGCCTTCCCGGTTTGGTGCCTTCTATTGATAATTACGTGCTTGCTTGCATCCAAATTAATAATTTTATGATAAAATAATTTTTGGATTTTCTTTGTGCATAGGTGGACATGCATCTGGGTGTGGATATCTAAACTGATAGCTGCAATGTTAGAGAGTTAAACTACGAAGTCTTTTCCTATGAGGCTTATTAGCAACATTTACACATTGATCAGTCACATTTTATGGTCAAGTGCATAAATATTGTACACATTTGTATTGATATACATTATTGTATAAAGCTTTCACAGAAATTATGGTAGCCATGTAAATCAAGTTCATACTCTATTACCTTTATTTACTATTCCTAAATTTATCCAACATTTATCTTAAAATCTGAAGAACAAAGGTATCTTTTTCTTTGCTAAATGTAGTTTTCCTTAAAGACTTCAAATTTCTTATCAGACACCAGGAGAGTTGTTTATAAACATGTAAATGAAGTCTTGATGTATTCCTTCACTTGCGTATTTTGTTTTGTGTGTATGCACTCGCTAGTAAATGGGGGGGGGGAGGCCTCTCTCTCCCATTCTTGAATTTTTGGGGATAATTTATATGTACAGCAAACAAATACTGTAGATTGTCTTGTAGATAAAACTTAGACTTTTTGTTGTTTAGTAATGAACACGGTGAAATTGTCAAAATTATGCCTTTCTTGTGTTAAGGTGGTGGTGCAATTGGTAACTGTCAAAACACTGCTAATGACACACATGTAGTCTTCCAATAGACTTAGCTGCATTAAGACTTTTCTTAAACAATACTTCCTCCATATTACATATTTAACTTGCAAAGGCATTATGTTAAGTTTTATAAGTTGCTCTTATAAAGAAAATTATTATTTTAAAGTTTTGCTATTTATTCTGTTTAAGTATCAGTTTAGGTGATGAATATAACTCGTAAATATCAAAGGATTAAATTCAGAACAATACAGTTCAAAATGTTTTAACGTATGAGAAAAATAATGGATCAAATATCTCGATGGAAGAACATCTAAAGAAAAAAAAAGTACATGACAATAATACACCGAATAGTGCTTACTTAATCATATTCTGGATAATGAGAAATGTAAAGGTCTTTCACCTCGGTAATACTAGCCTATTGATGGCGAACAGTTTAAAGATAACCTGATAAACAAGATCTTATGTTTGCTTTCTTTTACAGTTTCATTCTGTAGAATGTTTTATCTTGCCTCTGAGAGGTAATACTGGTGTGCTGTAATTGGTTTTATATTTTTACTTTGCAGTAAAATTCTTTCTTCGAAACATTGTTCATTATCCTACTAGTGTTGGATTATAGTTCTGGAGTACGAGTTTTTGTATCCACTGTACGTAAAGTAACTCCCAAGGCTGATGATGCCACACACTGAGACTTAAGGTAAAGTTGCCTGTCTTGCCACTCATAAATGTGTTCAAATTAGATACAAATAAGAGCTTGGGAAAAACATATGATAATGAAAACAGAGCAATCTAAAAATTAAACCAAAATCTAATCTGGAAATAACCAACCACAGGTCAGAGAATTACTTAAATTCTGTACTCATTCTTTGCTCAATCAGCAGACAACAGTCAACTAGGACCAAAAATATTCTAAATCTGCTTTTTACTAACAATGAAGAAATAATCAGTGACATTACAATCTCAGATACCACATATTCATATCAAAAGCTCATTGAAGTGCAAACCAACCAATACTCAATGTTATTCAATAAATTCTATTTTTTATTAAAATTGATTGAGAAAAATAAACATGGAACAGTTTCCCCAATGAAAGTTCCAAGTACAGTAATTAAAATCCCACATAAGGAATAAAACAACTGTTAAAACATATAAAGTCTGTCAGAGACATGTTCCTTTGCAGAGAGCCAGAAAGAGGACCAGTGTTGAAAGAATGCAGATGGCACTACAGAAGGAAAAAATTAATGCTTAAGCAGACACGGCTCCCTCTAAAAAGAATGAATAAATTAAACAGAGATGGAAGAAATAGAACTGAGACTGAAGCAATCATGTCAGATTGAAGAAATGCAATTAGAACAAAGCCACACACGAGATAAAGAAGAATCCAAAGTATTTCTTCACATACGTAAAATCAAAATAAAAAAACCTTGGTTAGTACTGGACCTATGCTTACTGTGAAAATTCACACACACACACTACAAAGAAATTAGTTAAATCCTAAAAATGCAGGGCATGTTTAGCACCCCAATAAACAGAATGAAAGTAGAAGATCCAGACAGCAGCATGATATCCAAACCCCTGAAAATATAACTGATAAAAAAAAATCTGCAGAATTTGTTGATAAGAGATATTGACATCATGCCCACACACTGGGCCCAGGGTCCAGACTCTTGTTATTCGATACAGGAGTATCGAATTCAGGAGTATTTATATAAAAAACTGAGTACTTGTGCTACTGGCACTTAAGTGTAGTGTGGACAAATATCTTTGAAACCAGGGAGATACCAAAAGCACTTAATCAGTAGATATAGCTCCCCTACACATGGGAAAGAGCAGAGCATTGGCTACGAATTATAGACCAGTTGCACTTACGTCCAACATAATAATGGTTGATCAATGACCTTAACCCAGGTCAACATGGATTTACAGTGGGAAGATTATGCCTTTTGCAGATGCTTGACCACTGACAAAATCACTGATGCATTAGAAAAACAGAATGCAGATGTGGTATATGTGAACTTTGCAAAGGCATATGATAAATGTGACCATGGAGTCATAGCCCACAAAATGAGATCAGTAGGAATAACAGATAATGTAGGGCGATGAATATTAAATCTTGTCAAACTGAATGCAAAGAGTATTAGCCAACCAAATAAAATAAGAGTCCAAGCANCAAGCCATTACGACTATATAGCACTTGGAAGGGGCCAGGATAAGGATTGGGATGGGACGGCGGAAAGGAATGGTGCCCAACCCCTTGGACGATCGGGGATTGAACGCGAACCTGCATGCAGCGAGGCCGTCGCTCTACCGTCCAGCCCAAGTGGTTGGGCTACAGCTGAGTACACACACGGAAGTGAACAACAAGAGCTACGAGGAGAGGCTAGTGGCGATATACGTACGAACACTAGAAGATATAAGAAACAGGTGATATGATCAACGTACAAAATAGTAAAAGGAATCGACCAAATTGATAAGGAAAATTTTTTGAAAATAGCAACTTAAAGAACAAAGAGGACATAGGTTGAAAATAAGGAAACAAAGTTGCCGAAAAGAAAATAAAAAGTGGTAGACGGCTTGAACAAGTTAAGGGAGAAGTCTGTAGAGGTCCAAACCATCAGTAGTTTGAGCGTAGCATACCTGCTTGATGGGGTTCTGAGAGTTCTTCTCCCCAAGCGTAAGTTTGGTCCACCAGGCTGTTGCTTGGAGCGGCCCGCAGGCCCACGTACCGGGTCCATAGAATTACCCAAATCTTCCCAAAAGTACACAAATCCTCCTAGCACTACGTAAGTAATGAAGAAATATGGTAAATTTACTTACTATAATGTTGGTGCTACACGTAGAACATGATCAAACCTATTTTTACTCTGAAATAATCTAATTTCATAACGAAATTAGACGTAAATATGTGAGAGTATTCGCTTGGACCGTCGACTTCCTATGGCGTCACCTCTCACATATTTACATCTAATTTCGTTATGAAATTAGATTATTTCAGAGTAAAAATAGGTTTGATCATGTTCTACGTGTAGCACCAACATTATAGTAAGTAAATATACCATATTTCTTCATTACTTGCGTAATGCTAGGAGGATTTGTGTACTTTTGGGTAGATTTGGGTAATTCTATGGACCGCACATACCCACCACAGCCCGGTTGTTCCGGTACTTCTTGAAGAAATCTATCTAGTTTTCTCTTGGAAGATGTCCACAGTTGTTCCGGCAATATTTCTTATGCTTGCTGGGAGGACGTTGAACAACCGCGGACCTCTGATGTTTATACAGTGTTCTCTGATTGTGCCTATGGCACCTCTGCTCTTCCAACAACACACTTGCCCAAATGAGCCACAGAGATATTAGAAAGAACTTTTTTAGTGTCAGAGTGGTTGACAAATGGAATGCATTAGGAAGCGATGTGGTGGAGGCTGACTCCATACACAGTTTCAAGTGTAGATATGATAGAGCCCAATAGGCTCGGGAAACTGTACACCTGTTGATTGACGGTTGAGAGGCGGGACCAAAGAGCCAGAGCTCAACCCCCGCAAGCAGAACTAGGTGAGTACAACTAGGTGAGTACTTGATGGGCTACCCAGCGGTGCGAGGGGCCACCTTGTGCTCAGGCGGCTGACCCCCCCCCCAGGACTCTTCCTCCCCCTCCCCAGATGCCCCCCCCCCAGACACACACACACACACACACACACTCCTTCCCCACTTCGCCAAATCATTGTAACCATTTTCACAACACAGTCGTCATTGTAAACTCCTTCATGCCTTATATATCTCACGTATGGTGACACATTTCATATTGGCTGAATTCGTGAAATGGGCCGACCTCCCTTCAAGGGGTGGTGGGTGGGGGGGGGGGAAGGGATATAGGCCGACTCTGATTCTCCATTGACACTATATCTAATTTAGGGAAACTATCCAAAAGCGTCTGAACCTCATTCTTGGACAGAGACTTTAACGTAGCCGAAGAGCTCGCACCCAACCGACACACCAACAATCGAGAAGGTAAGAGGCAAAGAGTTTAAGGTAAGAGGGCGAGAGAAACGTAAGAGATATGAAGGTAACGATTAAGACAATAAGGTAAAGTACAGGAAAGATTAAAAGTAACAGTATAGGCAAATGGAGGAGGATAGGAGGTTAGTCCACATAGGAGTGGAGTGGACAGTGCAGGCGTGTCACCCGCTAAATCTATACCCTTTTTAGGGAATATTATTGAAGGTTTTTCCGTGTGTTGATGATGAAAATTAAGCCACCCAAGAGGTGGCACGGGCATGAATAACCCGTAACCCTGTGTGTGTGTGTGTGTGTGTGTGTGTGTGTGTGTGTGTGTGTGTGTGTGTGTGTGTGTGTGTGTGTGTGTGTGAGAAATATGGCAGGGGTGAGGTGGGCTACGTGCGTGGTGTGGCCGGCTTCCACTCTGGTCAAGGCCTCCCCGCCCCCCTCCACTAGGGCTCTTTGGTGTGTATAGCATGTCAAGTGTGCCGTGGGGGGCGGGGGGGGGCAAGCTCCCCCACCACCCCCTTTCCCCACACTCCTCCACCTGTACCTACCTAACCTGCATATGTCACTAATGTATACATATATATAATATATAATCTCCATCTCCCTAAGTATATGGAGATATATATGCTTATATTTATACAGGCATAGGGTCTTACGGCCCAGTGATCAGCGTCTGCGATTCATAATCCTGGGACCTGCGTTCAGTTTGCGGCCGAAACAGTTGTACAGTTGTCATACATGAGGTGATAAAGGAAGACGCTGGCGTTGTTGCCACGAGTGCCTGGGGTACCATGGTACCATGTAGGCACTGGTACCAGTGGTACCAGTGGTACCATGTACACTGGTACCACTGGTAGCCAAGATCATCAGCATAGTGGTGGGGGCCGGAGCTCCCACAAGAATTCTACCAATAAAGCTGAGAGGAATCTCTACCGGCCGGCCTGCACTGTGACGTGCATTTGATACGAAGGTTTGGAGAATATGCTCAGGAAGATGCTACGACATCTGGGCTTACGAAACCTGTATATCGTTCCTGAATCATCGGCGCTAAGTAGTCTTCCCGGCATGTATTGAACACTTTGAGCTCGGAAACACTACGATGTCGTTAATAACATTAATAATAACGTTAGGTTAAGTAACTTCGAAGCTCGTAAGTTGAAGAGTGTAAACAAAACCGCCATGATCAACGTCTTGAAAGATGTACATGTTTCGCAAGTGGATACGTGAGTGCTTGATGAATCTCGACCCTTGGAGAAGATGAAACTTATAACTGAGGATCTGGATTTAGAGCGGGAATGTTGTAGCTAACGATCCTCATACATTTTGTATATAATTTTAGGACACGGGTGGCCAGGGTACGACAGGGTGGCCAGGGTACGACACGGGTGGCCAGGGTACGACACTGGTGGCCAGGGTACGACAGGGGTGGCCAGGGTACGACAGGGGTGGCCAGGTACGACAGGGGTGGCCAGGGTACGACACTGGTGGCCAGGGTACGACAGGGGTGGCCAGGGTACGACACTGGTGGCCAGGGTACGACAGGGGTGACCAGGGTACGACACGGGTGGCCAGGGTACGACACTGGTGGCCAGGGTACGACAGGGGTGGCCAGGGTACGACAGGGGTGGCCAGGGTACGACAGGGGTGGCCAGGGTACGACAGGGGTGGCCAGGGTACGACACGGGTGGCCAGGGTACGACACTGGTGGCCAGGGTACGACAGGGGTGGCCAGGGTACGACAGGGGTGGCCAGGGTACGACAGGGGTGGCCAGGGTACGACAGGGGTGGCCAGGGTACGACAGGGGTGGCCAGGGTACGACACTGGTGGCCAGGGTACGACAGGGGTGGCCAGGGTACGACAGGGGTGGCCAGGGTACGACAGGGGTGGCCAGGGTACGACACGGGTGGCCAGGGTACGACACTGGTGGCCAGGGTACGACACTGGTGGCCAGGGTACGACACTGGTGGCCAGGGTACGACACTGGTGGCCAGGGTACGACAGGGGTGGCCAGGGTACGACACGGGTGGCCAGGGTACGACAGGGGTGGCCAGGGTACGACAGGGGTGGCCAGGGTACGACACGGGTGGCCAGGGTACGACAGGGGTGGCCAGGGTACGGCAGGGGTGGCCAGGGTACGACACTGGTGGCCAGGGTACGACACTGGTGGCCAGGGTACGACACTGGTGGCCAGGGTACGGCAGGGGTGGCCAGGGTACGACAGGGGTGGCCAGGGTACGACAGGGGTGACCAGGGTACGACAGGGGTGGCCAGGGTACGACAGGGGTGGCCAGGGTACGACACTGGTGGCCAGGGTACGGCAGGGGTGGCCAGGGTACGACGCTGGTGGCCAGGGTACGGCAGGGGTGGCCAGGGTACGACAGGGGTGGCCAGGGTACGGCAGGGGTGGCCAGGGTACGACACTGGTGGCCAGGGTACGACACTGGTGGCCAGGGTACGGCAGGGGTGGCCAGGGTACGACAGGGGTGGCCAGGGTACGACAGGGGTGACCAGGGTACGACAGGGGTGGCCAGGGTACGACAGGGGTGGCCAGGGTACGGCAGGGGTGGCCAGGGTACGACACGGGTGGCCAGGGTACGACAGGGGTGACCAGGGTACGACAGGGGTGGCCAGGGTACGACAGGGGTGGCCAGGGTACGACAGGGGTGGCCAGGGTGCGACAGGGGTGGCCAGGGTACGACAGGGGTGGCCAGGGTGCGACGCTGGTGGCCAGGGTACGACAGGGGTGGCCAGGGTACGACAGGGGTGGCCAGGGTACGACAGGGGTGGCCAGGGTACGACAGGGGTGGCCAGGGTGCGACAGGGGTGGCCAGGGTACGACGCTGGTGGCCAGGGTACCGTCCTCCTACAAACTAGTAGGTAGGATGGAGAAGCAAGCAGGTATTACACGGAAGGCATTTGGCCTCCTACAGACAGGAAGCAGAGAAAGTGAGAGAGGAATGTTTACGGCTCGCTCCTTGGACCCTTGACTGACCTACCCGAGCTGGCAAGCCTCGGTACACCTTGCCGGGATTTCGGGGCTAAACGTCCCCGTGGCCCGGTCCCCTATCAGGCCTTCTGGTTGCTGGACTGGTCAAATAGGCTGTTGGACGCGGCTGCTCGCAGCCTGGTTTATCAGGTATCGTTTAAGTTGTTGTTGTTTAAGATTCGGCTACTGGGACCTAAAAGTTCCAAGTAGCACGGGCTATGGTGAGCCCGTGATGGACTTACCTGGCACAGGAACGGGGCTGAAACTTGATCAGGTATTCTTTGGAGGCGTTTACCAAGTTCTCTCTTGAACACTGTGTGGGGTCGGCCAGTTATGTCCCTTATGTGTAGTGGAAGCGTGTTGAACAGTCTCGGGCCTCTGATGTTGATAGAGTTCTCTCTCAGAGTACCTGTTGCACCTCTGTTCTTCAACGTAGGTATTCTGCACATCCTGCCGTGTCTTCTGGTCTCATGTGGTGTTATTTGTGTGTGTGCACGTTTGGGACCAGACCTTCTACTATTTTCCACGTGTAAATTATTATGTATCTCTCCCGCCTGCGCTCAAGAGAATGCAGATTTAGGGATTATTTTCTGTAGTCCATTGAAGAACCTGATCTACATCTGATTGGAGGTTTGCTGTGTCCTCTGTTCAGTATGGCAACATTTACAAAATAATCAAAACTAGTGAGAAGGGCGAGGACTGAAGAGGATTGAAAGCTATTACAGAAGGATATGAACATGTTGCAGATCTGGACAGGCAAGTGGCTACTAGAGTTCAAACCCAGCAAATGTAAAGTAATTTAAATATGAACAGAAGAATGGGGACCATAAGGGCATTTCAGCAGAAGAGCGAGGTGGTTACAGGAACCAGTCACAGGAAAGGGTATGCACATTACATGGCTGTAATAACTTCATGGCTTCAGAGACGTATTTCAAATAACTTGAGCACATTACAGGACACTCAACCATATAGAATGGCCTAGAACCCATACCATTTCAACCACAATAAATTTTTAAACAGCTGAAGTTTTGCAGAATGTTTGCCACCAGAAGAAATAAAGGCCCGGCTGTGAAGACAGATTATGGGAGAGAAGAATCAGATGAGATACGATCAGAACGTACAAGATACCTGACGTGATATCCCGTTTTCTATTCGTGGATGAAATTCTAACCAATGAAGTTAGGTTAAGTTCCCACCATTTAGTATCAGATTAGTGACATTGTGAACGCTCGAGAGGACAGGCCGCATCATCATCTGTATTCGTAATTGGAATATCTCAACAAATACATATTTAGGAAATCAAGCCAATGAAGGAACAAAAAGAAGTGCTTAGTTTACGTGTTGTTCCACCTTCACTTTTTGTCCAATATGAATGCCACTTGCCACTAAATAAAAACCATAAACCTGTAAGACAGACTTACAAAAAGTACATATAAGAAATAAGCGGAGTCAGAAGCAGGAGTGGCGGGTTGTAGTCCAGGGGCTATTTTCAGGAAAGCACTTACGCAAGCACTTACGAACGTGTACATCTTTCCTCAATCTTTGATGGCTTTGGTTACATTTATTAAATAGTTTACAAGCATGAAAACTTGCCATTCAACTGTTGTTATTGTCATAAACAGCCTCCTGGTGCTTCGGAGCTTATTAACTGTTTAATATTGGAAACAAAGCCGACAAGATTGAGAAAAGATGTACAGGTTCGTAAGTGTTTGCGCAAGTGCTTTCGTGAATCTGGCCCCAGACCATAAGCTTCAAGGCTTCGTGACACTTCGGTGTGGATGATGTGCAGTTCTTGCGGGTGGGAACGCACGTTAATAATACCAAGATTGTATTACGGGTTCCAGATCTCTGTTGACCAGACC
>WNGS01000543.1:9072198-9075711 GCA_020271785.1 Procambarus virginalis | reverse complement strand
ACACACTAGAAAAATGAAGGAACGACGACGTTTCGGAAATCCTCCATACTCAATCTTTTTTTATTTTGGCGGTAAGCCAATATTCAAATAAAATATTTATATAAAATCTAAAATATTTATTTTTTATTGGCGGTAAGAGCCACTATATTTGTAAGGCTTTTTAATTTAACATTGTTTCAATGTGTTTATTGCGCTAAGCTGAACTATAGGGACCGGGGATGCTCTCTCTCTATCGGCTGTGATCGAAACGTGTCTAGTTTCTCTCCCCCTCCACGCTGCTTCAGGCATGAGATCTTGAACGTCCCGTTGTCCTCCTTACGGGGCTTTGCTGGTGCATGGGGTTGCGTGCGTGGGTGTGTGCGTCTTTCTATTTGTGGGCGGAAGCAAAAGCACAGTGTGAGCACAGATTAGGTAAGAGCAGCTACTTGACCGCCGCTGTCACGTGCGCAGTGGGGGAGTGGGAGGGGAACTGTAGGGGTGATGAAGGGGGAGGGGGAGATATATAGGAGGGAGCATCACTGTTATCATCACCCTTCCATTAGACAGAAGTACCTCTGGCAGACGAGCTTGGCTCGTGTCACCAGAAGGGTTGAATGTGACCTTAGCACCTCAGCCGGTGGTCAGAACACGTACCCATCTGTTTTAGAAGTTGATAATCAACACACTGAAAACTTGAAGCAAAAGTAATGACTCGATGTGGGCGTCAACAGTACAATTTAGATTGTATCATTCGCTTAAAGAAACCTCCGCCAAAACTCGCTTACGAGAACTGTGTGTTCAATGTTGGGATCTAACACGTGACATATTTACCTGTGTTGACTTCATTGCCTCTTCCCACGACGGGTTCCTTACAATTTTCTCTGAAAATCGCAGAAACGACACAAAATATACCATTATGATAAGTGCGCCTCCCCCCCCCCCCGAGGCCCAAGAATCACCAAGGTAAGGCAAGAACGGTAACTTGATGGAGGCTCACCATAGCCCGTGCTACTTGCCCCGCTCCTGTGCCAGGTAAGTCCACTACGGGCTCACCATAGCCCGTGCTACTTGCCCCGCTCCTGTGCCAGGTAAGTCCACTACGGGCTCACCATAGCCCGTGCTACTTGCCCCGCTCCTGTGCCAGGTAAGTCCACTACGGGCTCACCATAACCCGTGCTACTTGGAACTTGTGTTCCGAGTAGCTGACTCTAAAACAACAGGTGCTTAGTGCCATATCCCAGCCCCTGTAGACTACACGCAAGAATTCTGCAAGTAGACGCTACCGTCTGTGTGGAGGTCACAATAGACTGCGGCCAGATTCACGAAGCACTTAAGTACTTACCAACGTGTACATCTTACCTCGATCTTTAAGGGGTTTGGTTACAATTATTATACAGTTTACATGCATACAAATTTGCCAATCAACTGTTGTTATTGCTTTAAACAGCCTCCTGGGGCTTCGGACGTCATGAACTCTTTAAAAATTGTAAACAAAATCGTCAAAGATTGAGAAAAGATTACAGGTTCGTAAGTGCTGGCGTAACTGCTTCGTGAATCTGGCCCCACATCTCCAACACTGGTTTAGAGACAAACTATCCAGTGCTTCCAATCTGTCAGCGCGCGTTGCCCGCGATCTTGACAAGCGCACTGGCGCTAAGGGTGTGTGTGTGTTCTGTGTACTGTGGCTGTTAAGGATATCCCGCTGTTGTTGGTGGTCCACGTTGTTCCTACCAACGGTATCCCGCTGTTGTTGGTGGTCCACGATGTTCCTACCAACGGTATCCCGCTGTTGTTGGTGGTCCACGTTGTTCCTACCAACGGTATCCCGCTGTTGTTGGTGGTCCACGATGTTCCTACCAACGGTATCCCGCTGTTGTTGGTGGTCCACGTTGTTCCTACCAACGGTATCCCGCTGTTGTTGGTGGTCCACGTTGTTCCTACCAACGGTATCCCGCTGTTGTTGGTGGTCCACGTTGTTCCTACCAACGGTATCCCGCTGTTGTGGTGGTCCACGTTGTTCCTACCAACGGTATCCCGCTGTTGTTGGTGGTCCACGTTGTTCCTACCAACGGTATCCCGCTGTTGTTGGTGGTCCACGTTGTTCCTACCACGTATCCCGCACTATCTGCACCCTGCCACACACATGTGCTATACAACTACATCACTAAAATGGGTAATAGAATACAGTAGTACTCAAACCATCAACAGTTGACCTAAACAGTTTTTACCTCCCTTACGTGGTACATTTCCCCTCCTTAATGGTACATTTCCTCTCCCTAATGGTACATTTCCCCTCCCTTAATGGTACATTTCCCCTCCCTTAATGGTACATTTCCTCTCCTTAATGGTACATTCCCCTCCCTTAATGGTACATTTCCCCTCCCTTAATGGTACATTTCCTCTCCCTAATGGTACATTTCCCTCCCTTAATGGTACATTTCCCCTCCCTTAATGGTACATTTCCCCTCCCCTAATGGTACATTTCCCCTCCCTTAATGGTACATTTCCCCTCCCTTAATGTACATTTCCCCTCCCCTAATGGTACATTTCCCCTCCCTTAATGGTACATTTCCCCTCCCTTAATGGTACATTTCCCCTCCCCTAATGGTACATTTCCCCTCCCTTAAGGTACATTTCCCCTCCCCTAATGGTACATTTCCCCTCCCTTAATGGTACATTTCCCCTCCCCTAATGGTACATTTCCCCTCCCTTAATGGTACATTTCCCTCCCCTAATGGTACATTTCCCCTCCCTTAATGGTACATTTCCCCTCTAGATTGTTAACTTCTCCTCCACTAGACAAATAGCCCATTGTTTCTTTTTACAATTAAATGACTTCTCTCTCTGTGTAATTTATAGAGCAGGCGACGGGAGTCATCTGGTGAGGTGGTGTGTACTGGCCTAGTTGTGCTGGCGGGGGTTGAGCTCTGGCTCTTTGGTCCCGCCTCAACTATCAATCAACTGGTGTACAGATTCCTGAGCCTACTGGGCTCTATCATATCTACATTTAAAACTGTGTATGGGGTCAGCCTCCACCACATCACTGCCTAATGCATTCCATCTGTTAACTACTCTGACACTGAAAAAGTTCTTTCTACCGTCCCTGTGGCTTATTTGGGTACTCAGTTTCCATCTGTGTCCCCTTGTTCGCGTCCCACCAGTGTTGAATAGTTTATCCTTGTCTACCCTGTCAATACCCCTGAAGATTTTGTAGGTAGTGATCATGTCTCCCCTTACTCTTGTGTCTTCCAGTGGCGTAAGGTGCATCTCTCGCAGCCTTTCCTCGTAACTCATGCCTCTTAGCTCCGGGACTAGTCTCGTGGCATACCTCTGAACTTTTTCCAGCTTCGTCTTGTGCTTGATAAGGTACGGGTTCCATGCTGGGGCCGCATACTCCAGGATTGGTCTTACATATGTGGTATACAAGATTCTGAATGATTCCTTACACAAGTTCCTGAACGCTGTTCTGATGTTAGTCAGCCTCGCATATGCCGCAGACGTTATTCTTTTGATGTGGGCTTCAGGAGACAGGTT
>WNGS01000543.1:9019698-9067198 GCA_020271785.1 Procambarus virginalis | reverse complement strand
TGTGGTGGAGGCTGACTCCATACACAGTTTCAAGTGTAGATATGATAGAGCCCAGTAGGCTCAGGAATCTGTACACCTGTTGATTGACAGTTGAGAGGCGGGACCAAAGAGCCAAAGCTCAACCCCCGCAAGCACAATTAGGTGAGTACAATTAGGTGAGTACACACACACACACACACACACACACACACACACACACACACACACACACACACACATATATATATATATATATATATATATAATGTGTGGGTGTGTGTAAAAAATATCGGTTGCTTGACAGTTGAGAGGCGGGACCAAAGAGCCAGAGCTCAACCCCGCAAGCACAACTATGTGAGGGAATTATCACGGAAAGCGCCAAGCCATTACGACTATATAGCACTTGGAAGGGGCAGGATAAGGAATTGGGATGGTACGGGGAAAGGAATGGTGCCCAACCCCTTGGACGACCGGTGATTGAACGCGAACCTGCATGAAGCGAGGCCGTCGCTCTACCGTCCAGCCAAGTGGTTGGGCTACAGCTGAGTACCACACGGAAGTGAACAACAAGAGCTACGAGGAGAGGCTAGTGGCGATATACGTACGAACACTAGAAGATATAAGAAACAGGTGATATGATCACTACGTACAAAATAGTAAAAGGAATCGACCAAATTGATAAAGAATTTTTTTGAAAATAGCAACTAAAGAACAAAGAGGACATAGGTTGAAATAAGGAAACAAAGTTGCTGAAAGAAAATAGAAAGTGGTAGACGGCTTGAACAAGTTAAGGGAGAAGTCTGTAGAGGTCCAAACCGTCAGTAGTTTGAGCGTCGTATACCTGCTTGATGGGGTTCTGAGAGTTCTCTCCCCAAGCGTGAGAGTTTGGTCCACCAGGCTGTTGCTTGGAGCGGCCCGCAGGCCCACATACCGGGTCCATAGAATTACCCAAATTTACCCAAAAGTAACAAATCCTCCTAGCACTACGTAAGTAATGAAGAAATATGGTAAATTTACTCACTATAATGTTGGTGCTACACGTAGAGCATGATCAAACCTATTTTTACTCTGAAATAATCTAATTTCATAACGAAATTTGACGTAAATATGTGAGAGTATTCGCTGGGACCGTCGACTTCCTATGGCGTCACCTCTCACATATCACATCTAATTTCGTTATGAAATTAGATTATTTCAGAGTAAAAATTGGTTTGATCATGTTCTACGTGTAGCACCAACATATAGTAAGTAAATATATCAATTTCTTCATTACTTGCGTAATGCTAGAGGATTTGTGTACGTTGACCAGACCACACACTAGAATTGAAGGGACGACGACGTTTCGGTCCGCCTGGACCATTCTCAAGTCGCTTGAGAATGGTCCAGGGAGGACCGAAACGTCGTCGTCCCTTCAACTTCTATGTGTGGTCGGTCAACTACTTCAGCCACGGTATTGTGACTCTTCGCCTGCACACGATTTGTGTACTTTTGGGTAGATTTGGGTAATTCTATGGACCGCACATACCCACCACAGCCCGGTTGTTCCGGTACTTCTTGAAGAAATCTATCTAGTTTTCTCTTGGAAGATGTCCACAGTTGTTCCGGCAATATTTCTTATACTCGCTGGGAGGACGTTGAACAACCGCGGACCTCTGATGTTTATACAGTGTTCTCTGATTGTGCCTATGGCACCTCTGCTCTTCCAACAACACACTTGCCCAAATGAGCCACAGAGATATTAGAAAGAACTTTTTTAGTGTCAGAGTGGTTGACAAATGGAATGCATTAGGAAGCGATGTGGTGGAGGCCGACTCCATACACAGTTTCAAGTGTAGATATGATAGAGCCCAATAGGCTCGGGAAACTGTACACCTGTTGATTGACGGTTGAGAGGCGGGACCAAAGAGCCAGAGCTCAACCCCCGCAAGCACAACTAGGTGAGTACAACTAGGTGAGTACTTGATGGGCTACCCAGCGGTGCGAGGGGCCACCTTGTGCTCAGGCGGCTGACCCCCCCCCCCCCCCCCCCCCCAGGACTCTTCCCCCCCCCCCCCAGATCTCCTCAGATGCCCCCCCCCCCCCAGACACACACACACACACACTCCTTCCCCACTTCGCCAAATCATTGTAACCATTTTCACAACACAGTCGTCATTGTAAACTCCTTCATGCCATAATATCTCACGTATGGTGACACATTTCATATTGGCTGAATTCGTGAAATGGGCCGACCTCCCTTCAAGGGGTGGTGGGTGGGGGGGGGGGAGAAGGGATATAGGCCGACTCTGATCCTCCATTGACACTATATCTAATTTAGGGAAACTATCCAAAAGCGTCTGAACCTCATTCTTTGACAGAGACTTTAACGTAGCCGAAGAGCTCGCACCCAACCGACACACCAACAATCGAGAAGGTAAGAGGCAAAGAGTTTAAGGTAAGAGGGCGAGAGAAACGTAAGAGATATGAAGGTAACGATTAAGACAATGGGATAAAGTACAGGAAAGATTAAAAGTAACGGTATAGGCAAATGGAGGAGGATAGGAGGTTAGTCCACACAGGAGTGGAGTGGACAGTGCAGGCGTGTCACCCGCTAAATCTTTACCCTTTTTAGGGAATATTATTGAAGGTTTTCCGTGTGTTGATGACGATGAAAATTAAGCCACCCAAGAGGTGGCACGGGCATGAATAACCCGTAACCCTGTGTGTGTGTGTTGGTGTGTGTGTGTGTGTGTGTGTGTGTGTGTGTGTGTGTGTGTGTGTGTTGTGTGAGTGTGAGAAATATGGCAGGGGTGAGGTGGGCTACGTGCGTGGTGTGGCCGGCTTCCACTCTGGTCAAGGCCTCCCCGCCCCCCTCCACTAGGGCTCTTTGGTGTGTATAGCATGTCAAGTGTGCCGTGGGGGGCGGGGGGGGGCAAGCTCCCCCACCACCCCCACCACCCCCTTTCCCCACACTCCTCCACCTATACCTACCTAACCTGCATATGTCACTAATGTATACATATATATAATATATAATCTCCATCTCCCTAAGTATATGGAGATATATATGCTTATATTTATACAGGCATAGGGTCTTACGGCCCAGTGATCAGCGTCTGCGATTCATAATCCTGGGACCTGGGTTCAGTTTGCGGCGGCCGAAACAGTTGTACAGTTGTCATACATGAGGTGATAAAGGAAGACGCTGGCGTTGTTGCCACGAGTGCCTGGGGGTACCATGGTACCATGTAGGCACTGGTACCAGTGGTACCATGTACACTGGTACCACTGGTAGCCAAGATCATCAGCATAGTGGTGGGGGCCGGAGCTCCCACAAGAATTCTACCAATAAAGCTGAGAGGAAGCTCTACCGGCCGGCCTGCACTGTGACGTGCATTTGATACGAAGGTTTGGAGAATATGCTCAGGAAGATGCTACGACACCTGGGCTTACGAAAGCTGTATATCGTTCCTGAATCATCGGCGCTAAGTAGTCTTCCCGGCATGTATTGAACACTTCGAGCTCGGAAACACTACGATGTCGTTATTAACATTAATAATAACGTTAGGTTAGGTAACTTCGAAGTCGTAAGTGTAGAGTGTAAACAAAACCGCCATGATCAACGTCTTGAAAGATGTACATGTTTCGCAAGTGGATACGTGAGTGCTTGATGAATCTCGACCCTTGGAGAAGATGAAACTTATAANATATAATTTATATACAACTATATATATAATGTTGCTTATTCTAAAGTATTGGAACGTAGGTTACTTCTAAAGGAATGGGTTAAGAAGCTCAAGAGCAAAGGGGGTTGACGACAGAGTTCATAAACACACATTTACACATTCTTACACATATTTGTTGACACGTGTAGGGGTCACAAGAGGAATTTACCTGAAGGCCAGAGTCTCTAGTGGCCTTGGCGATGACAGGATGACGGTGATCTGTACAAGGCCCCTCTCATTATTACCCACGATTCTTTATGTTTTGTTTCCAGCTGTATTTTAAACTGTAGCCCTTGCTGTCTTGGACTTCCCTGCTTCGGCGGGTAGGGCAACTCCCTCCTGCGTTGATCACACAACGAGTGAAAAGTGTGGCGTGTTTTGTCTTGCATTATGGCTTGTTGAGCTGTGTGTTGCTCCTTGTGTGCATTACATTCTGCGGTAAATATGTTCATATTTTACACTCTCCGGAGATTTCCTTGTGTATATCTATGGTTGAGTTCGCAGTATGAGCAGTTGTCTCATCTTGTTGAAGCCATGAATCACGTATGAGCAGTTGTCTCATCTTGTTGAAGCCATGAATCACGTATGAGCAGTTGTCTCATCTTGTTGAAGCCATGAATCACGTATGAGCAGTATGAGCCCCACCTCCCTGAAGCCATGAATCACGTAGGAGCAGTCTGAGCCCCACCTCACTGAAGCCCTGAATCACGTTCCTCTATTATCCACACATTATAAATTATGCTGAATAATGTTTTGATAACGCTGAACGTTATGTTTCGGGTGAAGGAGGGAGCAAGAATGGGTAGACATGATTAGGCGCGCCATTGTGCATGGTTAAGTTGCCATGATGTGGCAACCTAACCTGCCATGATGTGGCAACCTTATATCTCAAGAGCACCAGGCACCATTGTGCATGGTGACTGGGGACCTTCTACAAGGTTTTATGTTGCCTGAATTCATGAATTCTGGCTATTGATGTCATCATTCAGATGAGACGGATTTTCCTCTAATAAACACATTATACTAACAGTATAAAACACAAACACACACACACACACACACACACACACACACACACACACACACACACACACACACACACACACACACACACACACACACACACACACGATAAATCACATAATGTGACCGTCTCAGCGCACTCAGTGGCTAGAAAGGAGACGAGAGAGGTATCATATATAGATGAAAGATACTGGAAAGCTATGTCCCAAATTTGCACAGTAAAATGGTATCTTACTGGAGCGAAGGATGTGGTAGGAAATAGAGTAGACCCGGTGAAGAGAAGGGGTGACGCAGGCACGTCACACGTCTACGGGTATTCGGTATCCTCCTAAGAAACATGAGAAATACTGCTGGAACCAAAGTGCAGGTGTTCAAGAAACTGTTAGACAATCTTCTGTAGGAAGTGCCCGGACCAACCGGGTTGTAGTGGATATGAGGGCCTGTGGGACCTTTTTAAGCAACAGCCTGTTGGACCAAGCTCTCACAAGTAGAGAGATTGGAGAGTAGATTAACTGCCAGAACCTACTCCACGTATACTCTAGTATGCTAGGGTTTTCTAGGATTCTCGGCTCAGAAACGTTAACTCGTCATGGATGTAAATATAGACGTTTATAGTGTTGTAGAAGAAAAGTGACTGATAGTATTCTGAGAATATTGTATTATCGTGCCATTCTCTGGAGTACATCGTCTCAATTCACTCATCACGTGTATTTCATTGTCTAGACGAGAGGACGTCGTACCAACCTTTTTTAAAAAACGTCGCGTTTTATGAGACTCTCCTTCAGACAATTATGTTCAAACTCCTTATACCGTTTTAGATTTGTATGCAAATTATGCTCCCCCACAGTGAGCACATGCTGTAGCTTCCAGCATATGCTGCTGATAATTCCTGGGCGGGTCACATTGCACCAACACACTTCCTCCTCCATTATGTTCAGTGTGTAGATGTACCGTTTGTTGCCTAGCGCAGTTTGGCTCACTAAGTACGCTCCCGTGTCCCAGATTGGTCTGACAACATTTGTGGTAAATAAGATTTTGAATGATTTCTTATGCAGATTTCTAAACGTAATTCTTATGCAGATTTCTGAACGTAATTCTTATGCAGATTTCTAAACGTAATTCTTATGCAGATTTCTGAACGTAATTCTTATGTAGGACTACCATACTACTTGTGTAAAGGAGGAATGTATATATTTATCTCCAGAATGTTCGGTAATATGTTTATTGCTTGTGATGTGTGTCTATGTATGTATTAACACGATGTACTGAACGGGGGTGAGAATAGCTTGAGCTGCCTCATCCCTTTGTGTGTATTTGACCTCAATAAATTTATTTCAATTATGTAGGACCGTTGCCTTAATATGCTAACGATGCATATTAAGCTGATGGTATCCGGTTGATATGGGCTTTAGGAGGCAGGTGATTCGCTATGATGTCAACACCCAGGTATTGGTGCTGCTTCAGGTGATGGAGGGGAAATGGTCCACCTGACTTGCTGTGCAAGCAATCCCCGTTACCACCTAATGTGTAGTTGGTATTTGTGGTAGTATGGGGGGGGGGATGTCGGATGTTAAGGTTTGGTACTTGGGCTGGTAAATGGTAGTGGTACATAGTGGTAGTGTTATTTAAAAATATGATAGGAGATTGTACGTGATAGTACTTGTCGATAGTAGCTAAGCTAGTACATAGTGGTGTTAATAGACGTGGGGTTGCTGCATTGTTTTAAGCGTAGGTTAGACATGTGGGAGAGAGTATTTTGTTATTATTGTCTACCACAAACGTGGCCATATATTTACAATGCTAACCAGGATATATACATTTTCTTCTGTCCTCCATGGACAGGGTTAAGGGTCTGTTAAACATATACTGTAGTTCAGTGATTTATTGAACACTCGCAGACCGTGATTGAAATACTACTGTAACCTACCTACACACACACATACACATACATACACACATTTACATCGAGTGAGGAGGGTTAGGTACGAGTAGGAGCTGCCTGGTATGCACTGTACCTTCTCCAGTTTACTTTCTTAGTGTTTTGGGGTTATTACGAAGTTCAAATCAAATCAAATGTTTATTCAGGTAAAAGTACATACATACAAGATGAGTTACAAACATAATGTTGGATGTCTCGATAGAGCTAGTACATACAATGCCTAAAGCCACTAATACCCACAGCGTTTCGGACAAGGTGTGGGGGGGAAAAACACTTAGACTAAAACTTGACACTAGTTGAGATTAAAGCATAAACTTGAGTTGGAAAAGGAAAAAAAAAGAAACATGTTGGAAATCAGTGGTTATACAAGTTGGTCAATAAACAGTATTGTTTGAAATAGCATGACATGGGTTGACATTTAGGGGGCAAGGTAGATTACATGGAGTTTATTAGGTTGTAATTAGTTTTCCTCTTAAACTGGTTGAGAGAGATACAGCCTTTGACATGATTGTGAAGGTCATTCCACATTCTGGGTCCCTTGATTTGTAGAATATTTCTAGTTTGGTTAAGTCGACTCTTGGAATATCAAATAGGTCTTAGTTTCTGGCGTGGAGTCTATGGATTCTGTTACAATCTTCCAGGAAACTTTTAAGGTCAAGATTGGCATTACAGTTGAGAGTTTGAAATAGATAGAGTACACTTGAGAGGATGTGCAGTGACTTAATACCTAACATATTCAAAGATTTAAGTAGGATCTTAACTAGTAGGATCTACAAGACATAAGTTGTTGTAGGGGCTTTGTTTTGAGCCCCTCACAGCGGGATTGAGGCCACGGCGACTCCATAAGTGGTGTGAGTGCTGACTGGTGGTAATAATGCTTGGCGTAGTGGCTTACTTGCCACCCTGTCAAGTAAGCAAAAAAGTTGCTGTTGCTGTCTTTTTGACTTCGTGTGACTGTTACTGGTTTAGTGTGGTACGGAATGTGCAGGTGACAGTGTGTGTAGTTAGATGAGTGATTGTAGCAGTCATGGCTGTGTTGTAGGGTGATTGTGTGACTGTATGGAGGCGTGGTCCACTAAGTAGGAGTGATTGTGTGACTGTATGGAGGCGTGGTCCACTAAGTAGGAGTGATTGTGTGACTGTATGGAGGCGTGGTCCACCACGTAGAGTGATTGTGTGACTGTATGAAGGCGTGGTCCACCAAGTAGAGTGATTGTGTAACTGTATGAAGGCGTGGTCCACCAAGTACAGTGATTGTGTGACTGTATGAAGGCGTGGTCCACTAGTAGAGTGATTGTGACTGTATGAAGGCGTGGTCCACTAAGTAGGGGTGATTGTGTGACTGTATGAAGGCGTGGTCCACCACGTAGAGTGATTGTGTAACTGTATGAAGGCATGGTCCACCAAGTAGGGTGATTGTGTGACTGTATGAAGGCGTGGTCCACCAAGTAGGGGTGATTGTGTGACTGTATGAAGGCGTGGTCCACCAAGTAGAGTGATTGTGTGACTGTATGAAGGCGTGGTCCACCAAGTACAGTGATTGTGTGACTGTATGAAGGCGTGGTCCACTAAGTAGGGGTGATTGTGTGACTGTATGAAGGCGTGGTCCACCAAGTAGGGGTGATTGTGTGACTGTATGAAGGCGTGGTCCACCAAGTAGGGGTGATTGTGTGACTGTATGAAGGCGTGGTCCACCAAGTAGGTGTGATTGTGTAACTGTATGAAGGCGTGGTCCACCAAGTAGGGGTGATTGTGTGACTGTATGAAGGCGTGGTCCACCAAGTAGGGTGATTGTGTGACTGTATGGAGGCGTGGTCCACCAAGTAGGGTGATTGTGTGACTGTATGAAGGCGTGGTCCACCAAGTAGGGGTGATTGTGGAACTGTATGAAGGCGTGGTCCACCAAGTAGGGGTGATTGTGTGACTGTATGAAGGCGTGGTCCACCAAGTAGTGTGATTGTGTGACTGTATGAAGGCGTGGTCCACCAAGTAGAGTGATTGTGTGACTGTATGAAGGCGTGGTCCACCAAGTAGGGGTGATTGTGTGACTGTATGAAGGCGTGGTCCACCAAGTAGAGTGATTGTGTGACTGTATGAAGGCGTGGTCCACCAAGTAGAGTGATTGTGTGACTGTATGGGTGAGTGGCAGCGTGGTCCATCAAGTAGAGGTGATTGTACTCACGTAATTGTGCTTGCGGGGGTTGAGCTCTGGCTCACATGCACTACCCGTTACCAATTACATGTAATACTTGTAAATAACCCAGAAATTCACCCCAGTCAGTGTCAGCTGTGTCGTCACACTTGGCCACGCGATGGACATATTTACAATACACCAAATAACTTTTAAAATATTATTTTGTGCTCTGGTATTTATTTTGATAAAGAATCACCCGAGTGATAATAAGAAAATAATACATAATAACAGCTCGCGTCCTACTATGCAAAATAATTTTCATTGTATGTTTTTCGCGCTTAATATTTATGCTGGTATTTATTTACATCCCAATAGGCGTGTAATAAGAGGGGGAAATTAGTATTAGGGAAGAAATGGCAGGGAAAACAGTAAGAGGCAACTGGTGGGTCTGGCGTACTCTGAGTAAGACCGCCGCACATGGTGGTACAGCTTCAGTCAATGGCTGGACATGGGCAGGAGCGGGGTGTCGTAGCTTTGCTCTCGCTTGGATACCAGTGAAAACTTTTATAAGTTCTGTAACCATTTTCGTCGGCATTTCATTTCATACAGTGATTAAGGAAATGTTTTGGTAAATACAGGTGGAAGTTGTATACGGGTAATTATACCATTGGCGTGGTCTAAAACGTGTTTGATAGTAATATAATTGAAGTGGGATTCACGGATGCGCGTCTAGAAATCTGTTTGTTGGAAAACGGAAGTTTGAGCGGTAAGCTTTGGAGAACTTTCCCCCCGTGAAGGTAGAGACCGGGTTGTGGAGCATCGCTGATCTGCTGAGCTGTGCTGCTTTGGCTGTTCTGCTTCACCATGCCAGAAGGTAAGTCTCTCTCGCGCTTTCTCTGTGCTTGCATGGGTTGAGTTTCCGCTCTTTGGTCCCGCCTCTCAACTGTCAACCAGCTGGGGAGGGAGGGGTGGTAGAAGTAGCCTAAGCTACTCTATCCCTTTGAGATGTATTTCTTTCTTGTCTCAATAAACATACTTGTCAATCAACTGATGTACAGGTTCCTGAGCCTATTGGGCTCTATCATATCTACACTTGAAACTGTGTATGGAGTCAGCCTCCACCACATCACCACACCGAATACATGTGTGTATTTACTATTTGTATCTGTAGAATCGAGTTATTAGCTCTTGGACCCCGCCTTTCTAACCAATCTATTTTTCCTCTATATCAAGTACATATATTTTTCTCTCACACGCACACCCTCCTCTCCCCCCCCCCCCAGGAAGCAGTCCGTAGCAGCAGTCTATCTCCCAAGTAATAATTTTTTTGCAAGGTGAACAAATGCATCAGGGGTGAAAGAAACTCTGCCCATGTGTGAGTGATAGATTATACATACAAGTACTGCATGCCTGTGTTGCATATTAAAGGCTTGGCCTAAGTACACATGTAAGTGTACTATACACCTGTTTTCAGATGTATAGTGTCTGTATAGTTCCAGTTTGTGATATTCTGCTGACTTGTGTGCCTGCGGTGTTTGGTCTATGCTCAGGTCCTTCTCTTTGATTCCTCTGCCTCACTCTCATTCTTATTATTTTGCATTTGCTTTGGATTCAGTCAATTAGTCTAAGCATTTGCATGATGCAGCGTGTGCAGGTCCTGTTGTAACCTGTACTCTTTCAGTCTTGTCAGTTGTTGTTGTTGTTAAAGATTCGCTACCTGAAACAAAATGGTCCAGGTAACACGGGCTATGGTGAGCCCGTAGTGCCTTATTCTTGTCAGTGTCGGCATAGGTCGTATCTCCTCAGCTAGCTGTGAGGTGGGTGGACCCACTTGTGCTTCTCTACACCCTAACCAGTCATCTCTTCTGTAACTGTTTCCAGTCCGTTAGTTACTTGCACCTTCGATGGGAGACAATATTAAAAAAGTGTTTCTGGCAGTCGAGTAAGACTGCCAAGTACCACTCCACCCACTCGGTACCCGCACACCCACTAAACACCCACACCCACTAAACACCCACACTAACACACCCACTAAACACCCACACTAACACACCCACTAAACACCCACACTAACACACCCACTAAACACCCACACTAACACACCCACTAAACACCCACACTAACACACCCACTAAACACCCACACTAACACACCCATTCATACCCCACACTCGATTCAATCTCTTTATTATGCACCACCCCATACCCATTCTCCTATTATGAGGCACATAATAGGTTCAGGAACTGAGCCACATAGTTTAGCAAAGCAAGTGACACTCGCAACGCCAGTCCACCAAAATCCAACCATAACAATAGCGATCTATTCACAACCCCCTACTATCCCAACTCTCACAGTCCTATACCTGTCCACCTCGCCCACACCTGCCTGTCTACCCTGGGACCACCCCATAGGATTTTGAGAGCCCCTAGAGGGCTCTGAAGTCGAGGAGGGGTAGGAATAGACTAAGCTACTCTATCCTTTTGAGATGTATCTTATTGTCTCAATAAATGCACTTGAACCTCTCCACCCACCTTACAAAACTCCACCCCATCCATTACTCGCCTAATCATGGACCAGACCTGCTCGCTAACCACTAAATCCTCCATACTCAATCTTTTTTTATTGGCGGTAAGCCAATATTTAAGTAAAATATTTATATAAAATCTAAAATATTTATTTTTTATTGGCGGTAAGAGCTACTTATATTTGTAAGGCTTTTTAATTTAACATTGTTTCAATGTGTTTATTGCGCTAAGCTGAACTATAGGGACCGGGGATGCCTCTCTCTATCGGCTGTGATCGAAACGTGTCTAGTTTCTCTCCCCCTCCACGCTGCTTCAGGCATGAGATCTTGAACGTCCCGTTGTCCTCCTTACGGGGCTTTGCTGGTGCATGGGGTTGCGTGCGTGGGTGTGTGCGTCTGTTTCTATTTGTGGGCGGAAGCAAAAGCACAGTGTGAGCACAGATTAGGTAAGAGCAGCTACTTGACCGCCGCTGTCACGTGCGCAGTGGGGGAGTGGGAGGGGAACTGTAGGGGTGATGAAGGGGGAGGGGGAGATATATAGGAGGGAGCATCACTGTTATCATCACCCTTCCATTAGACAGAAGTACCTCTGGCAGACGAGCTTGGCTCGTGTCACCAGAAGGGTTGAATGTGACCATAGCACCTCAGCCGGTGGCCAGAACACGTACCCATCTGTTTTAGAAGTTGATAATCAACACACTGAAAACTTGAAGCAAAAGTAATGACTCGATGTGGGCGTCAACAGTACAATTTAGATTGTATCATTCGCTTAAAGAAACCTCCGCCAAAACTCGCTTACGAGAACTGTGTGTTTAATGTTGGGATCTAACACGTGACATATTTACCTGTGTTGACTTCATTGCCTCTTCCCACGACGGGTTCCTTACAATTTTCTCTGAAAATCGCAGAAACGACACAAAATGATACCATTATGATAAGTGCGCCTCCCCCCCCCCCCCCGAGGCCCAAGAATAACCAAGGTGAGGCAAGAACGGTAACTTGGAGGCTCACCATAGCCCGTGCTACTTGCCCCGCTCCTGTGCCAGGTAAGTCCACTACGGGCTCACCATAGCCCGTGCTACTTGCCCCGCTCCTGTGCCAGGTAAGTCCACTACGGGCTCACCATAGCCCGTGCTACTTGCCCCGCTCCTGTGCCAGGTAAGTCCACTACGGGCTCACCATAACCCGTGCTACTTGGAACTTGTGTTCAGAGTAGCTGACTCTAAAACAACAGGTGCTTAGTGCCATATCCCAGCCCCTGTAGACTACACGCAAGAATTCTGCAAGTAGACGCTACCGTCTGTGTGGAGGTCACAATAGACTGCGGCCAGATTCACGAAGCACTTAAGTACTTACCAACGTGTACATCTTACCTCGATCTTTAAGGGGTTTGGTTACAATTATTATACAGTTTACATGCATACAAATTTGCCAATCAACTGTTGTTATTGTTATAAACAGCCTCCTGGGGCTTCGGACGTCATGAACTCTTTAAAAATTGTAAACAAAATCGTCAAAGATTGAGAAAAGATTACAGGTTCGTAAGTGCTGGCGTAACTGCTTCGTGAATCTGGCCCCACATCTCCAACACTGGTTTAGAGACAAACTATCCAGTGCTTCCAATCTGTCAGCGCGCGTTGCCCGCGATCTTGACAAGCGCACTGGCGCTAAGGGTGTGTGTGTGTTCTGTGTACTGTGGCTGTTAAGGATATCCCGCTGTTGTTGGTGGTCCACGTTGTTCCTACCAACGGTATCCCGCTGTTGTTGGTGGTCCACGTTGTTCCTACCAACGGTATCCCGCTGTTGTTGGTGGTCCACGTTGTTCCTACCAACGGTATCCCGCTGTTGTTGGTGGTCCACGTTGTTCCTACCAACGGTATCCCGCACTATCTGCACCCTGCCACACACATGTCCTATACAAATACATCACTTAAATGGGTAATAGAATACAGTAGTACTCAAACCATCAACAGTTGACCTAAACAGTTTTTACCTCCCTTACGTGGTACATTTCCCCTCCCTTAATGGTACATTTCCCCTCCCTTAATGGTACATTTCCCCTCCCTTAATGGTACATTTCCTCTCCCTTAATGGTACATTTCCCCTCCCTTAATGGTACATTTCCTCTCCCTTAATGGTACATTTCCCCTCCCTTAATGGTACATTTTCCCCTCCCTTAATGGTACATTTCCCCTCCCTTAATGGTACATTTCCCCTATAGATGTTAACTTCTCCTCCACTAGACAAATAGCCCATTGTTTTCTTTTTACAATTAAATGACTTCTCTCTCTGTGTAATTTATAAGCAGGCGACGGAGTCATCTGGTGAGGTGGTGTGTACTGGCCTAGTTGTGCTGGCGGGGGTTGAGCTCTGGCTCTTTGGTCCCGCCTCTCATTGTCAATCACTGGTGTACAGATTCCTGAGCTTACTGGCTCTTATCATATCAACATTTAAAACTGTGTATGGAGTCAGCCTCCACCACATNAATCTCATACATACATACATACAGTGCTTTGATTAACCATATGGGACCAGTCGATTCATTTTATTGAGGGGATTCAAAGCAACTGTAGATGCCTTCAGGAGGCATTTGCATGATGCAGATTTTCAAATATACAAGACAAGAACAATTCAATATCATGCACTTCAAATTCCCTGTGTTGATAAGGGCGAGATACTGCACCAAACCATTAAAAGATAAATAACTGACAAGAGTTTGTAGAATATGGCATTATTAAAAATCAAAATATCAAATCCATCATCCCATGTTTAATTGTCACAAATATTTGTTAAAATAGTACAATGTTGACAAAGCAGGAAAATATTAATACAGTAGTCGACAATAAATTAATTCGTAGTCCCGAGGCTCCATTTACCATTTAACACCTGGCATACTCTTGTTAAAATACTACGACTGTGGTTGAGATTGCCACTTATCAAACTTCTTTCTCTGTGCCTCCATTAGTTTGGTCAACTTCTTCACCTGGCTTTTTGAGATTTCCTTTCCATCTTATCATGTGTTGGGATGCCATTACTGTCCCACTGTGAATACTCAGATGTGAGGAACATATCCTTAGGATCTTTTGGTGCCTCACTGGGTTGCTTCACAGCTTTTTCTTTCTTTTTGGCCTTTTCTTGTTTTTTGCTGCCTCTTGATCTTTTTTCACTTTTATTTCTTGCATCAGTCTGCTGCATCTACCAACTTGATGCATGGGGATCCTGAAAAAAAAGTGCTCTACTGTTAGGTTTAAACTTCCATCACAATAAAAAATGGCAATTTAAATTCATTACCAGACATGCATATTATTCACTTCAAACTAATGAAAAACACTGGTCAGACACAGCATCCCTGCCGCCAGAGATGACCAGCACAACTTCACTGTCACTCGTAAAACCATGTCTTCCCCCACCACCAAAACAGAAGGAGCATAATACAGTAATTCATTGAGGTAATGTATAGCTACAATAAATAATGTTAAAGTATATGTAATAGCAAGGTCCATTCACTAAATCTTTACAAAACAAGTCAACTATCAGTCACTGACCCCCTTCTCGATCCTCTAATCTAACGCCGAGTGGCGGCAAGAGATCATCTCTGATACTGTCGCACAGACCCAGCAGCTCTCCTTGAAGTGCCTCGACATCCTTTTCTTTATCACGAGACCACTGCCGCAGCTGTTCTCGGATATTGGCAACCACTTCTGCTACGGCAATTAGCTTTTCTGATTCCTAGGACAAAAATAATGAAAATAATCCACTTCATTATTTTATTCATTTCATTTAATTCATTCATTTAATCAGAAGAAAATAGTAGAGAATTCAAATGATATACAAATATTGTAGTAAAAACAGATAAAAACTATTATCTTACCTGGCCAAGAGAAGCAACTCTTTCTCCAATAGGAACCCCAAAGACGTTCATCAACTTCCCTACAAAGTTGTTGATGTTTATTAGTAATTGTGAGTTTACCTGGGAAATAAAAATCCAGTTAGAAACAATGAGAAAAGTGGAATCTATAATGTCAATATTAAATCCAAGACTAATATCCTGTAAAAAAAAGTTCAATAACTGAAAACAAAACTATTCTTTAATTCAAGAATGGACTGCTTGGTGTACAATTTGAAAGCATTCAAATTGATGCCACTCCTGTGTCTGCAATTATGACAGCTATTATACAACATGAAAATACAGGGTCAAATCACAAACAAATTTTGTATTAAGAGTAATGCATAACTCAATCAAGGCCAAGATGTATGAGGCACACACGATACCACTGCCGAGAAGAAAAGAAGGGATTTGAACCCCCTAAAATCAACAGTGGGTTCTTCACAAATCCAGATAGAATCAAGTCGTTTTGGGGTTGAAATTATTTTGACGAAATAAGGATTTCACTGCTTATTTCACAAATAAGGATTCCACTGCTTATTTCACAAAATAAGGATTTCACTGCTCCAAATTAACGGAGCAGTGATAGTATGTGGGACTTGGACACCTCGACCTTGGTTTTATATTACATCAATATTAGTGTTACTGTTGCCAGAAATGCTCTGCATATTAGCTGCTTTAAACTACATACCATTATCTGTTTATTTATACAAAGTACACATATTTATCCTTTACCTTAACATTGCTATTCATATATTTATTGACTTCTGTAAGGAGGTCTCGAATGTGATCCAAAGCCGTTCTCGTGTCAATGTTGTCACAGAGGGCTTTGTGGACATTAACTCTGAGGAAAGACAAATCATATGCTGTATACCTAAGCTACAAATTTATGTGATATCATTAACTTGTCAACATCTACTCAAGATGTATTGATAGACATGAACACTCAAATGTATAAAAAATAAATTTGATGGTGACTCAAGTACTGTGTAAACTGGTCATGTCTGCAGTGGATCAGGCATATATAAGCTTCTACACTATCTTATATAGATACAAAAAATTTAAAAATGTCATCATTAAAATCTTTATTTTGCTCACACTAATAAATTGAGCATAGGGTACATCCCAAGGACATGAAAAATATAAAAACTATGAAAAGTGTGTGGAGATGCCTATATGATTGCAAGTCCTTGGTGTTGACCGACCCCCACACTAGAAAGTGAAGGGACGACAATGTTTCGGTCCAACCCTTCACTTTCTAGTGTGGTTTGGTCAACATTTTTCAGCCACGTTATTGTGACTCCTCGTCTGCACAAGTCCTTGGTAATTATTTATAAGGTACAGTATGTATTATAGGAAGGCACAAAAAGTTCAATCACAGTTTTACATCACATAGGATTTCACAGCAAGCTTAGTAACAATTTAATCATACTGCAGTCCTGAATAACATACCTGGCAGAATTGAACAAAGATTGCAGACACTTCTCTTCAGATGTCCATACTGTGCTTGTGCAGCCAGTGCGACGAATCAGGTCTTGTATGTTCAAGTTGAATTCGTTCAACATTTTGTAAAATTGTCGTGCTCCCTCCATCGTGTTCCTGTATGATAAGGGTATTAGGTTGCAACAATGTCACAGTTACGATATATTCTGAAGTTAACATGTTGAGATTGCATATATATATATATATATATATATATATATATATATATATATATATATATATTACCTGCAGGTAGATTCAATTCAAAGTAGATACATTTGAGTACACAGTACAGTAGCTACAGATATACTATAGTGGGACTATACTATACATACTGGGACTATAGATCCCAGTAGGCTAGTTAAATATATAATGATGCTAAATAACAGCAACAAGTATAACAAACTTCAGCACAATGTCACCTCACTCAATACTTAGATTGGATATACTGTACAGTACAATTCACCTTCGATTTTGCAAACTATATGGGACCAACTCCAGAGTAGGCCTGCAACAATCGGAGTGAGGGATTCATTGCAAACAATGATGCCATCATGTACCTCCTGATGATGTATTACCACCATTACTGGGAACAATCTTGTGGCTGAGGCACCACTATCTATTTAGTGTTAAGAGATACTAAGCTTATGACCAGGGCAATAGCCAGTTAAACAGGTTTCGTTTTGATCACAAGCGAGAAATCTACCACTGCTTTCAGCTTACATGGAAAGTACAGTATCTTTAATTGGTAATTCTGGGTTCAACTGAGTTTATCTCTAGTGACTCCTACTAGCATCTTTTATGAAACTGCAGGACCCATTAGAAAAGTTCAAAGTGAGAAATGGATTAATGATAATACTTTCATTTAAATATGAGCAAAGAAGTTTTCTATAATTGGTAGAAAGAAAGAAAGAACTAATGGTTAATAACAAAACTTAGAAAACCTTGAAAGGTTGAAATGGGCATAGTTCAAATTATCCTGTTCTACCGAGGTTACACTACACAGCCGCTTGTTGGTATTTTGTTCAGAATGCTATAATAACTGACTCAATTTTTAACTACCTGGCAAAGGAACAAGTAACAAATAAAGCTGTTACCAGGGAGAAAGAACCATGAAATGGAGAAAAAGCAATCCTTAATTATTCCTATGGTGATGCTGCCATACCAACTGAAGACAGCTCATATTATGGAAATTTAGTTCAAAAATTGCTATGGTATTTTATAACACAAGTATTAACAAATTTACCTTCAGATAGAGACATGCCATCAGAAATAATTAAAAGCTATCTTACGAGCTATAATCCAGAGTATCCTTCCAGGCATGTAAGAGGAAGGCAATGCGAAGGTGGGCAGCCGAGTTGTCCTCGAGGGCCTTCTTGATGGTGATGAAATTTTTCAGACTTTTACTCATCTTGCAGCCATCTATGTGCAAGTGGCCTGTGTGCAGGAAGTAATGCACCTGCCAATCATGTGTAACAATTAACTTATTTGCCTTTCAATTCTAGCCTAATTTTGATTGTTACAGTATTACCAATTAAAACTTAAATTTTGGGCTTAGCCAAATCTTGCATTATGATACAACACAGAAATACACAAGTGCGACACTCACCCAGTGGTCATTGTTGTAGTAAGCCTCAGACTGAGCCAGTTCATTGTCATGGTGGGGAAACTTGAGGTCAACACCACCTACAAAATATAAATATTTCATATAAAGAAATACTCTACCACAAATATAGTTCACAAATAAAAAAAAAAAATGGTTCCCAGAAGTGGTCAACAAAAACTATACAAAATAAATGGCCTGTTTTTACATGCTTTACCAATCCCTTATGCTAAATTTTTATTAGAATTTGCCACAATTCCATAAATGTTAATAGCAGAACATGTCATTAAACAATAGAACTATATAAAAAATAAGGCTTCAAGTGTAGGTGAAGAAAATGAGGAGGTGCATGGTAGGACACATGAGTAGCAACAGCAGAAAAAGTGAAATCTGTGAATGAAAAATTAACAATAATAGAGACAACAAAGGAGGAGTACCATGGGAGTAAAAGATATGTGGATTTGTTTTTTATAATTATCATAGGAAAGTGCCAATCCATTACGACTATATAGCACTTGGAAGGGGTCAGGATAAGGATTTGGATGGGACGGGGGGAAGGAATGGTACCCAACCACTTGGATGGTCGGGGATTGAACGCCGACCTGCATGAAGCGAGACTGTCGCTCTACCGTCCACCCTAAGTGGCTGGACGAAAGATATATGGAAAGAATAGTAAAGTAGAAAAGTAAAGGATTGTAGTGTAGATGAAAAGTTTTTTCCTGAGCAAAGCACTTTGATGCTCTCAGGTGAGGCTCTGTTGTTCCTGTGTATAGGACTATACACAAAGCAAGTCACCAGTGTGAACTGGGACAATGGAATATTTTGAAACATCCCTGTTGAATCATACTGGTACAAAGGAGACAATACTCAATCCAGCCCTGAATGACCTTGTGAAGACATTCAGGTACTGTACATTCAAACCCTTTTTTTTTTAAGCACTACCCAGCATCAAAGAGATCATAAAGAAGTGCTCTGTTAATCACCAATTGGACCGCCCAGTCGCTACCCCGAAGCACCACCGGGTGTCAGCATATAGGTCAAGGGGGTACTCAAACTATACCCACCTTACATTCCCTTTTAGCTCTGCAACCTTATAAGTTAACAATTAAACAAATTAAATGACCTAAACATGTGAATGCAATGCTTTGTAGTGTGTTTAGTAAATTAAAAAGTTCTCTTTGCATATAATAAATTCCTGTTTTGCTTACAGGGTAAAATTCCCTGAGCTCTTAGCTTTCAGTAGAGAACTAATTTAGACTTTTCACTGCAATAGTAAGAATCAGATGACTGATAAATAATGATCATTCACTGAAGATTCAAGATTGTCCCTGCTGCATTGAAAGTTTATAATTCTGGCTTATAAGCAAGTGGATTATTCAGGGTCTCACTGTATAGTATGTATGAGGAAAGTAAAAAATGTAAAAGGAAATGATAAATCTGGACAATTAAGTGTACAGCTAAAGTACATTATAAAGGAATACAATAAATATATTCTATGATAATACAATGTATTCCTGCTTGAATTAAGTCATATGGAATTTTTCTGCAACAACTGAGATTCCATTACATTTTAAGCTTGCTATTTTTTTAACATTAAGATAAAATATTGTTATGCTTTTATTAGAATAAAAGTTATTACTAAAATTACTAGTATTTGTTTTTTCACAGTTCCTGTAACTATTACTTTTTCACTTCTGATATTTTTGTGAGGCTAATCATAATTGACCAATTAAGATAAAAAAAAGGCAGGGCCTCACCCGTGTGTATATCCAGAGATTCGCCCAAAATATCCGAGGCCATGGCTGAACATTCTATATGCCAGCCAGGGCGTCCAGAACCCCATGGGGAGGGCCAGGCTGGTTCACCAGGCTTGGAGGCTTCCACAAGGCAAAGTCATTAGGGCTTCTTTTTTCCTGTTCGGTGTTCAACGAGAGGGCTCCTTCACCCTCCTCTAGAGCTTCCTGATTGCCATAGGCTTCTGGCACCAACTGTCAACCAAATATCTTGTTACCTTCACAAATTTATCTCATTATAAAGTAATTAGTAATATGGTCAAATCTTGTACCACAGCAGGATTTTCTATACCAGGCTCTATGACCACACATATCTTTTACTCTCCAAAGCTCTATAACCTTTTCTTTATATACTATTCCACTCTTCCTTTCCTGTTCTACTACACAATTCCCACATTTCACTTGTAGAACCACCTCGGTAAGTGACAGGTATCTTCGTAACATGGTCATACCACTTATGAGTATTTGTTTCACCTACTTCACATTTCTTTACCTTATATCTTTCCCTCCCACCACATCTCAATATATCCTCATCACTATGCCCATCCCAAAGCTGTTTTTCTCAAGAACTAGTCACCATTGTTTATACTCTTGAGCACACTGCCTTTTTCTATGCCAATATTTACTTCCATTTCAAGGCTAGAAATAGAATATACTATCTCTTAGTCCTTTCATTACTCCCTTGCTAACATTCCTTCCTTTCATTATTCTTTACTATTTACGTCTCCTGCCACTTATTAATCTCTCTTATTTACTACTTCTATCTTACACTTTCATCTAACACTGCTCCCGAGTATTTAAACATACCTGTACTACCTTTTTTTATCATTGAGTTCAGGTCACTGTCTTCCTTTTCTAGACTCGCCATATTCCTGCCTCATACTACATTCTTTTCTCTCGCTCTCTCTCTTACTCTCTCTCAATATACATCCTTGCATTCACTTTTCTTGCGATACTAAGTAATCTACTCCCCTATGACATACTCTCACTCTTCTTTACTGTACTACTGTATCATCTATTTTATCTGACACCTCACCCTTATACCATGCCAACTGACATTCATCAAACTTCATGTCAACCATCACCTCACTCTTGTACGTTAATACACTATATCCAAGCTTCATTAAATCCTTTTACTCCTTTTCTGTTTTCAACATTAAAATTGAATATACAAAACTACTTTTCATGCACAGGATATTGTGGATTGCAAAGTAAATGTTTAGATTGTAAACAATTGCCAATAATATAGTCAATACAATTACATACTAATAAAATATTTAACAGTATTTAAAGAATAAAAATAGTCACTGTAGTACTTTTTGTTTATTACCGGTACTGTACTTGAAAACTACAATACATCCCAAGTGTAGGAATGTACCTTCCTTTACAGGCTACACATTTCACTTATGCCTGTATTAAACTGCTATATCTACAAGTAAAATTTTACTAATATATTTTACAAGATCTAAAACTAGTTTATTCAATATTTCAAATTGGTTGCATTTACCAAAACAGACTAAAAATTGTAAATGCTGCTTCATTGTTATCAAAATTTTCAGGGAAAGTGAACACCATTAGTGAATTTTGTACATGGTGGAAACTTACTTTAGCATAATAATGATTGGGTTCGGCATCAAATTTGCCCACATCAAAGTACACCGAGCCATTAGATTCATAAGCATAACCGTTAGATATGATCGTTTTAATGTACTCAACAATTTGCGGTACATATTCCGAGACCCTCGTGATAACGTCTGCAGGAAGTACCTGAAAAATACAGGACAAATTATTTCATGCACACAACTGTGGAACAACAAATCTCTTCAAAGAAGCCAAGGTAAAGAAAGATAAATTTTTGTTGTTTAAATATTTGCTAATCTTTGAGGCATACCTTTAATAATGTTAAGGTCACATAATTTACAACACAAACTCTTATTTTTGTAAAACTATCCCAGATATTTAAACTGAGTAACCATGCTAGCACTTCTCCACTCACTAATTTAATGCATAAAATTGCTTTCTGTAAAATGTAGTCATATTTCGTTACCCTTACTCTTTCAATTAAGCCGAAGTCGAGTGTGGTCAGCGAGATAAAACAAAATAAACTATCAGCATTGGTTGACAGAAATATCCTGACTGGTTAAAAAAAAATCTCATTGAATCACAAAATTCAAACCACTTAAGAGAATAGTGTGAAAGTATTACTCGAACATATGTCATCTTCTTCAATAAAACTGCTACAGATTACTAGAAAAGATGAATCTATAATACTGAACCATATATCTAAAGTATGCCAAATACAGATACAAATATGGAAATATGTATGTACTAGAGGATTATCACACACCAGGCTGCTCGTATAACACATTCCTGGAAGAGAGAGAGAATATATGCGCTGCATATGGAGATAAGACTTACATTTAGAGCTTCCATGTCTTTATTGAATTCTTCTTCATAATGGCGCGGTAGTTCAGCAAAGATAGAGTTGTCGGTTATATCCTTTCCTTTAAGTTTATCTAGCCATTCGCCTAGCACACTTGAGGCACTGTCTAAGAGCTCTGCTTGCTTAGATGATGCTTCTGCTGCATTCTGTGAGTTTGTTGCAACTTTCAAAGCTTGAGCTGCATCTTTTACCTGTTGAAAATATTGGGTACAAGTTTTGTAAAATATTGTAAAACTATACAGAACTGTACTTTCAACTGCAAAGTAGATCAACCCAATGCACCTTAGTTTCTTGCATGGCTTTAATGTGACTTTTCCCATGGCCTACCTTATAATTTTAATGTATCAGATACTGGGAGATCAATCAGTTTTTATATAAAGTACAGGAACAGTATACTACTGCTTGAACAGATAGATTTGTGCAGTACCTTTATCATCAGTAACAAAGATCTTTGCAAGTAGTTCTGTCACATATCTGAGTAATGGAGACAGTGGCAAGTCTAACTCAAACCACTGAGTGTACAAGTTTACAATAATACAAAAGAATGAACCAACACAATCTCCAACTCAACACAAACTCCTCCCTACAAGCAAAAATTAAAACTGCCACTTGGAAACTTCCCACCTTCTGGACTTCATCGATGAGCATCTTACGCTTGTCCGGATCAGTGGTAGTAGCAATGATGGCATTATGGTGTTCCATGGCGGCGGCAATATCATCGTACACTTGCTCCCTTCTAACCTGCGAACTGATTTACACTGCTGTCAGAGTATTTATAAAAAAAAGAACTTAACACGTGAGTTAAAGAAAAACATTGATACAGAAGCTCGAATAGTTAGATAGTTTAATATTTACTTGATTTTTCAATTCATTAATTACCATAAATGCTTTCAACATGAACTATAAATTACATGAATGTTCGACACAAAATGTATGCTAGAAAGAGCGTGGCTCATGTACCGTAATAAAAATTACACAAAAATGATAATGCAACAATAATTTAAATGAAGAAGTACAGTGTATTTACTTACACTTAAACCTAAAATTATAAAGGTTCTTACAAAATTGCCTCTTCAAACTTCTAATTTGATTCAGATACACATGAGCAATTGCAGAGAAATACGAACCAATTCTGCTTGGTTTTACACTATCTCACCAATTTCATTTTTTCATTCATTTTGCTACTTTATTTTTGTGCTTTTGGTAGTAGTAACTGTAAATAATGTTTAAAATGTTTGAATAAACTTATGCTGTGTGCTTTACAACAAATGCAGAAAACCCAATATGTGCCAGAACACCTATACAGTGCTGAGACCAGGCAGGACCCAACGCGGCATAAGAAAGCCAATTGGGTAAAGCCATACTAAGGGAAAGAAACACACCACTTAATATTACCTCACAGTTATGTTTAAAAATTTCATGGTCATGTGGCACAGTGGATCTTATACATGTACTAAAATGCACCTGAATGCACAACTCAGAAATACAAGTTTTGGGAATGTACAAAATATGAATAAATTTTAAAAATAATCAAACTTATAGAATGTGCACTCTAAGAATATGAGCCAAACGTTTTAGTAGATTTAATACATGATAATCGTATATATTGAATAATGTTGACAAAAAACATTTGTAAACACAACTTACTCTTGATACTGCTTGACCAAATACTTGGTGCGGGCACGTTTGATAATCTTATCATCAATATCGGTGATGTTCATGACATAATTTATTCGATAACCAAAGTAGTCTTGCATAACACGACGAAGAATATCAAAACTAACATAAGACCTGCAAATAGAATTAAAAAGTTTAAACTTTTTAAAAAGCTTAAATAGTTAACAGGCAAGAAAATGGCACATTTACTTAATCCACAAAGCAAGATAAATTAAAAAAAATAGTTTATCATTACTATTAAGTAAATATTGCTACACCAAGCATGTCAAACATGCAGCCTGCACAAAGGATACATAATTTGGTATATAATATAATAGAAAAAATATTCTGCAATAATTTGTATTAAATGACTTCTATTAGTTGTCGTGTCTGGCCCTCACGATAACATAAATGTGACCTATATGGCCCTCAGTTTGACATGCCTGGGCTACACCACAAAAGGGAGGTTGAAGGCTTTTTTATTCATCCAAGTTTTATTAGTGTATCCTGTGTCCTGTTACTGCCATCTTGTGACTTCTTAAGTTGGGTCTAACAAGCTGTGTTAGACCCAACAAAGCTTTGTTAGACTCAGAATTACAGTACAGTACTGTTTTGCCCTGTGTGCAAAGGCCTGAATGTCCCAAATCATCTGTAAAAAAGAGTCAAACTCTGTTGCCCGGATGACCTTTAAGTGTATGACTCAAAACTTTTTTTACCAATGACATGTCTGGCTTCGAGCGACAGGCTTCTGGAGATCTAACTGACATTTGTAGTTACTTATCAGCAAGGTTTGTGTGTGGCTCTCATCCACCCTCCTTGCCTGATACTTTTCTAACTAATACATCTTCATCAGTTGTTGTGTGTGGGTGCCAACTCCTGTTTTCAGACCAATACTTTAGGGTGACTATGGTCTTCACCACTCTGTCATTAAGGTTTTTCTTACCTTTTTTTTCAAATATTTTTATGATATTCTTCTGGGGCCTTGGCTTACCTTTTGAGGTTACCAAGAAAAAAGGCTGTAAGTGGACAATATATAAAGTGTCCTTCTAAGCACTCATTTTGTTTCACCAAGTCCATTCTGTATTACTGTACATGGGAGATATGTACCAAGTATTGTAGCCCATGGCACTGGTACAGTACCTACAATGTAATACGTATAATGAATAATTATATGTTCATTTCATATAATGAGCATATACAATATTAATTGTAAAATTGAAATCATTGCAAAGAATAATTCTCAAGTTAATGTCTAGTAAGCTAAAGGAAATGTATTAATGAAAGAATAACCTAGCATTGCCTCCTCCAGATTTACCTGCTCCAGTCCAACTAGTTGGGGTGAATGCAGTTAATAAAGAGGTAGGCAGGAAGAGAGAGGAATAATACAGGCTTCATATATATATATATATATATATAAATACCTGGCATGTCCCATATGCGAATCATCATACACAGTGGGCCCACAGCTGTACCACCTCACAATATGATCCTGCGGTACAAAGAGCTCCTTCTTACGTGTTAGGGAATTGTACAGATACAGTCTCGGGGCCTCAACTCCCTCAGGAGCAGACCATCTTGGATCAGAGCGTTTAGGCATGGCTTAAGAAGCCAATAAAATCTGTAACAAATATTAACATACATTAAAAAATGGCTGACATGATATATTCAGTTCTTAATAGCTAATGAAATAAGAAATTACTCAGCTACATACTGTACATGACCTTTTTCAAGACACCAATATGTCATCATGATCAACACAACTCATAATAATTCGTCTTTGAGGTCCCTCCAGAGTCAAACTACGGACCCTCTCCCATGATGCAATCCCACAAAAGTTATATACAGAACCTAAATCCCAGGTACCTGTTTACTGTTAGGTGAACAGAGGCATTAAGTAAATGGAAGCATGACCAACTATTTCTGTTCTGCCCACAAATCCAACTTGGGATCCCCAGTTGAAAGTCACGAACGCAGCCAACTCTACTACGATACCCTTTATTTTTACTATGCTACAAATAAATATTGGTTTCCCACTTTTATCATATACTGTACATATCGTATACTTTTATTATATACTTTTTATCATATATATTGAACCTACATACATTTGTAGATTCAAACTCAATTATTTTAAACAAAGGCAAATATTCTTTTATTTTATTTATATATACAAGAGTTCTTACATTCTTGTACATTTTTGTACAGCTTGCATAGCGTTTCGGGCAAGTCCTTAATCCAATGTTCCCCAGAATACAACCTGCGAAATCGTTTAACAACCAGGTACCTATTTTACTGTAGGGTAAATAGAGGCTACAGTTAAGGATTGACGCCCAGTAAATCCTCCCCAGCCAGGATACGAATCCAGGACAAAACACTCGCGAAATGCCAGGCGAGTGTCTTATCACTACACCACGGGAACTGCACAAATACTGAGCTCAAAAAGTCCATAGGTCTACATGATTGACAACTAACAACTAGTATTAACACTAAAAACTTACAATATACTGTATCCTCAGCAACCCACTATCACCATAAAATTCCTGTATATTTTCCATATCTTGGACCCTGGCATGTTTACTCATTCCAGCCAATGAACCTTTATGGCTGGTCTGGGGCAATTTTTGGGCTACATTAGGATTTCTTCAGGGTTGGCCTAAGACAACTTATGGGCTGGTCTAAGACATCCTCAGGCTGGCCTAGGATACCATCAGAGTTGGCCTAGGACACCTTCAGGGCTGGCCTAAGGTACCAACAGGGCTGGCCTAAGGTACCTACAGGGTTGGCCTAAGGTACCAACAGGGCTGGCCTAAGGTACCAACAGGGCTGGCCTAAGGTACCAACAGGGCTGGCCTAAGGTACCTACAGGGCTGGCCTAAGGTACCTACAGGGCTGGCCTAAGGTACCTACAGTGCTGGCCTAAGGTACCTACAGGGCTGGCCTAAGGTACCAACAGGGCTGGCCTAAGGTACCAACAGGGCTGGTCTAAGGTACCAACAGGGCTGGCCTAAGGTACCTACAGGGCTGGCCTAAGGTACCTACAGGGCTGGCCTAAGGTACCTACAGGTACCTTACAAACTACAAACTACAAACTACAAACAGATGTCAACAAAGTTTTCGATTGGGCAGCAGAAAATAATATGATGTTTAACAGTGATAAATTTCAGGTACTCAGGTACGGCAAAAATGAGGATCTGAAACATAATACAGGTACAAAACACAATCAAATCTTCCCATAGTAGAAAAACAGCATGTCAAGGATTTGGGAATAATGATGTCCGACGATCTAACGTTTAGGGAGCATAACCAAGCAAATATCGCATCAGCCAGAAAAATGATCGGATGGATTACGAGAACTTTCAAATCCAGGGATCCCATCACAATGGTTGTACTCTTCAAGTCACTTGTGTTGTCCCGTCTCTAATACTGCTCAGTACTCACTTCCCCCTTCAGAGCAGGAAAGATTGCTGAAATAGAGGGAATACAGAGAACATATACGGCACGCATAGACGAGATAAAACACCTAAATTATTGGGATCGTCTCAAAGCTCTCCAAATGTACTCTCTAGAAAGGAGACGAGAGAGATACCAAATAATATACACGTGGAAAATACTGGAGGGCCAGGTCCCAAATCTACACAGTAAAATAACAACGTACTGGAGTGAACGATATGGAAGAAAATGCAAGATTGAACCAGTGAAGAGCAGAGGTGCCATAGGCACAATCAGAGAACACTGTATAAACATCAGAGGTCCACGGTTGTTCAACGTCCTCCCAGCGACTATAAGAAATATTGCCGGAACAACCGTGGACATCTTCAAGAGAAAACTGGACTGTTTCCTAAGAGAAGTCCCGGATCAGCCGGGCTGTGGTGGGTATGTGGCTCTGCGGGCCGCTCCAAGCAACAGCCTGGTGGATCAAACTCTCACAAGTCGAGCCTGGCCTCGGGCCGGGCTTGGGGAGTAGAAGAACTCCCAGAACCACCATCAACCAGGTATCAACCAGGTACCTACAGGGCTGGCCTAAGGTACCTTCAGGGCTGGCCTAAGGTACCTTCAGGGCTGGCCTAAGGTACCAACAGGGCTGGCCTAAGGTACCTACAGCGCTGGCTTAAGGTACCAACAGGGCTGGCTTAAGGTACCTACAGGGCTGGCCTAAGGTACCTACAGGGCTGGCTTAAGGTACCTACAGGGCTGACCTAAGGTACCAACAGGGCTGGCCTAAGGTACCTACAGGGCTGGCCTAAGGTATCAACAGGGCTGGCCTAAGACCCCTTCTCGGCTGGCCTAGGGCACCATCAGGGCTGGCCTAAAGTACCTGCAGGGCCGACCCTTCACCTCCCCTATATCAGGTACAGCGTGCACGAAAGTTCCGGGTCGACCCACACACACACACACAAACGTCACCCTCCCACACCATGCAGCTTCATATGGCATCTCTCCGGCCTATCTCTACCCCTCTACACCACAACACAGAGCAAGCAACCAGTGAGAATTAACGTAAAGTAGCACATTTGCAGTCAAATATGACAATATGAGGTAAACAAGTCATAAAACCCGAGGATAACCTTACCGAGAGCAGAGGCGTGTGTTGTTGACGTGTCGGCCTCGCCACACTCCCTAGGAGTCCCTGTTATAATACTATTTTGTGTGTTTTTGGTCTATTACACCATCTTGTTACTCTCTTGAAATTCACATTATATTATTATTTTAAGTTTTGTTTTGGTTTTCAAGTATATGGTTGATTATATATTTACGGCAACCGATCGAGGCGGTATAATCCTTACGTATGTGTAATTCATTGTGCCAGGGAACAAGCAACAGTGTATTCTTTTTATTGATATATACAAGAATTCTTATATTCTTGTATAGGCACGAGCAAGCATAGCGTTTCGGGCATGTCCTAAATCCAAATTTTCCCCGAAATACGACCCGCCAAATCGTTTAACCCAGAGGTGCACAATAAAACAAAAACTATATTCGCAGCTTTCGTAACCAATTACAATTGTTACAACACCTGGCGTTGAATACACGTTTTTCACGTTATGAAAAACGTGCTTGAGTTACGTTGAATCAACGTCGTTTGTCCAACATGTCCCTACTGGGTTAAGGCACATGGAATTATGCCTGTTTTGTATTAGCAAACTTAGTTATACACAGCAATGTACTGCTACTATAATTATGCTAAAAGCATGGTGTGGGGGGGGGGAGGGAGGGTTGTTTTTATTCGGTTGGACACAATAATTCAGTGTTGCCTGATTGGGCTACAAGTAGTGAGGTGGGCTATAAGTAGCGAATTGGGCTACTTCTGATAGCTCCTAAACTTTTAATCTCGCTACTTGCGACTTTTTGGGCTAATTTAAAAATAAGTTGAGCTAATTTGGGCTACTAATGTTAAGAAAATCAATGATTTATTATTTATGTTTTTATAATGCAATATGTACAAATCATAGCCTCGCCCAACAGCCTTGGTTGATCAGACCACCAACCGCAGGAGGCCTGGTCAGAGACCGGGCCTCTGGGGACGTTGATCCTCAAAGCCTTCGAAAGAAAAAATAACGGAAAGGTGAGGTAATCCTCCCTCAGGGGCGATAGACTTCCCAACCGTAATTGTCATTAATGTTTCATCCCGGGTAATGCCAATGCAAGCAACCCAACCTCCTGAACTTATAGTACTTAACTGTTTGGTGGAAAGCACCAATACGTAGTTAGTTTAGTTCATTTATTATGCACCCCATACCCATCTTGTGGGCGGTAGTGGAAAGTGTTACAGAGGCACATAATGGGCTCAGGGACTGAACCCCACAATTCATTTAGCTAAGCAAGTTACAGTCTTGATGAGCTAGTTACAAAATTCAATATAAGTCGTCACATCAACAATGGGTTCGAGATCGACCTCAAATACAGGTTCTAAATTAAGCAACTGACATATGTGGAGAGCTAGTGTCAAAATTTATATGTTTGTCCTGCACACCGCCTCCCATCCAGTGGGCAGCGGTGGATAGGTTACAATCACTCAGTTACTACCTACAGTTAGCAAACTGGGGATATTTGGCTAAAATTTCTGGTAGCAGATCATTTTGAATGAAATATTTACACATCGCTGGAACATTGGTTATAGAATTGTCTCTAAATTCACGTATCTTTTCGCACTCCATCACATAGTGACGGAGGGTGTGCGAATAATTTTGTTGACACAGTTTACATTTGGTCAGGTCTACATCGGCAGATAATGAGAATTCCCAGAGATACTTGTAACCGAGTCTAAGCCGAGCAGCAGTAACATCTAGAAGTCTGCTGATTTTATTGGATGATCCATAGATGTGTGGCTCCTCTTGCATGATAGTATGATGATAGATGGAATTACTGGTGTCAATTTCACTTTGCCTCAGATCTACAAGATCTTGTTGAAGTTCTCGGTGTACTTCTGCTCTCAGATTGCTCATTGACAATCCAAGGTTACACTCAACGGCTCCTTTAAAGGCAGATTCTTTGGCTAACTTATCAGCTCTATCATGCATTCGGAGGCCAACATGAGATGGAGACCACATGAAATGGACTCTGTTACCATCCTTAATAATTTTGTTGTATTTGTGTCTAGCTTCGGACACGAGCATGTTACAGTTATGTCTTAAAGAGTTGAGAGCATTTAAGGATGATAAGGAGTCACTTACAATTAATGTATCAAGTTTGGAGACTTGTACACATTTCAGTGCAAGGATCAAGGCAAATAGTTCGGTCTGAAGGGTAGAGGCCCAATTGTTTATACGGACTCCCCACTTAAAGTACAAGCCATCGCCCATTGTCAGAACAACTGCACTTCCAGCTGCACCCGTGGTGCGGTGTAGGGAACCATCAGTGTATATGATTTGAGAGAGAGAATGCTCTGTGGACAGAGCATCAATATGGCTTAAGGCGTTGAGCTTTGCCTCAAGACGAAGCTTGGGCTTATCTCTAATTTGCTTCTTGGGTGGAAAGGGAGGGATTAAAACTGGAAAGGGTGTAACCTCCCACGGTGCAGGAAAGTGCCGTTGTTGTTTCTCTTGGTACAAATCATGAACCCCATACATTCTGAGTTGAGTTCCAGTTTTTGTTATCCATTTGGAACAATGCTGATCTTCAATAAAGTAAGTCTGGAGGGCTTCTGTGCAAGGATTAGGATGAGTTAGCCTAACCATTTTTATACCAATTTGACAGTTAATTTCAGTAACACGATCAACAACGCTCAGAATATTAAGTTCCTTTCTCATATTAAGTATCTTTGTGGTACGAGGGCACCCAAGGATTATCCTCAGGGCTTCGTTCTGCAATTTTTCAAGCCCTCCAAGCTTTCTTTCAGGCATCAAAACAAGCAGAGGTGCAGCATAATCCACTAAAGATCTGATGTATGCAAGGTACATCATTTTGACAATTCTGACATTGGCACCATAGCCTGAGTGATAACCTGCAATAGTAGCGATGGACGTTGTTGTTGTTGTTATAGATTCAGCTACTGGGAACAAAAAGTTCCAAGCAGCACAGGCTATGGTGAGCCCGTAGTGGACTTACCTGGCACAGGAGCGGGGCTGTAACTGAACGGTAGAGTGATGGACCACCAGTAAACCACGTATAGATGAGTCAACTGATATTGCCTGTGAAGAACATTTGTGTGTCAAGTTCAAGTTCATTTATTGAGACAGTAAGATACATCACGAAAGGATAGAGGGACTCGCAAGTCCAGTGAGTACAAACCCACGAATTTGTGTGTCTGTGTTCGAAATTATAAAGTCAGACACTAAAGGAATTCATCTTTACGGGCTATTCATGCCCGTACCACCTTATGGGTGGCTTAATCTTCATCAATCAATTAGAATTTCATCTCAGTTTATGTGACTAGTTTGTCGCAAGCACTCCCTCTGAAGCCTTGTATCATCACTTCAAAGATTATTGGCAATATGGGAGTTGATTTGAAGCAGCGTTTTGTAGTTGATACGGAGAAGGCATCAAATCCGTAGGTGACCTCATCTCTCACGTCACAGTTTGATGAAGAAATATATCCCTCATTTGTTTCTTATCAAATACACGTCATTCCTTGCACTTAGTCTGTTCTCACGCATCTGACGAATTGCCCTCTAACATGGACTTCATGATAAGAGAAAGCTACAGCTGGTTCCACAGAACCTCATTAAGGAGTAAGAGAGAAAAGATGCGGATCAGTGGAGCATTCACATTGACCTGGAATGCCGAGAAGAATCGTGCATCTTGATTATGCAAAGCTTCATGTTAATTCGGGCTTCAATTTCATTTATCTGCCCCCTGGAAATAATGGACTTTAGCTACGATTGTTCTACACTTCCAGACAAAACAATGTTATGACCCATGAAAAGCTTCAAAGTGCTCAACAAAGATGTCATAAAGTTTTAGTGGGAGCTTGCAAAGAGCTACTATATTGCATCCCAAGTATTTCTGAAACTTTCAGAAAGGTGAAGAACTAGTCACTAGCATATGCAGCCTTAGCTAATCATAGCCACCATTTTCAGAACTTCCATTGGTTCTAGCTGATACCTCTAAACTTAGTGAAATTGAAAACCAGTGACGACTACTGTTGACCCATTGACTGGTCCAACATTTGTGAGGAACAAATTCTAGCGTCTGGATCGTCAGTGGAACCAGCACCACTCGTGGAGATGTTGTTATAGATTCAGCTACTCAGAACAAATTCCAAGTAGCGCGGGCTATACGGTGAGCCCGTAGCTTACCTGGCACAGGAGCGGGGCAAGTAGCACGGGCTATGGTGAGCCCGTAATGGACTTACCTGGCACAGGAGCGTGGCAAGTAGCACGGGCTATAGTGAGCCCGTAATGGACTTACCTGGCACAGGAGCGGGGCAAGTAGCACGGGCTATGGTGAGCCCGTAATGGACTTACCTGGCACAGGAGCGGTGCTGTGTGATGAGTGACTCATGGAGATTGTGTACGTCCTAGTTGTACTCACCTAGTTGTGCTTGCGGGGGTTGAGCTCTGGCTCTTTGGTCCCGCCTCTCAACTGTCAATCAACTGGTCGTCCTCATTAGTTGATATTCTGTTTGTTTTTGTATTAAGGTAGGTATTATCTCTCCCCTAATTCCATGTATGATTAACCATCCTGTGAGATGGGAATAATAGTTGAATCTATAGCTAGTTCCTGATCTACACTGTGTAATATCTCATCATATAGAATAGGGTAGCAACACATGGCTGTTTATACCTAATTTTGTTAAATAGAAAAAAAGTTGATATTCTTTATTTACCAAGATACATTTTTGTTGTAAAAATAAATGTATACATTCATAATTTGATTACAGTACAATAGCCCCAGATAGATACGATTTAATTATAGTTAATAATAAGAACTTTTTTATTCTTAACAATCTTAGGTATATACAGCAATGTGCTGCTACACTATTCTATATAAAAGATTACACAGTGTAGATCAAAAACTAGCTATATAGGTTCAACTATTATTCCCATCTCACAGGATGGTTAGTCATACATAGAATCAGGAGTTAAAATACCAGCCTCAATAACTAATTTCCGTTGTATCGAGGTCTCACTAGGTCAGCTACTCAAAATGTACGCCCACATGTTACCTAATTCCTGGGTACCTATACAGCTAAGTGAACAGAGTTATTAGGTGGAAGAAAACGCACCCAACCATTTCTGTCCCACCTGGGAATCGAACTTGGGATCCATGATTGCGAGTCAAGAATGTAGACCACTGCACCACATAAACATTCTGTAAGCGATGCTGTGAAGGTCATAAAATAGACGTTCTATGGTAATTAATTCCTTATAAAAGCACCGTCAAAATAAAAAGAGAACGTATCATATTAATAATTTTGTGTTTGTTATAAACACTCTGACACAGTGCATAATAATTTACACGAATACTATAATGTAATATAATATTGACTAGAACATAAGCTGTATTGACGTTGTGTTGTGTGGGCGAGGATCAGCTGGGAGCGTCAACAGTGTTTCACCGGTCCAGCACAGCTGCCTCGGTCCTCGCCTCGCCTCCTCACACATGGATAGATCACGTGAGTATATATATCTGTTAAGCACTGTACCGTGACTAGTTGCACTCTGCTGTCTTCCCTTCCGAAAAAAAAACTCCCAGGGCCGTGTGGTGAACAGGGAGGGAGAGCTTCGTCTGTTGACGGTCACTGGCGGCGACTGGCTTACCTTGACTCCTGGGGCTGTGCCCACTGTAGGTGGTCGTAGGTGAGGTGTGCCCACTGTAGGTGAGGTTTGCACACTGTAGGTGGTCGTAGGTGAGGTGTGCACACTATAGGTGGTCGTTGGTGAGGTGTGTACAAGGCAGGTGGTCGTAGGTGAGGTGTGCACACTATAGGTGAGGTTGTGCACACTATAGGTGGTCGTAGGTGAGGTGTGCACACTATAGGTGGTCGTAGGTGAGGTGTTCACACTGTAGGTGGTTGTAGGTGATGTGTGCACAACTATAGGTGGTCGTAGGTGAGGTGTGCACAGGCAGGTGGTCGTAGGTGATGTGTGCACAAGGCAGGTGGTCGTAGGTGAGGTGTGCACAAGGCAGGTGGTCGTAGGTGAGGTGTGCACAAGGCAGGTGGTCGTAGGTGAGGTGTGCACAAGGCAGGTGGTCGTAGGTGAGGTGTGCACAAGGCAGGTGGTTGTAGGTGAGGTGTGCACAAGGCAGGTGGTCGTAGGTGAGGTGTGTGTACAAGACAGGTGGTCGTACATGAGGTGTGTACAAGGCAGGTGGTCACAGGTGAGATGTGTACGAGGGAGCTGATCGTAGGTGAGTTGTACACTATGCAGGTGGCCATAAGCTTACATCTAGATGCCAACAAAAATGTTGTCATTTCCTAGAACTGAGTTTGCATTAGTATATAATTTTGAAAACTATTTTGTATTCAATATTGTGGCACACTGGATGAGGTGCAGGTCACTCTGTAAGGTTAAGCACCATTGGATCTGGCCAGTAGTTGGCTGGATGACTAGGCAGACTCGCCTTGGCAAGGGAGACCATAGGAAGTATATTAAGCTTTCCTATTCCTAACTGGAGATTTTGATATCCATAATCCACTAGCCCATATCTAACCAAGCCAAATCTAACCTAGCAGTGCAGTGTAAGCCTAAGCTTTTTTAACCTAACCTAATCAAACTTGATAATAATTGAAGCTTAGAAACTAAAGATGTTTTTTAGTGTACAGTGAATCGGTAAACCAATACTGTTCCTTGCATTTTACAGTGGGTTATTATGATAGGATTAAGTACTTTATATGTTTCAGATTTGGGTCAGCCACTTCTAATCCTGTGGAGAGTGATTAGACACTGTTCATTCAATGTTTTTTCACTATTTAGCAGTAATTTGGGATCTGTATGTAAAGTCTCCGTGGTGTAGTGGTAAGACACTCGCCTGGCGTTCCGCGAGCGCTATGTCATGGGTTCGTATCCTGGCCGGGGAGGATTTACTGGGCGCAAATCCTTAACTGTAGCCTCTGTTTAACGCAACAGTAAAATGTGTACTTGGATGAAAAAACGATTCATTGCGGCGGGGATCGTATTCCAGGGACCTGCCCGAAACGCTACGCGTACTAGTGGCTGTACAAGAATGTAACAACTCTTGTATATATCTCAAAAAAAATAAAACAATTTGATCATATTTTGGGGTAAACATGGCATTAAACAAGTTAAACTTACTTGTTGCATGGGCCTAAATCCAAACATATAAAAGGATCAAATTCTTTTGGTATTCATAAGGATGTGTTTTGTTTAGAATACAGTATACTATTGTAGCTTAAAATTAATGTAGAAGTGTTACATTTTGAATTTCTTTCCTGAAGTGACTTTTTTATTTTGTTTACAAATAATTTTAGGCAGTATAGCAACTTGTAATTTTAGCTTTGAGTTTCAAGATGTCTATAAATCTTTTAAAAAATGAGGAGAGCTGCACTGAGCCTTTGTTGTTCATAATTCTCCCATAATTTGAGGTAAACCTTTATTGATATGAAAAGTATGTGATAGCATGAGTTGGAAGTTGGAAACTGGCTATTCAGATAAAGGACTTCTGGTGGATGTAGCTAACATGGACCTTGCTAAAGCTTTTGACAAGGTACCACATGAGAGACTGGCAAGGAAATTACAGGCCCATACAATAAATGGGAGAATACCAGAACGGATAAAACAATGGTTAAAACATAGAAAACAAAGGGTCGTGCTAAATGGGAATGAATCTGACTGGGGAAATTTGCTAAGTGGGATGCCACAGGGATACTTTTTGGGGCCAACCCTTTTTGTCTATACATCAATGACATAGATGAGAATATTACAAACCACATCATCAAATTTGCCGATGACACTATCTATGGTAAAGTGGGAAGTGAAAGTGATATTGAGACCTTGCAAAGAGATCTGCATGAACTACACAAATGGTCAGATGACTGGCAAATGCTTTTTAATGTCAATAAATGCAAGACCTTGCCTGTGGGACATCACAATCCACATCACAACTACCAAATTGACTGAACTACCTTTAAACAGATAGACGAAGAAAAGGATCTTTGAGTCAGAATCCATTACAGCATTCACTAAAAGATGCACATCAAGTGGGAGCGGCAGCAAAAAAAGCAAACCAAACCCTGGGAATAATGAAGCATACCTTTACCTTTAAGGAAAAGAAAAGTAGTCGTTCAATTGTATAAGTCTCTGGTGCACCCCCACCTGGATTACTGCAGCCAGGCATGGAGACTTCATCTTCAGAAAGACGCAGCTGCTCTGGAGAAGGTGCAACATCGGGCAACAAAAATCATACCAGAGCCTAGTCATCTCTAGTATCAGGAATGGATGAGGGCCACTGGTCTAACAACACTGCAGACCAGGCATGACAGAGTGAATCTCATAGAAACCTTCAAAATACTAAACAATTTGAAGGTTGTCGATCTGGACAGTTTCTTCATAAGGTTAGATGTAACACGGAGGAGGAGCAGTGGGTGCAAGCTCAAAAAGCCACAATGTAGGACAGAAAACAGGAGATGCTTTTTCACCCATAGGGTTGTAAACCAGTGGAACCGCCTTACCCCAAAGCCGTAAATGCCAAAATTCTGATGGGGTTTGAAATACAGCTAGAAAAGATTAGGGCAAATGCATGGACCGTGACAAACCACCGGCTTCCTGTCCTCGTCGAGGCCACTAACATTAGTAGCCCTCAGGTAAATTCAGGTGTGTAGAAAATTGAAAAAATCTGCTGCCAATTTTTGGACCCTCTGGGATTCTAATGTTCAGACATGCAGCTTGCTGAATATCCAGGAACCAGATATATTTATTAAGGATTGTGGCTCAACAAAGTTGAAATGAAGGGAAGTATAAAGTAGACCATAATATACATCATCTATCTAGTGAAATTGCCTTCCAAATGGGTGATATCTCGCCGTCTGGATACTGGCACCAATGTGTCCAGATACTTCATGAGCTGTTATTCCAGGCACAGGTATTCTGTTATCAATATCTTCATAGGTATTGCGTGTTCAGCATCTATTCAGGTTTCATTTTATAGAATAATGTCTTGACTTTCGATTCATGTCATATGTTTTTAAAGTTAATATAACTAATTTTAGTTCACATTGAATTTCAATAGCTCTCTTCAGTGTCCATAAATCAGCAACTTCAGAGACTGATTGCAGCATTTGCAGTGGTGAATCATGTGTATTTTATGATGGAATCAGTTTAATAACCTTTATAATACAGTATAGTACCAGTATAGTGAAATAAGAACCAATATAACCCTTACTAAACCTTAGGATTATGTACAGTATCTAATAGAGGTTGATGTTCTATTTGGATAGAGACAAATTGGGACAGAGACAAACATTATTTCACATTATGGTTTCCCACAGTTGAGGACAGGAATCCTGTTTAGGATCATCTTGGTCTTCCTTGGCTAACTACTGACCTTCCTCAGGATGGAACTTGGTTGCCTAACACTTAATACCTAGTTATTGCTACATGAACAGAGGTATGAGGTAAAAGGAAACGTTGGCTGAACATCTGTCCTGCTGTGGGAACCAAACCCAGGACCTTTCATTTGGGATGCAACTGCACTGACCACAGGTGGAATGGTGCTGTCGTTGAAAATTATAGGTTTGAGGAAATATATGTACAATCGGGGGATACGATGAGGATCCATGGATGGTGGGCATCTGGACCATGGTTGGAGTTAGTGGGGATGGGAAGCAGCAGCTTAGGTTATGGATCTCTGTTGCTACTCACTCGCTATCATTACAGGAGAGGCTTCATTAGCCAATCCAGGAGCTCAAGCTCATGTTGGACACTTGGGTTAAGCCCGGCTTGGAGATGAGAAATAAACAGGTGTTCGAAAGGCCAGTTGTCAAAAGTTGACATTGTGTCAAGTCAAGGGTCATACCTGGAAAGGTGACTTTGTATTGCCAAGAGTTGATGCCCAATACTGTCTGGTTAATTGTAATAATTAATTTGGTGACCAGTGTGATAAATCTTAATAGTAATAATTCTGAAAGAAGATTTAGGGAGATTGGTGGCAAAGTTTGGATGACATGGGAGGGACCCTTTCTGTTCTGGTGGATAGTCTGTACTTATATAGCCTGTACCAACAGATACTTGGATAGCATTTATTTTGATAAGCCTGTACTTAGAACCTTATTGAAGTCCAGTTACTGACCTTCGCAAGGATGCAATCCACTATAGTTACCTAACTCCTTGATACCTATTTTCCTGCTAGGTGAGTAAAAGCATCAGATAAAAGAAAATGTATTGAACCATTTGTCCTACCCTGGGTTTGAACCCGGGTTTCTGTTGTGAGCTGAGGATGTAGACCACTGCTACAGGACCCATAAGCAGCAGGAAATATAGAAGTTCCCTGTTTTCTGTAACTGCAAAACATTCAAGTTCACAAAACATTCCGATTGCTGCTTCGATCATTGGTTGCATTGAGTTGTTTACTCTGCATTTTGTTGGGAGATAGATTGTTTCTAAAGACAAAATAATATGCTTTTAGTAAGTTTTTCTTATTTATGATGGCTAAGAATTTGTAGGTTACTTATTTTTATTACATTTTATTTACTAATAATTGTTATGCCTGTAGTGCTGGAGGAGAGACCTCCCTTTAATTGGCTTAGGTATACTGTATTGTAACACCAGATTCTAGATCCTTGCTCCACCTACTTAGCAACCGTTGACCAGGCCACTTAACCCAAAAGCGTACTCGCCAACCATGCTGAATAGATGTACATCAATGGAAACAAACTGTTATGCCATAATATTTAATAATGCTTATAAATAACACTACCACCACTCCCCTGTTGATGAATGTGACTGACTCATTGGCCTCCCAGGGGAGACGGAGTCCAATAACTAATACTCGAATGACATAAGAACTTTGTAAGTTAATTACTTGCAATAATTTATAGAAACTTTAATTTATTTATGGAGAATCAGGGGACACCTTTAGCTCAGAATGAAATGGAGGAACACAGGGAAGTTTCCCAAAATAGCATGTAATGAGAAATTAATGACAATTGGAGAGAAAATTACCTAAAATGCCAAAAGTAATCAAAACGAACTTTATTTAAATAACTGACACACAAATAGATCCTAACTGTTAATAAATCCTATATCGAGGGAATTTGGTGAAAGTTAAATAGAGTACATAACCAACGATAACACATTACCTATTACCCGCCAAAGATGTTGAATGGCCTACTGGTCCTGGTGGACCACCCGAATTCACTCTCCAGTACACACTAACCTTTATTTAAGCTTGCAGGAAGGCCATAGGCTACGTGCCAACAAGGTATTTATTTACAGTATTTATTTATTTATTTATATATACACGAGTTGTTACATTTTTGTACAACCAGTTGTACGCGTAGTGTTTCGGGCAACCATATATAGCCAATCAATTCAAAATTCGACTCTGGTCCCGATTTCCAGCCAATGAGTGCCTCGGCAACTACCCCTAGGGATCTCCACCCACATAGGTCGACAGCCATTCAGCTGCCTGTACCCTCCCCCCCCCCTTGGCTCTCCACCAATGAAATGATGCTCCAGGTGAGGCTTAGGCCGACCTGGAAGAGTATGTTTTACCCCGTAGGCTAGAATGAGCTGTACACCAGCTGACCGTTGAACAGGCCAGGTCTGTCTCCGAGGTTACATATACCAGGCTTCTGGGAAAACTGGCCTTGTTGGTCGGCCTAAGAGTAATTCGAGATGGGTAGTGTTTAGGCTACCGACTGATTTATTACTTGGCTTGACATGTCCGTAGCAGGTGACAGTGAAAGGAAAAAGTCGAGGAGGGGACAAGGAATAAGGGGGGAAGAGTGGGAAGGGGAAGGAGCAAACGGTCAGTTACGATGACCGTTACACCACGTACAGTAATTCAAAATGGCATCTACACGACAGGCCCTATTAAATAACTTTTGTTTGGGTGATTTGGAGAATCAAACGGAAAGTTATTAGACGTGTTTGAAATTATATAGACACGACAAGTTGAAGGCAGACTTGTTTAAAGATTATTTTGCCACCAAGGCCCTGATATGAGTCCCTGATTTTTTTCCTGATATGAGCTCGGTAAAATACATAGCAAAAGAAAGAGTACAGTTTCAGTTTTCTATCTAATACAGTACTACAATTTCAAATGAAATAGATCGGCACAAATATGTCAGTTTTGCAAATAACTAAACGTCATTAAATATAAATAATACCCCAAGACAAAATCAAAAGGGAAGAAAGGAATAATGAATGGCGACCGGGGCTATATATTTATAGAGGTGATAACGAAGGGAGTTACATCATGGTGCCAGGGACACCCACACGCAACGTTCCTGCTATACTGAGAGTTTCTATACCACTAACAAGTTTTACCCGACCTCTTGACTAATAATAATTCTTAACCACTGATGTACATAAGCATGTTTTTCTGATAAATTATAATTACCAAAAGTTAGATAATATATATAAAGGCATTGCGGGATTCATTAGTGGTCATGAATACCAGAAGTTATTTAGTGTCATGGGCAGTTAGTTCTCTGGTCGCTGAATTGAGAGGTGTCCTACATCGTCGTCGGTATGTCCTCTAGAGGCCGACACCTGCAGCCTTCAGCTTTGACACCCTCTTCCTGTCTCCTGCCCCACACTGCGCACACCACCACCACCTGCATTCAGCATCACCTGTATTCAGCACCACCTGCATTCAGCATCACCTGTATTCAGCACCACCTGTATTCAGCACCACCTGCATTCAGCACCACCTGCACTCGGCACCACCTGCATCGGCACCACCTAAATTCAGCACCACCTGCACTCTGCACCACCTAAATTCAGCACCACCTGCACTCGGCACCACCTAAATTCAGCACCACCTGCACTCGGCACCACCTGAATTCAGCACCACCCGTATACATCCAACACCATTCACATCTACATACTGTGTGTCCAGCCATTCACTTTAGTGCTTGATTGGATTGCAATAAGAAGACTTGATAAAAAAAAGACGACCGTATAACAAAAATTACTAAGACCTAGTTTGGTAAATAATGTTAAAATAGATCGATATAAAAAGAGTACAAATCAACAAATGTGAATTTAAACCGAGGCGAAAATACACTTGTATAATCTTCGTCTTACAAATACACATTTTATGCAAAATATAGGAGTCGAGGCGACTCCCAGAATCGTTATTTGAATTTCTAGTGGCCGGGAAAGCCTCTTTACTTAGTCAGAGAGTTGACAGTCTCCGCACGCTGTAAATTCAATTAGGATTTATTACAAGTTAAGGCACCCGGTTTCATGTTGCTGTATATAGGCCTTCATTTTCCTCAATTCACCGGTATAAAATAATATCTAAAAAGAGATCAAAATGCCAAGCAATAAAAAAATATTACGAACCCGGTAATGTTCATAACCTCTTAAAAAAGTGTATGTTCTTTATCATAAACGAGCAAGTTTGGCGCGTCATATCCTCGTCGGGTGGGTTTGGCGGCAAGTGATCAGGATTAACCCCAAGGAAAGGCCGACCACCTCCACTGAAACCTTGAGTGTTCAGTTAAGCGGAAGCTTTGAAAAACAAAAAAGGTTGCGAATATGATATCAGCTGATGCTGTACACTGGTTATTGTTTAAATATCACGGCAAATATTTATAGAAATAAATAATGGCTGAAATATGTAAGTAGATGAAATATTGTATGCTATAAAATATTCCAGCTTTCAGCTGCTTACATAAGAGAATCCAAAATAGTTTCGATTTGTAATTTGAATGATATGACACTTTTTGACTGTATTGCCGCGCAGACGATGCTAAATAGTCGCCCAAGGTTCATGTTTTGCTCCACGGACGATGCTAAATAGCCTCTCAAGTTCAGTACCGCCTCTTGAAACTCATTCACTCCAATTCGTAATGCTGGAACATTGTATACAGTCGTAAAACTTGGAGCTTTCCAGCAGAGTGCGTACAAGGGAGCACGGGTAGGGTGGAGGGGATGACGGAGCAAGTACATTCAGATCCGCCGCGCCCCAGCAACGCGACGGTATGCAGCTGCTCAAGGATTACTGCCAGATAAAATTGAAACCACCCTACCTACCACTTGTTTTTCATGTCTTCCTTTCCTTAAACTCCACATGCAAACGTACATACTACAATACTCTGCCCATCTGTAACTAATCATATTGGGCTTGAAAATGTAGTTGAAACTCGGCAGCGCGATAACAATATCATTTACAGTATACTGTTCTGCATTTCTAATGAATATTGCAACGCGTAGCCTGATCTCGTGGTATAATTATNAAGTATGCCAAATACAGATACAAATATGGAAATATGTATGTACTAGAGGATTATCACACACCAGCTGCTCGTATAACACATTCCTGGAAGAGAGAGAGAATATATGCACTGCATATGGAGATAAGACTTACATTTAGAGCTTCCATGTCTTTATTGAATTCTTCTTCATAATGGCGCGGTAGTTCAGCAAAGATAGAGTTGTCGGTTATATCCTTTCCTTTAAGTTTATCTAGCCATTCGCCTAGCACACTTGAGGCACTGTCTAAGAGCTCTGCTTGCTTAGATGATGCTTCTGCTACATTCTGTGAGCTTGTTGCAACTTTCAAAGCTTGAGCTGCATCTTTTACCTGATAAAAATATTGGGTACAAGTTTTGTAAAATATTGTAAAACTATACAGAACTGTACTTTCAACTGCAAAGTAGATCAACCCAATGCACCTTAGTTTCTTGCATGGCTTTAATGTGACTTTTCCCATGGTCTACCTTAAAATTTTAATGTATCAGATACTGGGAGATCAATCAGTTTTTTATTAAGTACAGGTACAGTATAGTACTGCTTGAACAGATAGATTTGTACAGTACCTTTATCATCAGTAACAAAGATCTTTGCAAGTAGTCCTGTCACATATCTGAGTAATGGAGACAGTGGCAAGTCTAACTCAAACCACTGAGTGTACAAGTTTACAATAATACAAAAGAATGAATCAACACAATCTCCAACTCAACACAAACTCCTCCCTACAAGCAAAAATTAAAACTGCCACTTGGAAACTTCCTACCTTCTGGACTTCATCGATGAGCATCTTACGCTTGTCCGGATCAGTGGTAGTAGCAATGATGGCATTATGGTGTTCCATGGCGGCAGCAATATCATCGTACACTTGCTCCCTTCTAACCTGCGAACTGATATACACTGCTGTCAGAGTATTTATAAAAACAGAACTTAACACGTGAGTTAAAGAAAAACACTTGATACAGAAGCTCGAATAGTTAGATAGTTTAATATTTACTTGATTTTTCAATTCATTAATTACCATAAATGCTTTCAACATGAACTATAAATTACATGAATGTTAGACACAAAATGTATGCTAGAAAGAGCGTGGCTCATGTACCATAATAAAAATTACACAAAAATGATAATGCAAAAATAATTTAAATGAAGAAGTACAGTGTATTTACTGTTCTTACAAAATTGCCTCTTCAAACTTCTAATTTGATTCAGATACACATGAGCAATTGCAGAGAAATACGAACCAATTCTGCTTGGTTTTACACTATCTCACCAATTTCATTTTTTCATTCATTTTGCTACTTTATTTTTGTGCTTTTGGTAGTAGTAACTGTAAATAATGTTTAAAATGTTTGAATAAACTTATGCTGTGTGCTTTACAACAAATGCAGAAAACCCAAGATGTGCCAGAACACCTATACAGTGCTGAGACCAGGCAGGACCCAACACGGCATAAGAAAGCCAATTGGGTAAAGCCGTACTAAGGGAAAGTATATTACTTTCTATTACTGTATTACTTACTTATATCACTTAGTACACACACCACTTAATATTACCTCACAGGTATGCTTGAAAATTTCATGGTCATGTGGCACAGTGGATCTTATACATGTACTAAAATGCACCTGAATGCACAACTCAGAAATGTAAGTTTTGGGAATGTACAAAATATGAATAAATTTAAAAAATAATCAAACTTATAGAATGTGCACTCTAGGAATATGAGCCAAACGTTTTAGTAGATTTAATACATGATAATCGTATATATTGAACAATGATGACAAAAAACATTGGTAAACACAACTTACTCTTGATACTGCTTGACCAAATACTTGGTGCGGGCACGTTTGATAATCTTATCATCAATATCGGTGATGTTCATGACATAATTTATTCGATAACCAAAGTAGTCTTGCATAACACGACGAAGAATATCAAAACTAACATAAGACCTGCAACAAGAATTAAAAAGTTTAAACTTTTTAAAAAGCTTAAATAGTGAACAGGCAAGAAAATGGCACATTTACTTAATCCACAAAGCAAGATAAATTAAAAAAATAGTTTATCATTACTATTAAGTAAATATTGCTACACCAAGCATGTCAAACATGCAGCCTGCACAAAGGATACATAATTTGGTATATAATATAATAGAAAAAATATTCTGCAATAATATGTGTTAAATGACTTCAATTAGTTGTCGTGTCTGGCCCTCACGATAACATAAATGTGACCTATATGGCCCTCAGTTTGACATGCCTGGGCTACACCACAAAAGGGAGGTTGAAGGCTTTTTTATTCATCCAAGTTTTATTAATGTATCCTGTGTCCTGTTACTGCCATCTTGTGACTTCTTAAGTTGGGTCTAACAAGCTGTGTTAGACCCAACAAAGCTTTGTTAGGAAGCTTTGTTAGATTCAGAATTACAGTACAGTACTGTTTTGCCCTGTGTGCAAAGGCCTGAATGTCCCAAATCGTCTGTAAAAAGAGTGAAACTCTGTTGCCCGGATGACCTTTAAGTATATGACTCAAAACATTTTCACCAATGACATGTCTGGCTTCGAGCGACAGGCTTCTGGAGATCTAACTGACATTTGTAGTTACTTATCAGCAAGGTTTGTGTGTGGCTCTTGTCCATCCTCCTTGCCTGATACTTTTCTAACTAATACATCTTCACCAGCTGTCTGTGGGTGCCAACTCCTGTTTTCACAACAATACTTTAGGGTGACTATGGTCTTCATTTACAGGCAACACCACTCTGTCATTAAGGTTTTTCTTACCTTTTTTTTCAAATATTTTTATGATATTCTTCTGGGGCCTTGGCTTACCTTTTGAGGCTACCAAGAAAAAAAGGCTGTAAGTGGACAATATATAAAGTGTCCTTCTAAGCACTCATTTTGTTTCACCAAGTCCATTCTGTATTACTGTACATGGGAGATATGTACCAAGTATTGTAGCCCATGGCACTGGTACAGTACCTACAATGTAATACGTATAATGAATAATTATATGTTCATTCATTATATGAGCATATACAATATTAATTGTAAAATTGAAATCATTGCAAAGAATAATTCTCAAGTTAATGTCTAGTAAGCTAAAGGAAATGTATTAATGAAAGAATAACCTAGCATTGCCTCCTCCAGATTTACCTGCTCCAGTCCAACTAGTTGGGGTGAATGCAGTTAATAAAGAGGTAGGCAGGAAGAGAGAGGAATAATACAGGCTTCATATATATATATATATATAATACCTGGCATGTCCCATATGCGAATCATCATACACAGTGGGCCCACAGCTGTCCACCTCCAATATGATCCTCCGTACAGCAACCTTCTCCTACGTGTTAGGGAATTGTACAGATACAGTCTCGGGGCCTCAACTCCCTCAGGAGCAGACCATCTTGGATCAGAGCGTTTAGGCATGGCTAAGAAGCCAATAAAATCTGTAACAAATATTAACATACTGTACATTAAAAAATGCTGACATGATATATTCAGTTCTTAATAGCTAATGAAATAAGAATTACTCAGCTACATACTGTACATGACCTTTTTCAAGACACCAATATGTCATCATGATCAACACAACTCATAATAATTCGTCTTTGAGGTCCCTCCAGAGTCAAACTACGGACCCTCTCCATGATGCAATCCCACAAAAGTTATATACAGAACCTAAATCCCAGGTACCTGTTTACTGTTAGGTGAACAGAGGCATTAAGTAAATGGAAGCATGACCAACTATTTCTGTTCTGCCCACAAATCCAACTTGGGATCCCCAGTTGAAAGTCACGAACGCAGCCACTCTACTACGATACCTTTATTTTTACTATGCTACAAATAAATATTGGTTTCCCACTTTTATCATATACTGTACATCGTATACTTTTATTATATACTTTTATCATATATATTGAACCTACATACATTTGTAGATTCAATCAAACTCATTATTTTAAACAAAGGCAAATATTCTTTTATTTATTTATATATACAAGAGTTCTTACATTCTTGTACATTTTTGTACAGCTTGCATAGCGTTTCGGGCAAGTCCTTAATCCAATGTTCCCCAGAATACAACCTGCGAAATGCGAAATCGTTAACACCAGGTACCTATTTTACTGTAGGGTAAATAGAGGCTACAGTTAAGGATTGACGCCCAGTAAATCCTCCCCAGCCAGGATACGAATCCAGGACAAAACACTCGCGAATGCCAGGCGAGTGTCTATGTCATCTACACCACGGGGACTGCACAAATACTGAGCTCAAAAAGTCCATAGGTCTATATGATTGACAACAACTACAACTAGTATTAACACTAAAAACTTACAATATACTGTATCCTCAGCAACCCACTATCACCATAAAATTCCTGTATTTTTCCATATCTTGGACCCTGGCATGTTTACTCATTCCAGCCAATGAACCTTTATGGCTGGTCTGGGGCAATTTTTGGGCTACATTAGGATTTCTTCAGGGTTGGCCTAAGACAACTTATGGGCTGGTCTAAG
>WNGS01000543.1:8993941-9018698 GCA_020271785.1 Procambarus virginalis | reverse complement strand
AAACTCCCTGCCCCCTCTCAGGGTATTGGGGGTCCCCCCTCCCTCCACATGTCCGCATACCAGGCACATAGCTTCCAATCCCCTACCCAAACGGAAGCTGACAAAACCACAAATGGCTTCTCACGCCGAGGGGGGGTGGGGAAGGTCCCCTCACTCTCCCTCGAGACTCCCTATCCCCTCCCTCCCTCACCCTGTCCCTCCCTACCCCAACAACATATGGTGGGGTCAGCTAGAGCACTCATACTCTAGATGCATAGCAATGCATAGTCTTTAATCATACACCATTAATCTAACAGCCTAGTTGACCTGTCCGGCAACCAGGAGGCCGGGTCGATGGACCGGGCCCGCGGGGACGATAAGCCCCGGAAGCAACTCAAGGTATCCTCAAGGTAAACACCATGGATTAAGGTCTTACGGGAAAAAAAACAAACAAACCTATTCATTTACTCTTAACCACAATAACCACATACCTCGTACTTTAGCACATACCACATAGCCCATACATACTCCCCTACCCCCCAAACAACATGACCACAATCTTCCCTGACCACTTACCCTAACACCGGACGCTCACACGCGTCCGACCCACCCCAACTTCCGGGAAAACCCCCTTTACAACATTATGTGGCTACATACCCGAGCACCACATGGCCAGCTGACTCTAATGAGCTCACCTGGCCTGATGGCGCGCACGGTTGTAGTCGCACTTTTCCCTACTGGACAGTGGCGGCGGACGGACATTGGCGGCGGACGGACAGTGCGAGCGGACGGACAGTGGGCGGCGGAACGGACCAGTGGCGGCGGGGCGGACAGTGGGGCGGCGGACGGACAGTGGCGGGCAGGCCAGACATTGGCGTCAGGTGGCTGATAGTGGCGGCGGGCGGACCGTAGGCGGCGGACGGAACCGTGGCGGCTGGGCGGACAGTGGCGGCGTTTGCGGACAGTGGCGGCGGGCAACTGTGGCGGACAGTGGCGGACGGGCGGACAGTGGCGGCGGCCGGACAGTGGCGGCGGACAGACAATAGTCGCGGACGGACAGTGGCGGCAGGCGGACAGTGCGGCAGACGGACAGTGGCGGCAGGCAGACAGTGGCGGCGCCGGACAGGTGGAGGCGGACGGACAGTGTGGCGACGGACAGTGGCGGCGGTGGCGGATAGTGGCGGCGGGCGACAGTGGGTGGGCGGACGGACAGTGGCGGCGGGCGGACAGTGACTGCTGTGGCGGACAGTGGACGGCTGTGGCGGGACAGTGGGGCGGCGGCGGACAGTGGCGCGGCGGACAGTGGCGGCGGCGGACAGTGGCGGCGGTCGGACAGTGGCGGCGGGCGGACAGTGGTGGCGGGGCAGAAGTGGCGGCGGACGGACAGTGGCGGCGGCGGACAAGTGGCGGCGGGCAGACAGTGGCGGCGGACGGACAGTGGCGGCAGGCGGACAGTGGCGGCGGACAGACAGTGGCGGCGGGCGGACAGTGGTGGCGGGTGACGGATAGTGGCGGCGTGCGGACAGTGACGGCTGTGGCGGATAGTGGCGGCGGGCGGACAGTGGTGGCGGACGGACAGTGGCGGCGGGCGGACAGTTGGTGGCGGACGGACCGTGGCGGCGGATGGACAGTGGCGGCGGGCAGACAGTGGCGGGCGGACGGACAGTAGCGGCGGGCGGACAGTGGTGGCGGTTGACGGATAGTGGCGGTGGGCGGACAGTGACGGCTGTGGCGGACAGTGGCGGCTGTGGCGGACAGTGGCGGCTGGTGGCGGGCTGGCGGACAGTGGCGGCTGGTGACGGGCTGTGGCGGACAGTGGCGGCTGTGGTGGGTTGTGGGGTGGGCGGTGGCAACTGGTGGCTGGTGGTGGTGGCGTGGTGGTGTGGCTGTGGCGGCTGGTGATGGCGGTGATGGCGCGGCTGTGGCGGTGGCAACTGATGGCGGCTGCTGGTGGCGGTGATGGCGGCTGGTGGCGGCTGGGTGGCGGGCGGTTGGCGGTGGCAGCTGATGGCAGCTGGTGGTGGCGGTGATAACGGCTGGTGGCAGCGGTGGCGGCTGGAGGCGGTGGCAAGCTGGTGGTGGCGGTGATGGCGTGCTGGTGGTGGCGGTGGCGGCTGGTTGACGGTGATGGAGGCTGGTGGGCGGCTTGTGTGTCGGCGCGGTGGTGATGGATGTGTGGTGGCGGCGGTTGATGGGTTGGTGGTGGCGGCGGTGGTTGTGGTGGTGGATGGCGGCGGTTGCGGCTGGTGGCGGGCGGTGGCAGCTGGTGGCGGCTGGTGGTGGCGGCTGGTGGCGGGCGGCGGCGGTGATGGGTGGTGGCGGCTGGTGGCGGGCGGCGGCGGTGATGGGGTGGTGGCGGCTGGTGGCGGCTGGTGTAGAGCGGCTGGTGCGGCTGGTGGCGGCTGGTGTAGGCGGCTGGTGGCGGCTTGGTGGCGGCTGGTGGCAGCTGGTGGCGGGCGGTGGCAGCTGGTGGCGGCGGCTGGTGGCGGCTGGTGGTGGCGGCTGGTTGGCGGCTGGTGGCGTGCGGTGGCAAGCTGGTGGCGGCTGGTGGTAGCGGCTGATGGCGGGCGGTGGCAGCTGTGGCGCTGGTGGTGGCGGCTGGTGGTGGGCTGGTGGCGGGTGGTGGCAGCTGGTGGCGGCTGGTGGTACCGGCTGATGGCGGGCGGGTGGAGCTGGTGCGGCTGGTGGTGGCGGCTGTGGCAGGCGGGGCAGCTGGTGGTGGCGGCTGGTGGTGGCGGCGGTGGTGGTGGTGGCGGGCGGTGGCAGCTGGTGCTGGCGGCTGGTGTGGCGGCGTGGTGGGTGGCGGGCGGTGCGGGCAAGGTGGCGGGGTGGTGGTGGGGTGGTGGCGGCTTGGTGGCGGCTGGGTGGCGGGGCGGTGGCGGCTGTAGCAGCCAGCTGGGACCCTCCACCACTGGAGGCCGCCTGGACTAGACTAACCATCTCTGGTCTCTCTCTCCACCAGCCCAGAGTTGCCAGCTCGACCTCTCAAAATGTTTCCTTCAAAGATTGTATATTATCATTGAACAACAAGTTTGATTATCAAGGAAATAATACATATATATTGTCACATTAATAATGTGCAATATCTTATTACATTCCTGCTAAATAATTATAAGTTTAAACAAGACAAAAAAAATCCAACATATATATAAAAACCAACATTAGAGATCACGAGGCCTAGGCCTAACTGTGACCACATCCTGCCTCCCTGGCACTCTCACACCTCACACTCTTAACTCACTCTCATATTCACTCTTACTCTCAATAACTATTACTCACTCTTACTCTCAGTCACCCTTACTCACTCTTACCCACTCTTCTCACTCTCACTCACTCTCTCTCATACTCTTACTCATTTTCACTCTTACTCTCATCACTCTTACTCTCACTCTTACTCTCGTCCACTCATACTCACGCTTACTCTCAGTCACCTTTCACCATATACCCACTCTCCTCTATCATCTTACTACTCATATCTTCTATATCACCTTACTCTAATCACCTTCCCTCTCACTCAACTCTTACTCACTCTGATCACCCCTACCACTTTCACTTCACTCTTACGCACTCTCAATCACTCTTACTCTCACTCACCTCAGTCACTCTTAATCACTCACTCCCTCTTACTCTCAGTCACTCTTACTCTCTCACTCCTTACTCTCACTCACTCTTACCTCATTCCTACTCACTCACTACCCCCTCTCTAACTCTTACTCTTATTCACTCTTACTCTCACTCACATCTCAATCACTTCACTGTCACTCACCTCTACTCTCACTCACTCTTACTCTCACCACTCTTACTCTTACACACTCACTCACTCTTACTCACTCTCCTCCTCTTACACACTCTCTGTTAACCTTCACTTCACTCTTACTCTACTCTTAGTCACTCCTTACCCACTCGTACTCGCACTCACCTTATACTCACTCCCCTCATACACTTACTCACCTTACTCATTCCTACTCAATCTCTACTCCACTCTCAACCTACTCTCACTCACTCTCAGTCACACTCTTACTCCTACTCTCTCACCACTGTCACTCTTACTCACTCTCACTCTTTCTCATTCTTACTCACACTTACTCACTCTCATACCTCACTCTTACTCTCACTCTTACTAACTCTCATTCTCTACTCACTCTCACTCACTCTCGACTCACTCTCACTCACTCTTGCTCACTCAAGGGCATTTGAAGTGAGAATCTAAGCGTGTTCGCATGGCTCCATTTAGTATATACGCGCTTCACTTTTGGTCGCTGTTTATAGAAGGATATAAATTCACTAGAATGCGTCCAGCGTAGGATAAAGTTATTAATCCCCCAAACACACTTCCGCGTATTGGGCGAGATTAGCCCTTCCACATCTCCTGTGGTTTGGATGTTCCAAGGTAGTGGGCGCTAATACTGAAAAGTGTATAGTCTTTGTCAACCTTGTCACCTTAATTCTCGTCCTAGGGTTTTGTCACTTTGTGTACAATGGTGTTTCGCAATAGAATTGCCCAACAGGAGTATGCCTATAATTTAAAAAACAGCATACGCGCTCCACCCGCCGACAAGATGAAGGTAGGCGGCAGGTACCAGAAAGAGCTCATTACATTAGTAGAGTGTGATAATACTGAAAAGTGTATATTCTTTTCAACTTGTTACCACAATTCTCGTCCTAGGTTTTGCAATTTGATATCAATGTGTTCGCAAAAGAATTCTGTACAGGACTAAAGGCTATATAACTCAAAAAACCCGCTTACCATCCGCAACAACCAGAGAAAGCGAGAGCGTGTTACCCAGGAGTGCACAAGAACGATAAAATGTATGCACTCTTTTCACTTTGGTCATCTCATTTGTCATCCTAGGTCTTACATTTTGGTATCAATGTGTTCGCAAGTAGGAATTCCCAACTGGGAGTGTATGCATAAAATGTCAAAACAGCAGTGCGCTCCACCCGCTGACGTGATGCAAGCAGGCCACGTTACCCAGAAGAGAGTGCTTATGCAGTGCCTGGCCTTCCATTAGAGCCTTTTAATACAGAGAGTGAATACTCTTTTCAACTTTATTGTCACCTCAATTCTCGTCCTAGGTTTATCAATTTTGGTATCAATGTGTTCGCAATAGAATTTTCTACAGGTTTAAATGTAAATAAACTCCAAAAGCGAGTGCATATAAACTCCATTAGTGGACATTTAGCAGCTAAAATTTTGACTCCATACTTCGTCATAAGTGGGCGAAAGTGATAAATTATACTAATTAGAAACCTGTCATACGAAGAAAGATTGTCAAAGCTTAAATTACATTCTCTAGAAAGGCGATGAATTAGGAGTGACATATGGTAGAGGTGCACAATAGGATGAATGGACATAACAAAGGGGACATTAATAGGATATTAAAAGTAACAACACAAAACAGAACTCGAAACAAGTGTAAAAATTGGAAAAATTTAGATTTAGGAAAGAACCGCATGGGTATATACACTGGGTTTGTACCTCAAGGTTCATGTATGCAATAATACAGAGTTCCAATTAACTCCCATGCATGCACTTAATTTATGTTATGTTATGTATTATATGTTTTTTATGTTAAAATGTTTTTGTTGATTTGTTTTATATTTTCATAAGTAAATCATGCTTACCGTCTTATTCCAAGTTTTATGGTAACTTTACAAGGTTTAAAACAAAGTTCAAAATTATTTTCTGCTTTTCATACAAGAATTATACATTAATATAACATCATAATAACTGATATGATGTCGTGTAAATAGCGTTGTATTGACGGCATATAAATGTATATATTATGTTATAAGAACGTAAATTGGATAGGTTTACATAGAGTAAACAAAAAAAACAAAATGTTGACTGAAAATTATATATTCTTAAATATTAAAGCATGAAAACATTACAATTCCATAGCATTCACTTTTATTTTAAAAATTTTACATAAATCTTAGAAACCTGTGTCTCAAGAATATATGTTTTTAGTTATATCTAATGGGTTTAAGGACGTCAGATATACGTATTTATCTTAAAAGTTACAAAACTACCTTTGTGGCACTTTAAAAACGTTCACAAACGTTCTGTGTTTGCTGGGAGCTCAAGTGTTTTATAGTAGAGCTTTACCCTAGCTTGCTTTCAGTGTAAAACCTTGTATCCTGTCTAGTGGACCAAGGCTGTTTAACGTAAGATTGTGTGTAAAGTTAGTATTATATTGTTATTGGTGTGATTGTGTATGGGGGGAGTTAAGGGGTTAATAAATTAGTAAGTTTGAACAGAGTATCCCTTTTTCCTGTGTGGGAGTACAATAATCTATTCCTAGACTAACAGGGTTTAGTAGCAAGCATTTATTACTGTGGATATTTTACTTTGGGGGCCGGCCTTTTAGTTCTCCCATTTTTGATACCTCTGTATTCTACTTACCCTTACCCCTTAATATACCAGTTCCCCCATAGCAAGCCCACTATTGTTCATAACAGGGGATAATAATAAACAGAGAAAAGTTTAGTTTTAGTTCATTATTATGCACCCCATACCCATCTTGTGGGCGGTAGTGGAATAAGGGTTACAGAGGCACATAATGGGCTCAGGGACTGAACCCCACAATTCATTTAGCTAAGCAAGATTACAATCTTTATGAGCTAGTTACAAAATTCAATATAAGTCGTCACATCAACAATGGGTTCGAGATCGACCTCAAATACAGGTTCTAAATTAAGCAACTGACATATGTGGAGAGCTAGTGTCACAAATTATATGTTTGTCCTGCACACCGCCCCGATCCAGTGGGCAGCGGTGGATAGGTTAAATCACTCAGTTACTACCTGCAGTTAGCAAACTGGGGATATTTGGCTAGAGAAAAGTGAATAGACATAATGACTAATTAATAATTGAGAACTTCATTTGTGTGTACTGCAACATTGCATTATTGGCTAACTGAGCACTTAGCTCTGTTAATAATGTGCTACGACTTATTCTCTTTAGTTGAATCTTTGCGGTACTGGTATACTACTCATTATGTTATAGACATCGATTATTGTGGTTACAGCAGTTGTTCTCTATACAATAATAATAAGAATAGATAGTAAATAATTATAAATAAAATTAATTAATTAAAAAATGAAGCTCAACGTCTTAAGCATGTTGATGCTCTGTCCACAGAGCATTCTCTCTCTCAAATCATATACCTGATGGTTCCCTACACCGCACCACGGGTGCAGCTGGAAGTGCAGTGTTCTGACAATGGGCGATGGCTTGTACTTTGAGTGGGGAGTCCGTATAAAACAACTGGGCCCTACCCTTCAGAACGAACTATTTGCCTTGATCCTTGCACTGAAATGTGTACAAGTCTCCAAACTTGATACATTAATTGTAAGTGACTCCTTATCATCCTTAAATGCTCTCAACTCTTTAAGACATAACTGTAACATGCTCGTGTCCGAAGCTAGACACAAATACAACAAAATTATTAAGGATGGTAACAGAGTCCATTTCATGTGGTCTCCATCTCATGTTGGCCTCCGAATGCATGATAGAGCTGATAAGTTAGCCAAAGAATCTGCCTTTAAAGGAGCCGTTGAGTGTAACCTTGGATTGTCAATGAGCAATCTGAGAGCAGCAGTACACCGAGAACTTCAACAAGATCTTGTAGATCTGAGGCAAAGTGAAATTGACACCAGTAATTCCATCTATCATCATACTATCATGCAAGAGGAGCCACACATCTATGGATCATCCAATAAAATCAGCAGACTTCTAGATGTTACTGCTGCTCGGCTTAGACTCGGTTACAAGTATCTCTGGGAATTCTCATTATCTGCCGATGTAGACCTGACCAAATGTAAACTGTGTCAACAAAATTATTCGCACACCCTCCGTCACTATGTGATGGAGTGCGAAAAGATACGTGAATTTAGAGACAATTCTATAACCAATGTTCCAGCGATGTGTAAATATTTCATTCAAAATGATCTGCTACCAGAAATTTTAGCCAAATATCCCCAGTTTGCTAACTGTAGGTAGTAACTGAGTGATTGTAACCTATCCACCGCTGCCCACTGGATGGGGGGGCGGTGCAGGACAAACATATAATTGTGACACTAGCTCTCCACATATGTCAGTTGCTTAATTTAGAACCTGTATTTGAGGTCGATCTCGAACCCATTGTTGATGTGACGACTTATATTGAATTTGTAACTAGCTCATCAAGATTGTAACTTGCTTAGCTAAATGAATTGTGGGGTTCAGTCCCTGAGCCCATTATGTGCCTCTGTAACCCTTCCACTACCGCCCACAAGATGGGTATGGGGTGCATAATAAATGAACTAAACTAAATAAACTAAAGGAATATAATAATAAAGAATAACAATAATAAATGACAAATAATAGATTAATTGAGATCGATTAGAGAACTGAAGTAAGTCTTCAGAATTTTTTGGAACTGAAAGTAATTTTATTCTATATTAAAGATAATATAAGCATAAAGAAATTTTATTCTTTTCTTAAAGTAAAGATTCATATAGTAATCGAAGGCCCGAAGCGCCTAGTCGCACGGGGGGGGGGGGGGGGGGGGGGGGCCCACCGCCAGACGATGCGTCACTACCCGCGGACATAGGGGAGCCCTACACGTGCACGTACACCACGTGACCCCCAGGCCGTTCGCCGCCCGCAGGTGGCCCTCGATCCGGGGCGTGAGAGAACCAGGGGCCCCTGGGGACAAACCCACCAGAGTGAGGAGAGCACAGAGTGCTATTTACGTGAGACGACAACCCCAGCGTGGTGCAGCACCCCAGGCACAGTCGCCGGGGGGGAGCCCAGCACGCCACACAACGTGGCCCTTAGCCTGGGCAAGAGGCGAGCCAAGGCCCCTAGGGCAGCCTCCAGAGGCAAGAAAGCCGTAAGGAGCCTGTCCACGTGGCCCACGCCGTACCCGGGCACAGACACTAGGGCATGCCGGACATTGCCGTGCCACACCTCCGGGCCCCTAGGGACGCCCCCTAGGACAAGGAAACCAGTAGGACTGTCCGCATGGGCGACTCTGGCCCACGGGCATAGAGGAGCCCGCACGTGCACGCCTCGTGGCCCAGGCGCCCCACTAGGGCGAGGGTGAAGCAGAGCCCCTGGGGACCAGGCTAGGGCAAGCAAGCCACTGAGAGCCTGGCTAGATGGGCGACACCACCAGATGTGGCGCCGCCCCGCCCTCGGACGTTAAGGAGCCCGCACGTGCATGTCTCATGGCCCAGGCGCCCACTAGGGCGAGGGCAAAGCAGAGCCCCTAGGGACCACGCCGAAAGCAAGCAAGCCACTGAGCCTGGCCACGCGGGCCGCACCACCAGATGTGGCGCCGCCCGCCCCTCGTGCGTTAGGGAGACCCACTGTTATAATTAATAGTGCTGCTATGGGGGATCTAGTATTAATTATGAGTAGGGTCAGCAGTTAGCCTCGAGATGTATCCAAGGTATATAACCTGGAAACACAAACCAAAACTGTCTCTATTTTCCGCTTGTTACAATTGTAATAAGTTGTTACATCTTGGCTTAACGTGTTATGACGTATTAGATCGTTGTTACAACTTGCTATTTGGTTGTTATAAACTGGTTAGGAGGGTGTTAAAACTAGTTCGAACGTTGTACCAACGTCGTAGTTTCGGTGTGTGTTTGGCGGGTGGAGATCTAAAAGGCCCAGCCCCAATAAAAATATAAAAATAAACTTCTAGCGGCTTATTACTGCAATGGTCAGTCTAGAGGCAGATCATAGATCTCCTACACAGGAAGATTGGATACTTCTTTAAAACTAACTTACGTATTTATTAACCCCTTAACAACCCCCCATATAATCCACACCAATAACAAAAATAATAGATACTTACCACAGTATCGTACGTTAAAAGCCTTGGTCCACATAAGCAGGAAACAAGGTTTACACTGAGAACAAGCTAGGGGTAAAGTACTACTAGTGAAGAACCTGAGGCTTGATGCAACTTAGGGTAGTGTGACCATGCATGTGGTACCCTAACACAACACAACACAACACTTAGGGGTACCCAAACACTGGCAAATACTACCCCAGGTCTACCCAAATCTTACAATTCCAGAGTATGCACTAATATACACCAATAACTAAACTTAGGGGTACAGGAATTCAAAGTAAGGGAAGGAAGGAGGAAGAAGGGGAGAGAGGGCAGAGCCACACAGTCCAGATCTTTACACCTCGAACGCCACCAGAGAAGACCGCATCCAGCGACCAGATCAGGGCTCCCGAGTTGTGTGGTGCCGGGAAAGCCTAATTGATTGTGCCGCTATACACATTACAATCTTCACCATTGTACAATATTGTTTCCTTTACTCGTTCTAGGGATAGTTACTAATTACTACAATGTTATACTTAATCCACAACAAGCTCAAGAGTCTGAATGCTTGTGAGCAACAAGATTCGTCTTACGTCTGGCAAGGAAGATACGAACAAATACACCTTGCAATGCGTCCAATTATTATAAAGTAGTTTATTTAGCTCAATTTGACCTCTGGTTTCCACTGATGAACCCAGGGTCGTAACACTCCTCCCCGCTTCAGAGAAAAAAAAATGTGGCTACTAGAACAGTAGTCATATTTTTTTTGTAAGAGTATACAGAGAATAAAAGGAAAATCCATGACAAAAAGAAAATCAATCAAAACAAAATAAAATCAATCAAAACAACAATTTCTCTGCAAGAAAAGTACAAAGGAATTCTCTGAAAGAAAAAACACATATACAAAAAACAGGGAAGTAAATAAATTGGACACGGAATATTTAATGTCACAGGAGAACCTACAAAAAATAACTAAAGCATGACATTTGGTATGGCTTCCTGTGGCTCAAATGAATGTTACTCAGGCAACCGGGACAAAGCATCGGCTATCACGTTGAGCCGGCCCGGTAGGTGGATAATGGAAAGATTGAAGTCCTGTAGGTACAATGTCCACCTGAGGATGCGTTTACTTTTTTCCTTTATTTGATTCATGAAAACTAGTGGGTTATGATCCGTGTACACTTCCATTATATAACCTGTGAGGTAGACTTCGAACTTTTTACATGTTAACACTAACGCCAACGCCTCTTTTTCTACCACTGAATAATTGCATTGCGCCTTGTCAAATTTCACAGAGTAATAATATACTGGGTGTTCCACTTGATCATCCCCAGTTTGCAACAACACTGAACCAGCACCCAAGTCAGACGCTTCAACATGAATTTTAAATGGTCGGTCGAACCTTGGACTAGCAAGCACTGGGGCAGAAGCTAAGATCAATTTCAAATTTTTAAATGCCTCTGCACAGTCTGATGACCACTTAAATTTAACGGCCTTCCACAACAAGTCTGTGAGAGGAGTGACAACACTGGAAAAGTTCTGACAAAAGCGTTGATAGTACGCACACATACCGATAAACCATTGAATGTCCTTTTTAGACTTTAGCACGGGATACTCCAGGATGGCACTAATTTTATCTTGTCGAGGTAACACTTTTCCTTGGCCCACTTCATAACCGAGGTACGTCACTGTGCCTTGGCCAAAATGACACTTTTTTGCATTTAAGGTTAGATTTGCATTTTTCAAAACTGTGAACAATTGGCGTAACCTAGCTATGCGGTCAGCCCAATTACTATCAAAGAGCACAATGTCATCTAAATACGCCCGACAATTTGGCACATTAGCGAGCAAAGAGTTCATTAGCCTCTGGAACGTGGCAGGGGCATTACGCAAGCCGAACGGTAACACTTGATACTCAAAAACACCCTTGGGTGTCACGAACACAGTTAGTTGTTTAGCACGTTCAGTGAGCGGGATTTGATAATACCCCCTCGAGAGGTTGAATTTCGAGACGTACTTGGCGTTTCCCAACTCGTCGATGCAGTCCTTGAGGAGGGGCAGCGGGTAGGCATCCACAATGGTCACCTTGTTGAGCTGCCGATAGTCGGTGCACAATCGCCAGGAGCCGTCTGGTTTGGGGACCAAAAGGCAGGGCTAGCACCAAGAGCCCTGGCTCGGCGAGATGAGGCCGTGCTGGAGCAGGAAGTCTACCTCTTTCATTACAATGGCCTTCTTTTCCGAACTCATCCGGTAGGGTTGAAGGCGAATGGGGGTGTAGTCCGTCAACTTGACATCATGGTATATGGCATTAGTCTGGGTCGGGACCTCCCCAAACAGACTGGAGAATTCGTCAAGCAACGACTGCACCTCGTCAGGTTGGGACACCTGCAAATGGGACAGTCCCTTTTCCATAGCATTCACAAAACTAGAATTATTGAGAATGAGATTAGTCGGGTCCCCAGAACAATCATCCCCTCCCTCACTGGAAATGGAAACATTGGTTAGTGCAATGGGCCTGGGGCCCTGGAACTTCTTCAGCCAATTCATGTGTACGAGCATTACCTGGTTACGCTTGTCAGAGTGCCTCACTTTGTACGTGAGGTCCTCAGTCTTTTCTGTCACAATGTAGGGGCCTTCATACTTGTGGGACATAGTGCTCCCTAGTCGAGGCTTTAATACCAGGACAGGATCACCAGGTTGAAATACCCGCAACTTAGCCTTAGCATCGTTTCGTTCTTTTATATTTTCTTGGGCCTTCCCAAGATACTTAAGTGCAGCCGCCTTGCAGTCCTTGAGTCTCTGGTGGTGTTGCGCAAAGAAAGCCGAACCTTCGGTTAACTTTACGTTCCCTAACAGATTCTCCTGTAACATTTGCAAGGGTCCATGAACTTTATGGCCAACGACTAACTCAAAAGGAGAACAACCCAGTGAACTTTGTAGCCCCTCTCTAGCAGCAAACAAAACATACTGCAAGTTCTCATCCCAGAAGGTGTGGGAACTCTCGCACAATGTCTTCAACATCTGCTTCAGAGTTAGATGGAACCGCTCAATTACCCCCTGACTCTGTGGATGGTATGGGCTGGAAACCTTATGAGTTATTCCATGGTCCTTACAAAATTGTTCAAAAATATCAGACTTAAAGTTAGTACCATTGTCAGTTTGCACGACCCGAGGCAGTCCAAAAGTGGAAAAAAATTGCAACATACGAGCAACAACAGTCTTTGCTCGGATGTTCCTTACAGCAAAAGCCTCTGGGTAACAGGTCGTGATACACATCATCGTGATTAGGTAAATATTACCAGACTTACTTCTGGGTAGGAGGAAGAGATGCAGATTGGAACGAGAACGTCGTTCCCTATATAGGCGAAGAAAAGAAATCGCGGTACAACTTGAGAGTCGCACCCTATCTCAGGAACGGCGAAGAAGGTTAGGTAGCGAAATAGGAAAAATTGAACTCAAGCTACAAGAATCATACAAAACGCAGGAGAGGGAAAGAGAGCAAAAGGCCATCAGTGAAATAGAGAGAAACCCGAAATATTTTTTCTCCTATGCAAAATCAAGATCAAAAACCACATCTAGTATCGGGCCCCTGCGAAAGGAAGATGGAACTTTCACCGATGACAACAAAGAAATGAGCGAGCTACTGAGGAAGCAATACGACTCTGTCTTCAGCGAGCCATTAAACGCACTAAAGATCGATAACCCAAATGAATTTTTCATGGATATGATACCAACATCAAATCATATATCAGACGTCACCCTATCCCCACTGGATTTTGAAGAAGCCATAAACAGTATGCCTATGCACTCCGCACCAGGCCCGGATTCTTGGAACTCCATATTCATCAAGAACTGTAAAAAACCACTATCGCAGGCCCTTCACATTCTGTGGAGACAAAGCCTAGATACTGGCGTTATTCCTGATATACTAAAAACAGCAGAGATAGCACCACTTCATAAAGGAGGAAATAAGGCAGAGGCAAAAAATTACAGACCGATAGCACTAACATCGCACATCATAAAAATTTTTGAGAGAGTGCTAAGAAGTAAGATCACAAAATACATGGAATCACAGCATCTCCATAACCCCGGACAACATGGTTTCAGAACAGGGCGCTCTTGCCTGTCGCAGTTGCTGGACCACTATGATATGGCATTAGATGCTATGGAAGACAAACAAAACGCTGATGTAATTTACACAGATTTTGCAAAAGCTTTTGATAAATGTGACCATGGTGTTATTGCCCATAAAATGCGCTCAAAAGGAATTACCGGAAAAGTAGGCAGATGGATCTACAATTTCCTGACCAACAGAACCCAATGTGTAATAGTCAACAAAATAAAATCCAACCCGTCAACCGTTAAGAGCTCAGTCCCCCAGGGTACTGTGCTTGCTCCAGTACTTTTTCTCATCCTTATATCGGACATAGACAAGAACACAACCTATAGCACTGTATCATCCTTTGCAGATGACACTAGGATCTTCATGAGAGTAGGCAACATAGAGGACACGGCGAACCTCCAGTCAGATGTAGATCAGGTCTTTCTATGGGCTACAGAAAATAATATGGTGTTTAACGAAGACAAGTTCCAGCTCATGCGCTATGGAAAAAATGAAAATATAAAAACTGAAACCACGTACAAAACTCAGGCAAATCATAACATAGAACGAAAAGGCAATGTAAAGGATCTGGGTGTACTCATGTCGGAAGACCTTACCTTTAAAGAACACAATAAAGTAGCCGTCACAACTGCAAGAAAAATGACAGGTTGGATAACAAGAACTTTTCACACTAGAGATGCTATACCGATGATGACACTTTTCAAAACGCTTGTGCTCTCTAGAGTGGAGTACTGCTGCACAATGACAGCCCCTTTCACTGCGGGTGAAATTGCTGACCTGGAGAGCGTGCAGAGATCCTTTACTGCTAGAATCCACTCGGTAAAACATCTAAACTATTGGGACCGACTAAAGAGCCTAAATCTGTATTCCCTTGAGCGCAGGCGGGAGAGATACATAATAATTTACACGTGGAAAATATTAGAGGGGCTGGTCCCAAACCTGCACACAGAAATAACATCACATGAGACCAGAAGACATGGCAGGATGTGCAGAATACCCCCGTTGAAAAGCAGAGGTGCAACTGGTACTCTGAGAGAGAACTCTATCAACATCAGAGGCCCGAGACTGTTCAACACGCTTCCACTACACATAAGGGACATAACTGGCAAACCCCTCACAGTGTTCAAGAGAGAACTGGATAAGCACCTCCAAAGGATACCTGATCAACCAGGCTGTGACTCATACGTCAGGCTGCGAGCAGCCGCGTCCAACAGCCTGGTTGATCAGTCCAGCAACCAGGAGGCCTGGTCGAGGACCGGGCCGCGGGGACGATAAGCCCCGGAAGCACCTCAAGGTATCCTCAAGGTAAGGTATCCTGGGTAACGGACCAACACAGTCCATTACCACATGAGAAAATGGTTCCTTCGGCACGACAATAGGCCTTAGAGGAGCTTTAGGCGGAGTCTGGTTTGGTTTCTCAACCAGTTGACAAGCAATACATGCATTACAAATTTTTGCCACATCGCTTTTCAGCTTGGGCCAGAAAAAATACTTTAAGATTTTGTGATAAGTAATATTAATACCCTGATGTCCCCCCATAGGATCATCATGAGCAGCTGACAAAACTCTTTCTCTATAGCAGGATGGCAACATAACCTGGTGGACTACCTCCCACTCATTTGACAAGGGAGCACTCTGAGGTCTCCATTTTCTCATCAAAATCCGATCATTGTAGCAGTACCCAGTTGCTGCGTCTACAATTTCCTCCACTGAGACGGCTGTCTCGTGACAATCTGCAAGACTGGGGTCAGCTTTCTGTAACTCATTCAAGGAGGCGTCCAGGCCTTGGTCAGATGCCATTGGCTGCGGCTCAACAGTGTTCTCCTCCACCTCCTCACTACTCTCTGTAGGCGGCGGTGGCAGGCTCTCTACAATGTCCTCGGCCACGTCATCGAGTCGGGCCATGAATGTGTCCGCAAGGTCCACTTGGATTTCACCACTCGGAAAGTTCTTCAGATCCAGTAACTCTTGCAATCTATACATCAAACAATCCCTACCCCATCAACTTCTGCCAGAAAAACAAACTGCCGGTCAACAGTATCATGGAATGAGGATCTATGTGGGCAACTCTGTCCTCAATGTATTTAATCTATATGCTCCAGCAGGAAAGTTAAATTATATTGGTCTTCCGGCCTGCGCTCAAGCAGAGGAACCATAATTCTTGGTGACTACAATGCTAGACACAAGGACATTGGCGGCTCTCGCTTCAGTAACGGTAATGGGAATCAACTGCTGTCGCTACTAAATAGTCACCAAGATGTGCAGATTGTGGGTGACCTTGAACCCACGCATATTTGTGGAGGCATTCTAGACCTCTGTGTTGGTTTCAACGTTTCTCACGTCTGGTGCACATCATCTATTGTAACACATTTGTTGTCAGATCATCACCCTAGATTGACTACTCTATGTATAGGAGATACCATCCTGCCCGGTGGAACTTTCAAACGCAAACGGCTCAGTGTTCCTCCTGCTCGACGTGAAGACTTTGTTGCTCATGTGTCAGAGTGGTACAGCACTTATGATCCCTCCACAGTCCAGACATTTAACGACGATCTAGTACAGAGCATTCAGATGTTTGCTGACCCTTTAGGTCGGCCCCCTGCACCATCCAATAGTCGGAACGATATGAAAGGTAATAAATGCCATGCCTATTACAATGACCCCAAACTGCGTACTTTGAAACGCACTGCCAGACGAGTTGGGCTTGCATATAGGGAAACACGTATGCCAGCAGTGCTCAAGCTCTTTCAGAAAGCCCTAGCCAAGGCGAGGGAGCGCATGACAGAGCTCAGGCAAGATAACTGGGAAACTTTTGTTAACAGTCTCAACTCTCACACCCCCCTCAGCCAGGCATGGAAGAATAATAAAAGAATTAAAGGCGATAAGATCGGCCAAGTAGCACACCCTCACCCTCTACACAGAGCAAACGAGTTAGTCGATGCATGGGCAACCACCTCTAGCTTCAATAATCTTCCCCCAGACATACAGTTCAGATTAAATGCTGGTTACGGAGATCTAGAAAGGCTCGTTGACTTCATGATCCACAAGGAAGATGAATGCAACGTGCCATTCACTGAGTTTGAATTACTCGCGGCCCTAAACAAAGCCAAAGCCACATCCCCCGGTGAAGATGGTATCACTTATGACATATTGCGCCTGCTCCCTTTAGTACCAGGGAATCCCCTGCTTGAGCTGTATAATATGAGCTATGTTACTGGGGAACTTCCCATCTCTTGAACCAACAGTATAATCATTCCAATTCCCAAGCCAAATCAAGAGAATGCTTTCCGCCCAATTTCCCTTACTAGCTGCATTTGCAAAACATTCCAGAGAATGGTCCTAAACCGTCTCCTCCATAGAATAAGAACCATGCTATCCCCCCAGATATATGGCTTCATGCATGGAAGGAGTGTGCATCATTGCATCACCACCTTTCTTACCCTGCACACTGAAAAGTCATATACCACTTTCCAAGATCTTAAGTCTGCCTTTGATATTGCAAATAGACATGTTATCTTGAGTGAGCTTGCAAGAATGAATATTGGTGGTCGGCTTCTTTGTTGGATCATGGGTTACTTATCCAACAGGAAGTCATCTGTATTTTTCCAGGGGCATAGGAGTGTAACAAGAGACTTTGAACTAGGTACCCCGCAGGGTGGTGTCCTCAGTCCTACCTTATTTAATATCCTAATAAACACGCTGTTAAACTCTATACCGAGCAAACCCAACGTCCACATCATTAGCTATGCTGATGATATAATGATACACACCACTGGGTATGCTAACACGCAGAACACTCTTAACTCTGTATTAGACTCATGTCAGGACCTAGGTTTAATTATCTCAGCAGAGAAAACAAAGATACTAAATCGGCGCCCACCCAGGCAGGGAGGAGCTGTTCGCAAGATGCAACTGTCTGATGGCTCCTGTTATAAAAAAAAATGTGGGGCTGTACTATGGGGGGCCTAGTGTATTATGGAGCAGGGTCAGCAGTTAGATTCAAGGTGTAACTGGGTAGTGACACAATTAGGCCCGGCCCCCAAGGAACATAGGTTCCTGTTTATACTGTAAGGTTTTAAAACAGATCTGTCGTCTGGGATACAATCAACTACGACACTACAGCAGGAGTAATGGATACGATACACCTCAAAACTAAATTATTTATTAAACCCTCTTAACAATTGCATTGTATCTATTGCTACCCAAACTCCCAACCTTTATGTTTCCCAATTTGAACATCTTCACCATTGTGATCATTGCTGTCTTCTTATATGTGCTGCCAATCTGCTGTATGGTGTTTACTAATCTTGTTTATCTGTATCTATTGCTACCCAGTCTCCCAATCTTTATGTACCCAATCTGAAAATCTTTACCATAATGATCATTGCTGTCTTATATGTGCTGTCAATCTGCTGTATGGTGTCTATTAATCTTTTAAATTACCAATCAAGCTGTCAATGTAATCAATCAGAGCTTTAAAATAACAATGTGCTTTAATATACTTACAAAGCTCTCTCATCTCATTTTTCTCTTGCAATGTATTTGTTATCATTTATCAATTCTGATAGAACTTACCTACTTAAAATTATCTGTTAGATTAAGGACTTGCCCGAAACGCTGCGCGTACTAGTGGCTTTACAAGATTATAATACTGTCCTATTCAATGTATTCTCACAAACCCAATGTACCTTCTTGTATATAAATAAATAAATAAATAAATAAATAAATAAATAAATAAATAAATAAATAAATAAATAAATAAATAAATAAATAAATAAATAAATAAATCTACATTCACACTAATAACAAATATAATAATAACTTTACCACACTATCTTACGTTAAAAGCCTTGGTCCACATAAGCAGGATACAAGGTTTTACACTGAACACAAGCTAGGGTAAAGCTCTACTATTGAATTACTTGAAGCTACAGTCAGCTTAGGGTAGAGTGGCCACGTGGTTCCACTGAGACCCCCTCTTAGAATAACTAGTAATAAACCCTAAGAACACCTACTTCCACAAAGTATAATACTCTACACATAGAACACGTGTATGCCAGTAAATGAATAATGTACACAGTATATACTTATCTTAAACAAGACACGGAATAAAGAATCGAGGAGGAAAAGTAGGAGGGTCCTGTCCACACAGCGCACACCCAGAGAAGGAGTCTCTCACCTCCTTCCTCCCAGTTGGCTCGCTGCCGGCAGATTGCTCAACTAATCATACCGCTGCCCTATACCAAGTTTACTCAGGTTTACTTTACAAATGATCAGAAAGTATTAATAAACATAGTTGGTGCCTATTTTATTATTTAATAATCAACCCCAAACTCAGTCATTACCTGCTCTGTGAGAAACAAGAATTGTCTTACGTCTGGCAGGGAAGATAGAGACAAAGACGCCTCGTTATGCGTCCACCATACTATAACAATTTATTTAGCTCCAATTTGACCTCTGGTTTCCAACTGAGGCACCCAGGGTCGTAACACTCCTCCCCCCTTCAGAGAAAAAAAATGTGACTACTAGAATAGTAGACATATTTTTTTGTAAGAGTATACAAAGAACAAAAAGAAAATCCATGGCATAAAAGAAAATCAATCAAAACAACAATTTCTCTGCAAAAAAAGTACAAAGGAATTCTCTGAAAAAAAACACATATACAAAAAAACAGGGAAGTAAATAAATTGGACAGGGAATATTTAATGCCACAGGAGAACCTAAAAAAAAAATAACTAAAGCATGACAGTTGGTATATGGCATCATGTGGCTCAGATGAATGTTACTCAGGCAACCGGGACAGAGCATCAGCTATCACGTTGAGCCGGCCCGGTAGGTGGATAATAGACAGATTGAAGTCCTGTAGGTACAATGCCCACCTGAGGATGCGTTATTCTTCTGCTTCATCTGATTCATGAAAATTAGTGGGTTATGGTCCATGTATACTTCCACTATATTACCTTTGAGGTAAACTTCGAACTTTTTACATGTTAACACTAGCGCCAACGCCTCTTTTTCTACCACTGAATAATTGCGTTGAGCCTTGTCAAATTTCACAGAGTAATAATATACTGGGTGTTCCACTTTATCATCCCCAGTTTGTAACAACACTGCACCAGCACCCGAGTCAGACGCTTCAACATGAATTTTAAACGGACGGTCGAACCTTGGACTAGCAAGCACTGGGGCAGAAGCTAAGATCAATTTCAAATTTTTAAATGCCTCTGCACAGTCTGATGACCACTTAAATTTAACGGTCTTCCGCAACAAGTCTGTGAGAGGAGTGGCCACACTGGCCACACTGGCCACAATGCTCTACAAATCAAGGGACCCAGAATGTGGAATGACCTTCCCAACCATGTTAAAGACTGTACCTCTCTCAACCAGTTTAAGATTAAAACTAAACACTACCTGTTAAACTCCCTGTAACCTACCTTACCCCTCTATTGTCAACCCATGTCTTATTTTATTTTTATTTTTTTTCTTATTCAACGCTGTTTGTCTACATATTGTATTTGTGCTGCTTTTCAGTCATGTTCCCCCCTTTTTTTGTACCTTTATTTGTATCTGTTCTCAAAACATTTTATTCTTTTTGTTCAATTAGCATTAAGTTTTAGATATTAATGTTTTCTTGCCCGAAACGCATTGCGTAATAGTGGCTTTAGGCATTGTATGTACTAGCTCTATCTATAAATCGATCAACTTATGTAAAATCTCTCTATGTATGTACCTTTCCTGAATAAACATTTATTTTATTTATTATTTATTACTGGAAAAGTTCTGACAAAAGCGTCGATAGTACGCACACATACCGATAAATCATTGAATGTCCTTTTTAGACCGGAGCACTGGATAGTCCGGAATGGCACTGATTTTATCTTGCCGAGGTAACACTTTTCCTTGGCCCACTTCATAACCGAGGTACGTCACTGTGCCTTGGCCAAAATGACACTTTTTTGCATTTAAGGTTAGATTTGCATTTTTCCAAACTGTGAACAACTGGTGTAACCTAGATATGTGGTTAGCCCAATTACTATCAAAGAGCACAATGTCATCTAAATATGCCCGACAATTTGGCACATTAGCGAGCAAAGAGTTCATTAGCCTCTGGAACGTGGCAGGGGCATTACGCAAGCCGAACGGTAACACTTGATACTCAAAAACACCCTCGGGTGACATGAACGCAGTTAGTTGTTTAGCACGTTCAGTGAGCGGGATTTGATAGTACCCCCTTGAGAGATCGAATTTCGAGACATACGTGGCGTTCCCGATTTCGTTGATGCAGTCCTCGAGACGGGGCAACGGAAAGGCGTCCACAATGGTCACCTTGTTGAGTTGCCGGTAGTCGGTGCATAATCGCCAGGAGCCGTCTGGTTTGGGGACCAAAAGGCAGGGTGAGCGCAAAGAGCCCTGGCTCGGCCTGATGAGGCCATGCTGGAGCAAGAAGTCGACCTCCTTCCATACGATGGCCTTCTTTTCTGGACTCATGCGATAAGGTTGAAGGCGAATGGGGGTGTAGTCCGTCAACTTGACATCATGGTAAATGGCATCAGTCTGGGTCGTGACCTCCCCGAACAGACTGGAAAATTCGTCAAGCAACGACTGCACCTCGTCACGTTGGGACATCTGCAAATAGGACAGTCCCTCCTCCACAGCATTCACAGAACTAGAATTATTGAGAATGAAATTAGTTGGGTCCCCAGAACAATCATCCCCTCCCTCACTGGAAATGGAAATATTGGTTAGTGCAATGGGTCTGGGGCCCTGGAACTTCTTCAGCCGATTCACGTGTACGAGCATTACCTGGTTACGCTTGTCAGAGTGTCTCACTTTGTACGTGAGGTCCCCAGTCTTTTCTGTCACAATGTAGGGGCCTTCATACTTGTGGGACATAGTGCTCCCTAGTCGAGGCTTTAATACCAGGACAGGGTCACCAGGCTGAAATACCCGCAACTTAGCCTTAGCCTCGTTTCGTTCTTTCATATTTTCTTGGGCCTTCCCAAGATACTTTAGTGCCACAGCCTTGCAGTCCTTGAGTCTCTGGTGGTGTTGCGCAAAGAAAGCCGAACCTTCGGTTAACGTTACGTTCCCTAACAGATTCTCCTGTAACATTTGCAAGGGTCCACGAACTTTATGGCCAAAGACTAACTCAAAAGGAGAACAACCCAGTGAACTTTGTAACCCCTCTCTAGCAGCAAACAAAACATACGGCAAGTTCTCATCCCAGAAGGTGTGGGAACTCTCGCACGATGTCTTCAACATCTGCTTCGGAGTTAGATGGAACCGTTCAATTACCCCTGACTCTGTGGATGGTATGGGCTGGAAACCTTATGAGTTATTCCATGGTCCTTACGAAATTGTTCAAAAGTGTCAGACTTAAAGTTAGTACCATTGTCAGTTTGCACGACCCGAGGCAGTCCAAAAGTGGAAAAAATTGCAACATACGAGCAACAACAGTCTTTGCTCGGATGTTCCTTACAGCAAAAGCCTCTGGTAACGAGTCGTGATACACATCATCGTGATTAGGTAAATATTACCAGACTTAGTTCTGGGTAATGGGCCAACACAGTCCATTACCACATGAGAAAAGGTTCCTCCGGCACGACAATAGGCCTTAGAGGAGCTTTAGGTGGAGTCTGGTTGGGTTTCCCAACCAGTTGACAAGCAATACATGCATTAAAAAATTTTGCCACATCGCTTTTCAGCTTTGGCCAGAAAAATACCTGCAGATTTTGCGATAAGTAATATTAATGCCTTGATGTCCCCCCATAGGATCATCATGGCAGCTGACAAAACTTTCTCTATAGCAGGTCGGCAACATAACCTGGTGGACTACCTCCCACTCATTTGACAAGGAGCACTCTGTGGTCTCCATTTTCTCATCAAAATCCGATCATTGTAGTAGTACCCAGTTGTTGGAAATAACCAACAGTTTTATACATCATTGTATTTATATAACCAAAGTAGTTACTAAAATTACTAACTTATATATTTAATCATTATCATGATTTATTCATTGCCAAATTCTTCCTAGTACGAGAGGAACGACAGGCAGCAACATGAATTTTCTCCACATTTAGTTGAATTTATAACAAGAATCCAGTTTATCATTTCATTTACTAAAATAGTTAAGTTTGAGTTCGTAGTATACTATTACTTACTGAGCTCCCTTATTTAACTAACATTTAAGTATTCTAGAGGAATTACTTTGATGCAAATGATTTTACTTTAATTTCCTCGATTGGCTGCACAACTTTTAGTAAGCCAATTTATGCTACCAGATATTCTATTTTATCACAGAAGATTTTAATGTGATAATAATACTTGTTATTACCTCTTCCTTCCTTAGTCAATTGCGATAAATACATATTCATTTACGCTCGAAAGCCGCGCATGCGCAATAAGGAGCAGGAGGAAGAAGGGAGAGCGTCACTTGACTTGACACGTGAACGAGAGCACGGACGCCCTTAACAGCGTGTAGCAGAGTTGTGTTTCGACCTATTTATTCGCTCCCACGATCAGTTGAGCGTGCCACGTTATTTGGCACAACATAGCCGTGTCATAGACTAGTATACGAGCAACTCTAGAGTCAACGTCTTTCAAGCAGCAGCAGGAGGACGAAGAATTGCTCAGTCTTCACATCAACGACACGAGGCTCGGCCGCTAAGTTTACCTTTTTGTTATTATGTGGCCACATTAACATTTAGGTTAGCAGTCGTTAGGCCGAATGCAAACCACAAAATATAGTACGTGTCTTAATTAAATTTGCCATCTAATTATCAGTTTATTTCTATGATACAAATTGTTCAGACATTAGCTGATAATTTACTACCGTCATCCTCATGATTTAGGATGTAAATGTAATTACCTATTGTGTAGAAGATTTCTACAATGTAATTGCCTTTCAGTACCAAGGCGACTTCAACCGAGGTGCTAGGCTTCCCCACCGTTCTGTGCAACAATTTACCTTATGCAACACGTCGTCGGTGGAGTGTAGCAACCGACTACTCCTTAGTTTCACAGCTAAGCTGTCTATTTTTCCATCAGTAGTAATAACTCCATAGTTACAGTAGTGATCTCCTAAGAGATCAATAATAATAATATAATAATATGTTTATTCAGGAAAGGTACATACATAGAGAGATTTTACATAAGTGGATCAATTTATAGATAGAGCTAGTACATACATGCCTAAAGCCACTATTACGCAATGCGTTTCGGGCAAGAAAACATTAATATCTAAAACTTAATACTAATTGGACCAAAAGAATAAATGTTTTGAGAATAGATACAATTAAAGGTACAAAAAAAAAGGGGGAACATGACTGAAAAGCAGCACAAATACAATATGTAGACAACAGCGTTGAATAAAAAAAAATAAGACATGGGTTGACAATAGAGGGTAAGGTAGGTTACAGGGAGTTTATCAGGTAGTGTTTAGTTTTAATCTTAAACTGGTTGAGAGAGGTACAGTCTTTAACATGGTTGGGAAGGTCATTCCACATTCTGGGTCCCTTGATTTGTAGAGCATTTCTAGTTTGGTTAAGTCGTACTCTTGGAATATCAAAACTGTATTTATTTCTGGTGTGGTGCTCATGGGTTCTGTTACAGCTTTCAATGAAGCTTTTGAGGTCAGGATTGGCATTACAGTTCAGCGTTTATATATGTATAATACACATGAGAGAATGTGCAGTGACTTAATATCTAACATATTGAGAGATTTGAGTAGGGGTACCGAGTGATGTCTGGGCCAGAGTTGGATATTGTCCTAATAGCAGCTTTGTGTTGAGTAATTAGAGGACGTAAATGATTTTGGGTAGTAGAA
>WNGS01000543.1:8958684-8971055 GCA_020271785.1 Procambarus virginalis | reverse complement strand
CCCAATACTGTCACTATGGCGGTGTGTTCACTCACAGGATGAGTGGCGCTGCCCAATACTGTCACTATGGCGGTGTGTCCACTCACAGGATGAGTGACGCTGCCCAATAAACTCGCCCCTCGGGGCAAAATTAAAAAAAAATTAGTATGACTATATTCATGCTGTATTTTAGTTATTGTATTAACTTTTTTACTCTATAGGCCTAACTTGTGATCTGGTCAGTAGATTTATTATCTTGCTGGTATCCATTGTTTTTATTGTATTGTTGATTGTATTGAAGTTGTTTTTAGTTTTATTGTTTAAACAGTGACAAAGACCTCGCTGTAAATGTGCATAACATAACTTAAGTACTTGTTGTATACGGTGTATAGTGACCAGACCACACACTAGAAGATGAAGGGACGATGACGTTTCGGTCCGTCGTGGACCATTCTCAAGTCGATTGTGAATGGTCTTGAGAATGGTCCAGGACGGACCGAAACGTCATCGTCCCTTCACCTTCTAGTGTGTGGTCTGGTCAACATACTTTAGCCACGTTATTGTGACTCATCGCCTGCACACGGTGTATAGTGAAGAACGGTGCGGTCGCCGTTCAGAACGACCACTGAATGCCTCGCCAACATTGTTATACAAGTTGTGCAGCTTTAGTGAATCTGTTCAATGTGATATGGCGATAATTGTTACACAGAACTAAATGGTTTTCTTCAGGTAGGTGTCTTCCCCCCCCCCCCCCATCTCTTGGCTGGTGGTCAGAGCTGTAAGCGGCCGTTGTGGTGAGTACACAGTGGCTCTAATTGTCTAGCAACTACTTAATACAGGAAACTGTAAAGGTTATTGTTGTAGATTCAGCTACTCTGAACAAGTTCCAAGTAGCACGGGTTATGGCGAGCCCGTAGAGGACTTACCTGGCACAGGAGCGGTGCTGTCACTACTGTAAAGGGCCTCTTGTTCCTGTTATACTTAGCATTGAGTAGTCCTGATGGTGATAAAGATTAAGCCGCCCAAGAGGTGGCACGGGCATGAATAGCCCCGTAAGAGTAGACCTAAATGTCTCCTTTAGGTCCGGGTCTTCCCCCCCCCCATTCCAGCCTACAGTGGAACAAGACAGCACGTTAAGCTCTGCTGTCTTGACTTGTTATGGGGAATTAAGGGAACTAAGGCTACCCTTAAATTAACGATATATTCATGAAAAGAAATATCAACAATACGTTGATGATTTATAATGGTTAACTACAGTGGTGCCAGAAAATTTCCTGTTCCAATATACAGGGATGAAAGAGTTAAAAAAAAAAACACTTGAAACTACTTAAAGGTAAACCTAACCACCAATACTGTCTTTACCTGGGTAAACCAAAATAAACAAACACGAACACGCTATTTAAACTCCCAACTATACTTCACTTGAGGGTACTTCCTAACCTAGAACTCTGCGCTAAACCACTTGACATAAAAAAAAGTAAAACGTTAGGGGAAAAAAGGTAGAACTGTATCACGACATGGTCAAAAGAATTACAACCTGGAGTGCTGGTGTAAGTGTAGTGCACTTGTAGACCTTTGGCCTCTCACATGTCCCGAAGGCTTCACATCCACCCAAGGGCACCTCCGCTCCAGCCTCCCACCTGCCTCCCGCCACATTGCTCAAACCCGACAACTTCCACCATGTTTTGCTATTTAATAAAACCTTTTACAATTTCCACTAGTTAGTAACCGTCACCTATATGTATAAGAAATTATCCATTGTATATTATAATTGACCAAGGCCCAATTGTCAAAGGCAGAGGATGTCCGGAGTGGACAAAGCCGTCGTGTCCGGAGTGGACAAAGCCGTCGTGTCCGGAGTGGACAAAGCCGTCGTGTCCAAGTGAAACATTGAAATTTAAAACAGACATGAGTCGGATGTCCAGAAGAAAAAAGAAAAAGATTGTAATAATTTACAGTATTACAGAGTGAGCACCAACACACACAACATCACTGGGAAGGGGGGGGCGAAGCCGATGTATTTGCTGATTGAATTTGGCTATTAACAAACAGACGGCACTTACCGGCCAATTCCCGCGAATGGTTCTTGGAGGCGGGGGATAATTGAACTCCACAAACGGATACACAATGAAACGTGCCGTATATTGCTCTGGTCATACTGCTTCTCCTGTGAGATTATCTAATATATATGTATATATATATGTATGTATATATGTATGTACTCGCCTGATTGTGCTGGGTTCCCCTGGTGGTTCTAAGAGTACCTCCTGGTAGGTGCTAGGTTATTTTCTTAGAACGGAATTCCCTTCAGTAACTTGCAGGTTAGAATACAAAATTACGACGAGGTATGTCGGCTATTGGAATAATATAGCTTCGTTATATATATACATATTGAATTCTAGTCGGTAGGAGTTTGCCTAGAAGGCAAAAGGTACCGGTGAGGGTGGAGGCATTATTGCCCTGGCTGGTGGGTACTGTTCTACGGACTAGCCTAGTGGTGAGCAGCCAGAGCATGGCTCCCCAGACTCTTGTATTGTGTGGTGGTGGTGGTGGTGGTGGTGGTGGGAGAAGACCAGAGGACACTGGTTGGTATGTACTGGAGAGTCCTCGTCTTCTCACCCTCCCAGTTGAATGTGTGACTGGGGGAGGTCAGAGATCAGGGTAAGGAATAGTCCAGTTATGTGGTCATTGGATTTGAGGCCGGTATTCATATTTCGGTGTGTGTTTACACCACTTTCCCTCTTTCTTCTCTCATTCTTCCCTCCCTCCCTCCCTCCTTCTTTCTTCCCCTCCCTCCTTTCCTCATTCTTTCCCCTCCCTCTCCTGTCCCCCCTCCTCTCTCGCTATATTAGGACCTGAATAACATGAATAATTTCTTAGTGAACTTTACAAACTGACGAGTTGAACTTTGCAGCGGCGCAACATTTGAAGCTTGCGATAGCGGGATATCTAGACTGCATTGACCTTTACACAATTTTAAGTTTTCTAAAGTTTAGTTTTAGAGTTCTTTGCTTGGAAAGTGACATGTACTTGAAAAGCTGACGAACCTTTTTTTTTTAAATGTAAATGTTACCAAATGTACTGAAATACAATGAATTTTGTATGGAAGTTGCAAGTTGATCTTTGCAACTAGCTGACCGTGGTGAGCCTGTTACGACGGTCAATGTGAACTAGTGGCTATTGATCTCTAGAAAGCGTAGAACCCCTTGACCTTTTAGCGGGCGCTGACCTGTTTGATCTCCAGCGGGAACTATTGCCAAGTGACCCCCGAAAACAGGTCAGTTGAACAATTCACTTTCTCTCTGCAAGGGCGCCGGTACCGCGCCCCCGCCGAACGGTACCGCGCCCCCGCCGACGGTACCGTGCCGGGCCGAACGGTACCGCACTGCGCCGAGCGGTACCGCGCCCCGCCGAGCGGTACAGTGCTGCACCAAGTGATCCTGTGCCACACTTTTGATGGTATCATATTACTCGGTTGACATCATGACTGTACATGACGGGCCACACCACCATGGGTCACACTCCACCACTGTGTGGCGATGGGGCCTGGGAGAGCGTAGTGATGGGGGGGGGGGCCTGGGGAGCGTATAGTGATGGGGCAGGAAAGGTAATAGAGGTAGAAGAGGAGACTGGTGATGGGTTTTGAACAAACTGGGGTACGAGCACAAGAGACAGGTTGAGTGAATGACGGCCCGGGAGGAGGGGCACTCGGGACCTGAAATACAAAAGATCTAAAATGCGTTTCTCATGTCGGCAGTGTAGAGTCCTGGAATTTTGTAGAGGGTGGAACACCAGGCCGTTGGTGGCGGGGGGCTGAGAACCCTGGCTAGGGGGGTGAGAACCCTGGCTAGGGGGGGGATGAGAACCCTGGCTGGGGGGAGGGGTGAGAACCCTGGCTAGGGGGGTGAACCCTGGCTAGGGGGGGGTGAGAACCCTGGTTGGGGGGAGGGGTTGAGGGCTAAGCTGTAATTGGTCCACGGTGACAGTGTTGTCAAGGGTCACAAGCAGGCAATCACACACATAGAGCCCCAGACGAGGACAAAAATAAGAAGCTGTGAAAAAGATGCCTGACTGGGAGACCCGGCGTGGGGGGGGGGGGGGTCACACTTTAAGGAGTCTAGGCGCTGAAAGCAGTAAAAGGATCCAACGTATGAATTATTACCATCACTTATCAATTCTTCAAGTTGTACTTGCTTGGTATGGAAGCAGAAGATGAACATCTTAATAAGTTACATGTTGGAAATACTCAGACTCGTTCAAAAGGTTCACACTAATAGTAGTGTGTGTAAAAAGAGCCCCATTCAGAAGTAAAGGTGCTGTAAGTACTCTTTAAGAGGACTATAAATATAGAAGGAATTGGACCTGTTTTGACCGTGCCTGGTAGATACGAGCTGAGAACTCTCGCAAAAAAAAAATTCTCTGCCAGGCACAACCCCAGAGTTTGAAGACTGGACTGTGGAAAATAATACGAAAACAACTCCCTGTTATTAAGAGGATTTGGCACACTAGCATAAATGTAACTGTGGGAGACGCTGGTTGATGATGGCTGGTCACTCAACGGTTTACTGTCGGCCGGAGGAAAAATTTCCCGCGCAGCCTAGGGCGCTCGCCACGCCGCCCTCCTCCATAGCATCTATATTTATTTCCTTTAGCACAGAAAACGGACGGTTTATTTGTGCGCTGAAGAGGCTGGTTCGTTATTATCAAAGTCTGGTATGATAGGAGACGAGAGAACCTTTGAGAAGGGGAACAGGAGACTTGTATGAGGCCGTGTTTGTTTTCTTGTCCTACAAATAACAACTCTCTCACTCTAGACTTGTATACAGGTCACCTTACCTTGAGGTTACCTTGGTGATTTTGAAGCTTAGCGTCCCCGCGGCCCGGTCCTCGACCAGGCCTCCTCGTTGCTGGACTGGTCAACCAGGCTGTTGGACGCGGCTGCTCGCAGCCTGACGTATGAGTCACAGCCTGGTTGATCAGGTATCTTATGGAGGTGTTTCAAGAGTTCTCTCTTGAACACTGTGAGGGGTCGGCCAGTTATGTGTAGTGGAAGCGTGTTGAACAGTCTCGGGCCTCTGATGTTGATAGTTCTCTCTCAGAGTACCTGTTGCACCTCTGCTCTTCAACGGGGGTATTCTGCACATCCTGCCATGTCTTCTGGTCTCATGTGCTGTTATTTCTGTGTGTTGGTTTGGGACCAGCCCCTCTTACTATGTACCCCTACTACTATGTATTTACTTCCACGTGTAAATTATGTATATCTCCCGCCTGCACACAAGAGAATACAGATTTAGGCTCTTTAGTCGGTCCCAATAGTTTAGATGTTTTACCGAGGTCCCCGAAGGTCGAACTATTAACCCACTCCAGAATACAGCAGCACAACTGTTACCTTACTTCCGGGTACCTGTTTACTGCTAGGTGAGCAGAGGTGTTAGGTGAAAGGAATCGAACCCGGTATCCCCGATTCTGAGTGGAGATTGAAGCCAACTGTACTCTTTAGGGAGCATATGTTTGGTGCAACTTTTGCACAACTTTTTGTGCATGCGTGCGCGCGTGTGTGGAGAGGATGGGTGGGGCAAACAAAACAGTTCCATTGAGGATGTTGATTTAGAGGGTCGTGGGGCGGAGAGTAGAGGAGAGGAGAGGGGAAGAGAAGCGGAAAGAAGCGGAAAGGTTAATATTTAGTGAAAGCATATACAATAGGTTTTGACGTAGTTAAGATGCACGAGTACAGTGAATATGGTTTCTTGCAACCTGAGCGTTGACAGGTGAGGAGTACTGGCTGGGCCAGAGGGAGTGGGGGGGGGAGGGAGGTCAGGGAGATAGGGAGGGAAGAACTGGCAGCGAGGAGGAGGAGGCTTGAGAGAGAGGGGGAGGGCGCGTGTGCTAAGTTGTGGAGGAGGTTCAGGAAGTTTATTAATAAGGTACACATAGTGTGTTTTTGTTTCGTGTTCCGCCCTTCTGTTATGAGGAGGAGGGGGGTGGGGGGGGCTGAAGAAGACAGGTGAGGGGAAGGAAGGAAGAGTGGTGGCGTGGACTGTGGTTGAAGGGGAGACATTTCCCATCCACGGGCTCACCATAGCCCGTGCTTCTTGCCCCGCTCCTGTGCCAGGTAAGTTACAGGCTAACCATAGCCCGTGCTTCTTGCCCAGCTCCTGTGCCAGGTAAGTACGGGCTCACCATAGCCCGTGCTTCTTGCCCCGCTCCTGTGCCAGGTAAGTTACGGCTCACCCTAGCCCGTGCTTCTTGCTGTAATGATCTGGTGCCCAGATCATTGGTTCTCCCTTCCCCCTCTCCCCTCCTTCCTTCTCCCCTCCTTCCTTTTTCCCTTCCCCCTTTCTTCCCTCCCCTTTACCCGTCATTCGTCTTCCCCCTTCACACCCCCCCCCTGTAGCCCATTTGTCAAGGTCCAAGGAGTTGACCTGAGGGGTTGTGCAGCCGACCTCTGTGATACCTTGCGTCTCCACGCAATCCTCCCCACTCGTTCCCCTCTCCATCCTCCTCTCCCCCCCTCTCATCCCCCTCTCATTCCCTCTCTTCCCTCTCAACGATCCCTTACCCATACCAGGCGAGTCAAGTGTCCCTACCCTTTATCTTGCTGGAGACGGGCTGGAACATAAATAATCAGTTTTGGTAAACATTGCTGGGGGTGCACTAGTTGCGGGAATCTAATACAGTGGTACCTTGTTCCCATCGCACAGCCGGGGAGTACTGACTCAATCTTCAGGAATTCTTGTAGCCTTCCACGGCAACTCAGGGTAGATGATGGCGGAAGATAAGAGCCAAGTCCTTATTGGCCCTAGAGAGCCAGACCTCAGGCCTAAGTGTAAAATGGTTGGCCAATGCCAAAATAATGGGTGGAGCCCTGGGGCTGTATTGGATGGTGGGAGGTGTAATCCTTCCCAGCAATAAGCTGGTAAAACAAAATTCATTTAGTGTGTCTTGGGAGTTTTTCGGGACTGGAGGGCAAGCCAGCCCGCGTCCAAAGGGGCTGAGGGCCGCCATCAACATCTTGGCAAAATTGTGCGATTGAAGGTAGTGTGCTCCTACGTTTCTTGCATATTAGTATTGCATCCATTGCCTCGTTTATTTTGATAGATGTTATTAGAGTAGGTTATATGTCAATTGTGATTTAAATATACAGTTACAATAATAAAATACTTGTTAATTTTCATCTTGGTGAGTTATCTGTCCCCTTGTATTAATATATGTTATTCATACGATTTTCATGTGCTGTGTTAGAACTTCCCTGTGTTTCTCCATTCTTAGGAATAGTAAAGTAAAGCGAGAGCCTCCCCCGTTCAGTTCAATAAGACAAAAAGTAATCCTTCAATTTCAATCACTGGTCCGTTGAGTTCCCTGATTATCGAGTCCCTTCCTTCCTGGGGACCGATAATTATAGACACATTCATTCCTTGGAAGGTGGTGGCAGTGAAAGGAAAAGGGGTAAGGCCATTAAACCCCTTTTTTCGTCCCTTTATCCGTAGGTTTCTCCCCTTTCTTTACTTGTATATAGGTCAACAGGCCTTTATTCTTATGTTCTTGGTAGTCAGGTGACCTGCCCTGGCGGGTACAAGGTCTGCCTACCACGTTTCCTTCATTCTAAAATGCTCTGGTGAAAGCGAATTGAACGAAAACGCGTTTAGCATTCTCTATTTTTCACACGTGGTTTTTCCGCATAACTTAATTTCTATTATATAATATATTATATATTTATATTATATATATATTATTGCCCGACAAGAGACGAATTTGCACCGCACCTATGTGTTACTTCCATACAGTTCCCTTGTCTGTGTCATGTTAAAATGTCAGTGTGTGAAAGGGATTAACAGTGAAGCTAATGTGGATTAATTTAGTCCCCTCTGCGTATCTGCACAATGTTACATGCAGTTATACTACAATTTGTTCATTAATCAATCAGCTATCCAGGAGGCTACACAAGAATAGCATGGGGAACCAATCTTAACCTAACCATTTAGGAGAGCTACACAGGGAACCATCCTTTACGTAGCCATCCACGAGGCTACACACCCAATAACACTGGAACCATCCTTTTACCATCATGTTTAGTTGATAAATGTTTCAAGTTTATACGCAAAGGTATTCTCAAAATACTGCACGGATTCCCTTGAATTGGACAAATTATAATTCAGTGAAAGCTAAAACAGTACAACACTTTTCAGTAGAACAAGTCGCGAGGCTGCTCTTATCTTTCTGAATGCTTCAGAAACAGTTACGAACTTAAACACAAAAGGTATTTTAGAGAATTGGTAAAGAGAACCTATTATAATAATGGACAATGCCTCTATTTATATATCTCCCCCACTAGGCGTGTCGAGCGACTGCGAAGTGGAGTTACATACACTGGACTTTTACAGAGAAGTAAGGTTTGAAGGGCGATGCTTTCATCATTAATTTGCTATCTAGGTCTACTGAGGTAAACTCCAGTAGGTCTGGTTGTGGCTTCCGACCTGGGGGCTACAAGTCGAACACCCAGCCTCGGGCGACGATTCGAACACCTGAAAGTAAAGATTCTGGCAACTAACGAGATTCACTGTCTAGCGAGACCCTATATGGGACTGGCTGAAGATGGACACGCCCGGCGAACCTTGTAAATACGTTGGAGTGGCGGGGTAGAAGAATGAAGGCATGTGTCATGAGGCTACACGTGTTTCGCATTTCCTGCCATGTATATTCTCGTATATTCACATCACCGCAACCATCACATGGTAGCGTATATGACCAAGTCATCATCCACAATGCAGATATAATGAACGCCAGCATCAGCCATATATCATAATTAATCGATTTCTTTATTATGCACCCCATACCCATCCGGTAGTGGTGGTGGAAAGGGTTAGACACATAATGAGTTCAGGATTGAACCCCCATAGTTTGTTTAGCTAAGCAAGTGACAATCTTTTGAAGCTAGTTACACAATTATTGTTACATTCACATGTACATATATACAATCATTTACACAAATACATATCAATCTTTTATAAATGATTCAACAAGAGGCTCACAACAGTCATATACAAGGCACTCTACATCTACGGTGAGTCACACAGTTACCAGTCTTGCTTTACACCCACCCAACTATCACAGAGCCAATACCACCACCCACCACCTGTGTAAACTGTGGCTCCTACCTGACGTCATGCAGGGGTTACCATGGTTACCTGCATCTACCGGCTGATCTGTGCCGTCTAGATACTGACCCCCGTCCACCTACACCACTCTTTTCTCCACCGTTTGTTTAATATTATTAGTTTCCTTTTGTCTATCTACTTTTATTTACCGTGATCGAGGTTTACATAATTTCTAGCTTATCAATACCTCGCGTATTTGCTTCAGTTCGTCACTTTTTTTTAACTATTATTATTTTTGTTTTCTTAAAGTTATTGCACGAGATTTTTCTCAAAAAAAAATTAACTTTTGGTCAGAGATATTAACTTGCTCCGAGACGGCTAGTTACAACAGCTGTACATACGCTAGCAACCTGTCAACTATGTTCAGAGCGTCCTTATGCAGAGTGCTAGGAAGACGGACCCCGCGAGCGTAGCTGTCATCCTGTAACTACACCGAGTCATTACACACATGCACATGCCCCCCCCCCCCAACATGCATGAAGATAGCAACATAACCAAAGGTTTGCAAGACTGGACATACAATGAGGATCAGAGGATGATAGACGGTGAGAAGTACGGTGGATTTTAAGTCCAGTTTCAATGGCTACGAGAAAATCCACCCCAGGTAACCTACCTAGCTCAAATTAGGGAACCAGCAAAATAGGGAAGGTAGTTATAGAAGATGGACAATCTGGCAAGCGGATGCTATGTAGGTTAATAGGTTGAATTTGTAACGACTTTATAACGTAAAAAACGGACCAATATTAGGAATTAGGCATGAGGATGGGTCGCAATATCAGCAACACTCCCACAAATTTATACCCAACATGACGTGACCCACACAACCCATCCGCAACCAACCAATGTAACCTAACAACACTTCCCCTCAAGCTCTTACGACCACTAATACCTCACATCGTCCCTAATCAACCATCCTCCCACCCCCTCCCACCTCACCATACGTATCGAACCATCGACCACAAACCCCAGCCCAACCAATTCTCAAGTCTAAATCTTCACCTGAAGCCAACCGCCTCCCCTCACTCCCCCCCCCCCCCCCCACACACACACACACAAAACTTATTTCACCACATTCTTCAACACCTCCAACCCCCTTTCACGTCATCTTCGCACTCGCCAAATTACCACTCCAATAAAAACAAAAAAGGGTATAGTTATTTGGTAACTGAAATAACAATCTGGTACGCAAGACTGTGCACTATCTCACAAATAAGAAGACACCAGATGTTCCAGCCTTGGTGGACCAACACATTATACATAAACTGATGCAGTTGATTCCCAGTGCAGTACTAAACTGTAGGAAAGACTGCAAACGGACGGGAGACATCTCCTGTCATGCAGGGTGCAGTCGCACCATCCACAGAAATCTCCAGTATCATCTATTTATACTGATATGGCTCAAAAAGGGCCACCACTTACGGGGCCTATTCTATGACCCGTTGACCAACCTTTTGGGTGGCTCTAATCTCTATCAATCAGATAGCAAAACGAGGTGGACGAGTGGCGGCAAATTGTCATAAGACACTGAACCGTTTTGAGGAGCTTCTATATTAACCGAGGAAATCTATAACCAGATAATCCAGAAACATTATGGTTACACTATGAAGGCGACAGCACAAAACTTTGGCTATGAAATGACCGCGGTCAACGACACCTCACATCAAATTTGTGCAATTTGTTCCTGTGAGATTAGATCTTCTGGGCTTTGAGTCCCCGCGGCCCGGTCCTCGACCAGGACTTTTTTTATTACACATCCAGGAAGAAGAAAGCTGCTAAGGGCTACTGTACATATTTAATGCTAGGTGAACAGAAAAGCTAGGCCATGTTTAAACGATAAATCCCACAAACAAATCTTATAACTTCCTACAGCATAAGCCACCTTAGCTAGTTATGTCGGCATATTACAAAATATTCAATACACCCAGAAAACACAAGATTATGTCTTGCTAAGCATAATTAAAAGTAGCCTCGCTAAGATGTGAAGGCAACGTAGCCTCGCTAAACATAGCTAATCCTAAAATATTCATCGCAAGACAAAAAAAAGCACAGATGAAAAAATAACATTTACAATTTCGTGGGTGTGTTTACATATTATATGGTTGAATCCCCCCCCCCCCCCCTGTGTTACATTATCTTGAGATGGTTCGGGGCTTAGTGTCCCGCGGCACCGGTTCTCGATCAGGCCTCCACCCCAGGAAGCAGCCTGTGACAGCTGACCAACTCCACAGGTTCCTATTTACTGCTAGGTAACAGGAGCATCAGGGTGAAAGAAACTCTGCCCATTGTTTCTCTCCGCGCAGCCGAGATCGAACCTGGACCACAGGATCACACGTTCAGTGTTCTGTCCGCTCAGCCGCTGGCGTCCGAACACTTCCGGAAAATGCTTCATTGACGACTTTTGTTCGAACCACAACGCTGTAAAAGCCTCACCCACGTACTACAAATACAATATAATCGCCAACAGAACCTAAACACCTAACTTAAACTAACCAGTGCCTTAAATATATAACAATATAACTAATACAAATAATATTAATTTACATTTGATAAAATTCCCGTTTTGAATGAACGGGATGTAAAATTGATGAATGCGTCTTTGGGGTTGACCGCTGGATGGAATGGACTTGGTCCGAGGCACAGGGTTGGGCGGTATAGATATGGATGAGTGGGGAAAGTTATGGGCCTAGAAAGGAAGGTGTAATTGGATGTAATATTTGGGACTAGTGATGAACGTTTAACTAGGGAAGATGATGACTGGATGGGTATTAGTTATGTCGTGTTACCTTCTATTTCATGAATGAAAAGCGCTTTACACATGACTTGCAACTGATTGCGTTCGAACACTTACGGAACAAGCGCTTCACTGACAAATTTTTTTCAAACCACAACACTGTAAATGCTTCACCACGTACTTCAAATACAAACAAGTATAAACAGGATCAAAACACCCTATCTCAGGTATAAAGGCAAATTTTTTTAACTTATAATAATTGATTTAGATTTGTGACAATGAGTTCTTGATTACACAATGTTAACAAAATTAATGCGCCGTCCTTTGGGGTCGGCTGCAGCATGTGACAAGCTTGGCCCGAGGACAGGTTGCAACCTGGACAAGCAGGATGGGTTGCAGAGTGGACTTGAGCATAATTAAGGATGGGTTAGGTGTAGTGGCTGACGCTCTCGCCACTCTTCATACACGCTAAAACAACAGGGTGGAATGATTAGGCAGGTTCCTTC
>WNGS01000543.1:8938913-8949996 GCA_020271785.1 Procambarus virginalis | reverse complement strand
GGTGGTGAGGCGACATTGCTTGTTCAATATATCCCTGAACTGTGTGTTTGACAATCTCTCTCACCCTGTCCATGGAGGACAGACGAAAATGTATATATGCTGGTTAGCATTGTAAATGTGTGGCCACGTCTGTGGTAGAAAATAATAATAATAATAATAATAATAATAATAATAATAATAATAATAATAAATTGGTTCCTGGGCCCAGAAAGCAATGTACACATGACCAAAGCTGCCGTGAGCAGGTGATCATGCGCGAGGGGGTCGCCAGGGAGCAGCCAGCCGCCCTGTCCGCGTTTGCAGCCCTGACGGCCGCCTCACTCTGTCTAACTGTCCATCTGATTGACGTCCGTGGCTCAGGGTGGACTTGTGGTTCTGTCTACGTTGTAGGGATGGGACCGGGCTTGATAATTGGAGTGACGGGGGCGGGGGGGGGGGGGGGGTACTCGCATAGTTGTGCTTGCGGAGGTTGAGCTTCGGCTTTTTGGTCCCTCCTCTCAACTGTGGGCGTGAGGCCGGCTGTGCGGGCGTGAGGCCGTATATGTGGGCGGCATGATAGGTGTGTTGTGAGAGGGTGACAGCGTTAGGGGGAGAGGACGGGCGTGAGAGTGGTGGCATTACATTGTCCTCCACATGTGCCGTCAGCAGCCAGGCAGGATATATTGTCTAGCAAATAAGAGCCGGCACTGTAGCAGGTAGTGGGGGTGGGGGAGTGGAGGTGAGTGACTGTGTTGGGGGGGGGGGGATGAGGGAGTAAGGTTGTGTGTGACGGTACTCTCCTAGTTGTGCTGGCGGAGGGGTTGAGCTCTGGCTCTTTGGTCCCGTCTCTCAACTGGTGTACAGATTACTGAGCCTACTGGGCTCCATATCTACATTTGAAACTGTGTATGGAGTCAGCCTCCACCACATCACTGCGTACTGGATTCCAAAATGCAGTGTGGGGGGGGGGGTCCCCATGTGGGTAGAGGACCCTGGAGGACGGTGTGGGTAGAGGACCCTGGGCGACGGTGACACCGGTGGAAATGTTACAGTGTATGGCCGGATTCGAGACCATTGATTGTCCCAGGAATCTTGGAATGGTTCCAGCTGCAGTGGGAATGTTGCGGTAGGAGAGGATGTGCCAGGGGTTGCTGCTGCTGCTGCTGCTGCTGCTGCTGTGTCTAGGGTGTGCTGGGGTCTGCTGCTGCTGTGTCTAGGGTGTGCTGGGGTGTACTGCTGCGTCTAGGGTGTACTGCTGCGTCTAGGGTGTGCTGGGGTCTGCTGTTGCTGCTGTGTCTTGGGTGTGCTGGGTCTTCTGCTGCTGCTGTGTCTAGGGGTGTGCTGGGGTCTGCTGCTGTGTCTAGGGGCGTGCTGGAGTTTGCAACTTCATTGTACTAACTTTCATTTACTTTAGCCCGGTTCAAATGCTCTACTGTTGCTTTATATATATTTATGTATAAATCATTTAATTATTCTTTGTTCTAGAAACGATAGACTATATCTTGTTTCATAGGAAAGCTGTAAAGAATGAAGCAAATATGTTAATTTAGCTTGGAGTTTTATTTCCAGGAATTGTTGAGGTATTGGCTGTACTGCAGAGAGGACGACTGGTGGCCTAGGACGGACCATCAGCAGAGTTTACCAGTCAGTTACCGCTCAGCTGTGAGGGAGTGATGTTGCGCTCCGTCCGCTCCCAACCTCTTGATCTGCGTTACCTGTGACCCGAAGTAACGTCTCCCTGTGCACGACCCGAACACATCAGCCTGCGGTTACCTTGACTCTCACCAGCATATCCTTGGCTTCTCTATGATAAGGTGAGACGTGTGCGACTAGGGTCTCGTTTTGGGGGGAATTTTTGAGGTAAGATTCTTGATTTGGGTCAAAATGAAAAGGTCTCTGAAATAATGAGACGAAGAAGTTTGGCTTGTCTATCTATATCTGTGACTAATATAATAAGCAATGGTGGGAGGGTACATAAACCCATATGTTTCGGACGCCGTACGTCGACGCACGAACCCTGTACGTTAACGCATGGACCCCGTACGTCGACACGCGGACCCCCCTTCTACCCTATGTCCACGCACGGACCACTCATGTCGACTCACGGACCCCTGTACGTCCACCTACGGAGCCCATGCCTTAGTTAGGGTAACTTAGGCTTGGTAGATGTTGGGCAATAGGGTAGGTTTGATAGGTAAGTGGTGTTGGTTTGGAACAGGAATGGTGGCTAAAGATAGTTGTAGCAGTAATTTATAACCTGCCCCCTCCCCCCTTCCCTGAACCTAAGAGGAACATGCTGAAAATAAAGGCAACATAGACCTAAGCATGAACGCCCAAAGCCACAACAATGAAGGGAAAAATACGAAAACTAGTTCAGGAGAACTTAAATGCAGTAACAGACCAAGACACGAGACTCTACAGTCGAGAGCAATATGGATGAAAACAAATTATATGGCTTGCAAGTATTGTATAATAAGATTTATTGCAATCTTAAGAGTTTGGAAGTGTCAACGAGGTTCCGACGTTTCAATAGTAATTGATGCCAAAATTACATGACCGGAGTTTTTTATTTTTTTTTGGGGGGGGGATAAGTGTGATTGTTGTTGTTGTTAAAGATTCGCTACCTGGAACAAGAAGTTCCAAGAAGCACGGGCTATGGTGAGCCCGTAGCGGATGTTTAATAAGTGTGAGCACAAGATACACAACACACTTCTTCTTGAAAGTAGGTGCAGTTTGCTTGAAGGGTTTGTCCTCCCGATGAACATATTTACCAAAAGGTAAATACGAGTGATTGAGTTGATACCTGCTATTCAGGGGAGACTCGACGCCTTAGTAACAGCACAAGACGTGATGAAACTGGAGTAAATAGCAGCTGCGAAGCGATTCAACACGATTCTGAGAGAAATTCAAGAACAACCCATTTAGCAACAGCAATGTCTTTAAGCTGTTCAAAAGCAAGAAAGCATTGAACACGAGGTAGGCTATAAATGGGAATCAGGGTAGCACAAGGTAAACAAATATCTCGACCAGAGAAGTAATCTAAAATGATTACTTCTAATCATTTAAGTAATCTAAAAGTAATGAAGTAATCTAAAATGATGAGAAGGACAGAGACCAGAAGCAGAGAAGTAATCTAACATAGATCATATGAAGCTCTTCCACCCCCCCGTCCCTCCATTACGATTCTTATGGTGGAGTGGGCTGAGGTGGCGAGTCTTCTGATAAGAGCAGGTTGGCGGGGTGATTATTTAGATGGAGTGGGTGTAACTATCAGCTGACTTGACCAAGCCTATGCTGACCTGACTTGGTCAAAGAGGATTCAAATAATTTAGCAAAGCAATTACAAATATTGTTGGTTTTCTGAGTTTGGCAGCCTAATACATTGCTGGTACGCCATCGGAAAAAAATAATCGAAGTTTAGAAATCATATTTTTTCAAATAGACCTCTCAAGTGTGGAGGTCTAAGGACTGATTCGTACCCCTAGAAAGGGGTACGAATCAGTCACGTTAGTGGTGGCAAATTACGTTCGACCATTGTCACGTGGGGACGAAAATTTAAATTATTTTTCCTAACCAGAGACGTCCAAATCAATCGACCTAACCTACCGAGGCCGATCCTTGAAAAACGTTAATGTTACGTTGCTATAATTTTCACTGTACTGTACCTCCCAATTTTGACGGATTGATCGATAACGTTAAAAATGTGATGCCGTTGCCGAGAGCACAGGTTGAGTGGTACTGGTTTTGTTTTTGTGTAGGGGGGGGGAGACAAGGGGGAGAGCCCCTGGGAAAGTGACCGTGGGTGGTGGTGGTTGTGTAGGAGCTGAGAGGACAAGTTGTGTAGTCAAACCATCCTCTCGAATTTGACGTGAAATTCACCAACAAACAAAATGTCGTACGTCGTGGCTCGCAGAACATTCCCGTTTTCTGTGCGTGGGTCCATCAGTTAGATCTGGTTCGGGCGATTTAGTACATAATTTTCTGACCGATAACTCCGAATACGGTCGGATGCAGTAACAGTAAGAGCAGTAAACATAGTTCATCAGGTATAACAGGCATATAATGTTTTTCATAACACAGTGGAGTTTGGGGTAAGAAAATAATGGCTCTTCTCAAGTTTTGAAGAGCGTCTAATTTAATGTAATTTTGTTTAATAAGCGAAACAACCTAAAGTAACCAATTGAAGCTGATGCTTAATTGTCAGAGGAAGCGTCTAAATTCAAATTGAGGTACATTCTGCGTTGAGGACTGGTTGATTTAAGCAAATAAGCTCGGCTCCAAAATTTCTACTCGCGGTCTCTGATGCCATGGATGCTCCCTAAAGTCGGAATTAAATTTAGGTTTACTCTTATGGAAGTTTTTTTTTGTTACCATTTTATATTGCAACCAAGTTCAGTGGTTTGCAATATAATAGGGCAAAATTGACCTGTTGTCACAATAGAATAGGCTACACCATTCGATTTGTAGTTCATTGCGTCATGAATTTTTGTATATATTAAATGGTAAAAATTAAATGGGTGTGCATGTAATAGCCGTGTTGTATTTTATGAAGGTAGGTTTTCATAGTGTTTGATAAAAATTGCCTTCGACTTAGCGGAGAACTGATGGCAATATATAGATAGCCCCCACAACACAGTCGAAATGTTGACCAGACCACACGCTAGACAGTGAAGGGACGACGACGTTTCGGTCCGTCCTGGACCATTCTCAAATAAAATTGTGAGTGGTCCAGGACGGACCGAAACGTCGTCGTCCCTTCACTTTCTAGCGTGTGGTCTGGTTAACATATTTCAGCCACGTTGTGCAGACGACGTCACATAGAGTCGAAATGTTAAGACTGGTTCCATTTGCACACATACATAACACCACACGAGGCCAGGATGCATGGCAGGATGTGCAAAATGGCTCCGTTGAAAAATAGAGGTGCAGCAAGTATACGGAGAATTCTATCAAGGGGTCCAAGACTCTTCAACACTCCCTTTCTTTATCCAGCGACCTTTATAAACACCTCCAAGGAATGGCCGATCAACCAGGCTGTCATTTGTCAGGCTACTGCAAGCAGTTGCGTCCAACACCCTAGTTGGCCAGAACACCAACCAGGAGGCCTAGTCACCGCGGAGACGTTGATCTCAGAAATCAACAATAGGTAGACACAACAAGTAGATTGGGCAAGCCAACTCAGACGCGCTTTATAATTTGGTTGCTTAACAAATTGATTTTTAGTAACCCCCATGAGACAAAATACCGAGATTTAAGGCCAGACTACGCAAGTATCGCCTTGCAGTGGTCACGGTATTTTGGCCTTAAGACAGCTACAGGAACCTGTTTGGGTATTTAGCGCAATGCTTCACTAGAACATGATCCACAAAGCGTTTTATGTGACTGTCCATATTTTATATGACTGGTGATTCTAAGGGACGAACAGGAACCGTGCCTAATCATTCCACCCTGTTGTTTTAGCGTGTATGAAGAGTGGCGAGAGCGTCAGCCACTACACCTAACCCATCCTTAATTTATGGCTCAAGTCCACTCTGCAACCCATCCTGCTTGTCCAGGTTGCAACCTGTCCTCGGGCTAGGCTCGTCCATGCTGCAGCCGACCCCAAAGACGGCGCATTAATTTTGTTAACATTGTGTAATCAAGAACTCAATTTTCACAAATCTAAATCAATTATTATAAGTTAATAAAATTTGCCTTTATACCTGAGATAGGTGTTTTGATCCTGTTTATACTTGTTTGTATTTGAAGTACGTTGGTGAAGCGTTTAGGGATGCTATTCGAACACTGGCATAGAGAAACTAGCTTCATACAAAGTTCGAACGCAATCAGTTGCAAGTCATGTGTAAAGCGCTTTTCATTCATAAATAGAAGGTAACACGACATAACTAATACCCATCCAGTCATCATCTTCCCTAGTTTAAACTTCATCACTAGTCCCAAATATTACATCCAATTACACCTTCCTTTCTAGGCCCATAACTTTCCCCCACTCATCCATATCTATAACGCCCAACCTGTCCTCGGACCAAGTCCATTCCATCCAGCGGTCAACCCCAAAGACGCATTCATCAATTTTAACATCCCGTTCATTCAAAACGGGAATTTTATCAAATGTAAATTAATATTATTTGATATTAGTATATTGTATATATTTAAGGCACTGGTTAGTTTAAGTTAGGTGTTTAGGTTCTGTTGGCGATTACTTGTATTTGTAGTACGTGGGTGAAGCATTTACAGCGTTGTGGTTCGAACAAAAGTCGTCAATGAAGCACTTGTTCCGGAAGTGTTCGGACGCCAGCGGCTGAGCGGACAGAACACTGAACGCGTGATCCTGTGGTCCCAGGTTCGATCTCGGGCGCCGGAGAGAAACAATGGGCAGAGTTTCTTTCACCCTGATGCTCCTGTTACCTAGCAGTAAATAGGAACCTGGGAGTTGGTCAGCTGTCACAGGCTGCTTCCTGGGGTGGAGGCCTGATCGAGGACCGGGCCGCGGGGACACTAAGCCCCGAAACCATCTCAAGATAATGTAACACAGGGGGGGGGATCAACCATACTAATATGTAAACACACCCACGAAATTGTAAATGTTATTTTTTCATCTGTGCTTTTTTTTGTCTTGCGATGAATATTTTAGATTATTAGCTATGTTTACGAGGCTACGTTGCCTTCACATCTTAGCGAGGCTACTTTTAATTATGCTTAGCAAGACATAATCTTGTGTTTTCTGGGTTATTGAATATTTGTTAATATGCCGACATAACTAGCTAAGGTGGCTTATGCTGTAGGAAGTTATAAGATTTGTTGTGGGATTATCGTTTAAACATGGCCTAGCTTTTCTGTTCACCTAGCAGTAAATATGTACAGTAGCCCTTAGCAGCTTTCTTCTTCCTGGGGATGTGTAATAAAAAAAAAAGTCCTGGTCGAGGACCGGGCCNCCCTCAGAAATGTAATATTATTAATATATTAAGATATTACGAATGTGATTAATCTATATCTATAATAGAGGATGTCTGTCTGTCCGAGGTTGGAGGCCAGACTTTTGCACTAGCCCCACACAACTTTCTAAAATGACACATGCGGGGTACAGGAGTGTCATAGGCCCTAGTGCCATACTGAGAAATATTGGCATCAATAGTGACCCCTCCGATTTTCATGAAGTCAAGTCTTAAGTTGGAGATATATAGTTTACATAGAGTACCTGCTAACTTTCTCCTTCTACCCCATGGATTTTACCTTTTACCCACGCATTTTCTTGGTTTAACTACTTACTCTCCTCGTTTACTCAAAACCGATGAACACGAATTCACTTAAATTATCCAAAGTTTTGGATTACCGGAATTAGGATTACTGTACAGTATTTAATTTTCCGAGAGAGAGAGAGAGAGAGAGAGAGAGAGAGAGAGAGAGAGAGAGAGAGAGAGAGAGAGAGAGAGAGAGAGATAGAGATGAGAGAGGTAATATTAGGAGAGAGAGGGAGGATAAGGGGAGAAAGGTGAGATAGAGGGAGAAGAGAGGAAAGGAGATGGGGGGGGGGGGAGTGGGTTAGGAGAAAGGTGAAAAGGGTAAGAAAGGGGAAACGTGGGGGGGGGGGGAGAGGAGAGGAGAGCGGAGGAAGAGGGAAGATTTGGAGTCTAGACAGAGGGGAAGAGACAGTGGATGGAAGAGGGGAAGGGGGAGAGAGACCCAGGCACAGCCGGTACCCTATAGCTATAAAATAGAATGTCAACTTGTCTGTCTGTCCTAAGTAGGAGACCAGATGCTTGGGGCTAGCCTCACCCAACTATCCAAGATATTGGAGGTGTGTAACTGTCATGGGCCAGTCGAGGTAGATCCTAGTGCTACCTTTAAGAAATATCTGCATCTATCGTTCCCCCCCCCCCCTCCACCTGCTATCTTCATGAAGTATGAAGTTGTGTGTGCGGTGTCCGTAGAATTAAACACTTTTATTGTGGTGTCCCCATGAGTAAAGGGTCTCGAATCTCCTTTGTATGGATACCTTCACACATAAATATGACCCATTATAATGAGACAGACATTGCAGCCAAATTAGCGTGTAACAAAGATGAAGTTGAATTAGAGCTAGGTATCCCCATCTCTGCTGTCAAAACTGTATTGGTCCAAACACTCAGGTTTGATAGAAAATAAATTACTGACTCCCAGCGAGCTGAAAGTACTAGTATAAAAAGCTATGATTTGTTCAGATCTGAAACCTACATCTATGGGCAACACAAAACGTCCACTAGACTGTGCGACACAGTGGTTGCAAGGATCAGGTTGGGTTACCGTTACCTGTGGCAGGTGGCTACAGGTGACGGATTTCCCAATCCTGAGCACTCCAGGTGCAAACTCTGTGAGCAGGAACTGTGGCATGATCTCTCACACTACATCACTGAATGCCCAGTTATTAGACCTTTCAGACCAGTTGGCATGAGGTACCTGGAGGTTTGCAATTACTGTACTGTGACGTCCCACGGGACTGTGAAGGTAACCACTGTACTGTGACCTCCCACGGGACTGTGAAGGTAACCCCTGTACTGTGACCTCCCACGGGACTGTGAAGGTAACCCCTGTACTGTGACCTCCCACGGGACTGTGAAGGTAACCCCTGTACTGTGACCTCCCACGGGACTGTGAAGGTAACCCCTGTACTGTGACCTCCCACGGGACTGTGAAGGTAACCCCTGTACTGTGACCTCCCACGTAAAGAGCACACACTTCACAGTATGACACTGCTGTACACAAAAATATGAAGTGCTGTTATATTGGCAATACTGTCGCATGAATAATTTTTATAACAACATTGATACTAGAGACATATATAACCAAACAATAATATATACTGTATATACAATAATTATATAACAAGAATAATGGAGAAACTTAGTACAATGTCATAATGTTTAAATGAAGTTGAATGAATAATGACAAGATCAATGATACGACTTATCATGATCATTAATATTTAAATAACTGTGTATATTTAAGCACAAATGGAGTGTCCTTGTGTTGTGGTGATAATGACAGTATAATGACTACTAGTGCTAATATCACAGTAATATGCCATATAACAAAGGTATGCCTGTCGAGCACCAGCGAAGCCCAGTCGTATTTTGGGAGGAAACAAGGGGCTGTCAAGTACTTGACAGCCCCCCACACGGGTCTACCGGCCAAGTAAACCTCCGGTTCCTGCCAGCGGGAACAGCTGGGCCTGCCAAGTCCCGGCGAGTCCACTCGTATTTTGGCGGCACAACTGTCAATAGCAACAAACCTCCACACTGCTAAATGCAAATTCCGATATAAGCTATTTCATTTATCAAGAGATTGAGTTCATGCAACAGCCTGTGAAGCCTCATGCATGCAGGCATTTTTGCTAGTTACCCATTCATCACGTCTGTGCTTGTTACCTAGGCGTCTACTCTCCCTGAAAATATCCAGGTATCACTCAATCACTCGTATTTACTTGGTGGAAACTATGTTCATCGGGAGGAACAAACCCTTCATGCAAACTGCAATTTACTATACAAGAAGAAGTGTAGTGTGTATCTTGTGCCTCACACTTATTAACAGCTATCCGCTACGGGCTCACCACATCAGCCACGTCTTTGGAACTTGTTCCGGTACGGATCTTAACAACAACAACAATCACACTTATCCCCCCCACCCCCCCACCCAGAAAAAAAAAAAAATCCTCCGGTCATGTATGTTGCGGCATCAATGACTATGAAAGTTCGGAACCTTCCGGTTGACACTGTCCAAACTCTTCAGATTGCCAATAAATCTTATATATACAATACTTGCAGCCATATAATTTGCTTTCATCCATTCTATTGCTCTCCTGAACGGTGGATGTCTCGGTGCTCTCTGGTCTGCATTACTGCATTTAAGTTCTCCTGAACTAGTTTTCGTATTTTCCCTTCACTGTCGTGGCTGTTGGCTCGTTCATGCTTAGGTCTATGTTGCCTTTATTATTCAGCATGTTCCTCTTGAGGTTCAGGGGAATAGGGTGGTGAGGGGCAGGTTATAACATTACTGCTGACAGACTATCACTTTAGCCACCATTCCTGTTCCAGAACCGAACCGACCACTTACCTATCAACACCTACCCTGATCTGCCCACATCTACAAGCCTAAGTACCCTAACTAAGGCATGGGCTCCGTAAGTGGACGTACAGGGGTCCGTGAGTCGACCACGAACGTGGTCCGTGCCGTGGACATAGGGTAGAAGGGGGTCCGCGTGCGAATGCGTTACGGGTCAGCAGTTGTCAAATCTCGTACAGGGTTTCGTGCGCGTCGACGTACCGGCGTACACGAATCACATATGGTATTATGTACCCACTGCCGCACATGCTTATATAGTTAGTCACAGAGTATAGAATTAGGCAAGCCAAACTTCTTCGTCTCATTATTTCAGAGACCTTTTCATTTTGACCCAAATCAAGAATCTTACCTCAAAAACTCCCCCCAAAACGAGACCCTAGTTCGCACACGTCTCAACCTTATCATAGAGAAGCAAGGAATAAGCTGGTGTGGAAGGTCAAGGGTAACCGCAGGCTGATGTGTTCGGGTCGGTGCACAGGGAGACGTTACTGATTCGTGTCACAGGTAACGCAGATCAAGAAGGTTGGTGAGCGGAACGGAGCGCCCAACAATACACTCCCGCTCACGCACTGAGCGGTAACTGACTGGTAAACTCTGCTGATGTCCTGTCATAGGGCCACCAGTCGTCCTCTCTGCAGTACAGCCAATACCTCAACAATTCCTGGAAATAAAACTCCAAGCTAAATTAACATATTTGCTCAATCTTTACAGCTTTCCTGTGAAACAATATATAGTCTAGCGTTTCTAGAGACAAAGAATAAGTAAATGATTCTACTACATAAATAATATAAAGCAACAGTAGAGCAATTCTCGCGCCAAGGCAGATCTGTGGAAACAATTTGCAGCAAGTTACCGACCTCGCTATAGAAGAGGGTGCCAAGGTGCCGGTTATTCTACGTGACATGTTTAATTTCATGTCTCCTAGGTGACTCCCTTTATGCAAGAACCTATATAGTATCATCTCTATACGAAATGTAAATGAATATAGGCACGCACACGTAAGGAC
>WNGS01000543.1:8915592-8935045 GCA_020271785.1 Procambarus virginalis | reverse complement strand
ATTGAACGAATGAGTGGTGAACAGCTGGAATCAAATAGGAACTGTTGATGAGTAATGTAATTATCAAAAGAAGGCACCAAACCGGGAAGGCTATGTAGCACCATCAAAGTGCGAAATAATCAGAGGGCGCTAAATATTACTAAGAAAGCCAATACGAGAACAAAAACGCATAAGGCGAACGATATCAAAAGTATCCGATTCACCTAGAATTCTATCGAGGACAAGTGACCGCGAGGGACGGTCGGAAAGCAAGACACACGCTCGTCCTGGAAGGCAGGACATTCAACAAGGATATGCATAACCGTAAGAGGGACAACGCAATTCGGACAACAAGGAGCAGGGGGCGCGCTCCATTAAGTGACCGTGGGTTAAGCGAGTATGGCCAACCCGCAGCCGTGCTAAAGCAGTTTCCCACCGCCGATTACGGTGGTAGGAGGAAGGCCACGGGGACACACTACGTTTGAGAGTACGCAGTTTGTTACCAACCACAGAGGACCAACAACTCTGCCACCGGGCAAGGATAGAGGAATGAATAACCGATAAAAGTCAGAATAAGGAAGACCCTTACGGAGATGGGACAAGAACGGATGGCATCCTTAGCGGCAGCATCTGCACGCTCATTCAAAGAAACCCAATATGGCTGGGAACCCAGCAAAACTCTACCGATTTAAACTTGCTAGAAATAAGAAACAGCCATTGCTGAATCTCGATGACCACTGTGGACAGGATTAAAGGACCCAAGAGCCATTAGGGCACTACGAGAGTCAACGACAACCACAAAGGAGGAATGAGAATGAGAAAGCAAGAGACGGAGAGCATAGAGAATAGCATAAAGTTCCGCCGTAAAGACGCTAGCCTCCGAAGGGAGGCGACACATATAAGTACGGTCAGGAAAAACAACAGAGTAGCCCACACCGTCCGCAGACTTAGACCCATCGGTAAAGATGGAAATAGAGCGGGAGTGCGAAGAAAAGTGCTCAAGGAAGAGGCTTTTCAGAACTGAAGGAGGGGTAAAGGCTTTAGTAATACAAGTCAAGGACGTACAAAACTTGGGAAGGGGGACTCTCCACGGAGGCAGGGAAGGAACAATACGAGGAGAAACATTAGAAAGACGAACAGAAAGAGAATCCTGCAAGCGAGATAACCGGACAGAAAGTGGGAGACAATGAAGAGGAACAGGAGCTACAGGAGGAGAAAAAGTCAAAGCACGACAGAGGCGAGAGGAAGGATGCTGTAAGGACCGCGCAAGATAGCGAAGACAGTAGCGGTCACGGCGGTCCTGGAGAGAGAGAAAGCCAGTGTCAACATACAAACTGAGGGCGGGAGTCGAACGAAAGGCACCAGAGCTGAGACGCAACCCAGTATGGTGCAAAGCATCAAGACGGCGAAGAGTAGAAGGAGAAGCAGAAGAGTAAGCAGGGCAACCATAATCGAGTTTAGACAGGACGAGAGAGGAGTGCAAATATAGGAGCGTGCGTCTATCTGCTCCCCAAGAAGTATGGGACAAAACCTTAAGGAGGTTAAGGGCCTTAGAGCACTCAACTCGGAGGCAAGAGATATGGGCTGACCAAGACAAACGAGTGTCAAAGACTAACCCCAAGCTTTGCGGAATCCCTGTACACAATGGGATGACCATAAAGCGACAAAGAGGGACGAAGAACAACATGCTTCCGAGTAAAGGTCATAGCACAAGTCTTAGATGCAGAGAACTTGAAGCCATGATTGGTGGCCCACGACGACACGGCATCAATCGCAAGTTGAAGCCGCCGTTGAAGGAGAGGTGAATCATCACCCTGACAGCAAAGGGTAAGATCATCAACATACAGAGCAGAGAAGACACCAGAAGGAAGAGAAGAAAGAAGACCGTTGAGGGCAACTAGAAAAAGAGTAGTGCTCAGAACACTACCCTGGGGTACACCCTCATACTGCCGAAAAGGGGCAGAGAGAGCAGTACCAAGCCGCACACGAAAGGAACGACGAGAGAGGAAGCTCTGGAGGAAGAGAGGGAGGTTCCCACGAAGGCCAAAAGAATGAAGTTGAGACAGAATGTGATACCGCCAGGTAGTGTCGTAAGCCTTTTCTAGGTCAAAAAGGACGGCAACAACGGAAGTCTTCGCAGCAAAAGCAGTACGAATATAGACCTCCAAGTTTACCAGGACATCCGTTGTGCTGCGGCACTTGCGAAAACCAAATTGAGAAGGAGAGAGGTGGTTATAGTGTTCTAAGAACCACATCAAACGAACGTTAACCATACGTTCAAAGAGCTTGCAGACACAACTCGTGAGGGCAATAGGGCGGAAGTCCTTGGGGGATGACCCGAGAGACCCTGGTTTCCGAACAGGGAGGACAACAGCATCGAGCCAGTCTTCAGGGACTGACGACGACTCCCAGACCCGATTGTACAGACTCAGTAAATACTGAGACGTGCACGGAGGGAGATGGCGGAGCATTTCATAATGAATGCCATCAGAGCCCGCTGCCGTAGAACCACAAAGGGCTAGGGCAGATTGAAGTTCAGAGAGAGAGAAGGGATCATTATAGGGAAGGTGGAGAAAAGTACAGAAATTTAAAGGACGAGACTCAAGGAGAGGCTTACGAAGAAGGAAGGATTGGGGGAGATGAGACCAGAACTAACAGAGGAGAAATGGGAACCCAGTTCGGTCGCAACCTGCAACGGGTCCGCCACAAGAGCACCATGGAGGCGAAGGACTGGGGAGACATCGGGAATGAACTTGCCCGCAATCTTGCGGATACGCTTCCAGACCAGCGGAAGAGGAGTTTCGGAAGTAACGGTAGAGACATAAGTCGCCCAGCAAGCACGTTTAGCCGCACGGATGGTCCTACGGGCCACCGCACTCGCCTTCCGAAACAAAAGAAAAGACTCAACCGTCTGCCGGCGGCGATGTCTCTTCCAGGCTGCACGCTTACAGCGGACAGCCCGAGCACAGTCCAAATTCCACCAGGGAACGCACTTTCGCGTTCCCCGAGGAAGAGCGAGGAATAGAGTGCAGGGCAGCGTCAAAGATAGTGTCATGAAAAAGAAGGAGGGCGCGAGGGAGAGGTAAAACGGAGAGCTCGGAAATAGTAGCACGGAGAGTAAAAAGGCGCCAGTCAGCCTCGGCAAACCGCCACCGAGGGAAGGAGAGAGGAGGGCGAAAGGAGAAAAAAGTGACAAGGATAGGAAAATGGTCACTGCCATGGAGGTCGTCAAGGACTCGCCACCCGAAATCTAAGGAAAGGGATGACGAGCACAGAGAAAGATCGAGACAAGAAAGGGAGCGAGTCCGAGAGTCCAAATGAGTGGGCTCACCAGAATTAAGAAGGGATAGGAAGAAGAGAGGATGAAAGGTTCAAGTAGGCGACCCCGGGTGTTTGTCAGCACATCACCCCAAAGGGCATGACGACAATTGAAATCACCCAGCAGGAGCACAGGCTCCGGCAAGGAGTCTAGGAGGTGTTTAAGATCGGGAAGAGAAAGTGGGACAGTGGGGGGAAGATAAATGGAACAAACCGTGTACCATCTACGCACAAAGACACGGGCGGCAGAACAGTGGAGAGGCGAGGAAAAAGTAAGGGGACAAAGGGAACATCGGAACGAATCAAGAGAGCAGAAGAATTATGGACCCCAGCGACAGCTGGGGGAGGGAGAGAAAAGAATAGCCACGGAAGCGACCAGAACGAGAACCAAGCATCGGCTCCTGGAGACAGACACAAAGGGGCGAAAACTGTGAGATGAGAAGTTGAAGGTCAAGGAAATTGGCGTAAAATCCACGGATGTTCCACTGAAGAAAAGACATCACGAAGAGAGAGAGGAGAGTAACAGAGAGCAAAGAAACAAAGGTGAAGAAGGAACACAGCACGCTAAAAAAGCACAGAGTCAGGATCAGGGTCAGCAAAGTCAGGTTAGGGGGCATGGGTAAACTGAGTAAAGAAGGAGGGCAAGAAGCGGAAGGACGGACCAGAGGTGGACGAGCAGGGCCTGGAGGAGAAGGAAGGGGAGGAGGGGGAGCAGAAAGAGGGAGCGCACCTCAGCAAGGGCAGTAACCGAGATGGAACTGGGGGCTAAAGAAACCCCCACAGTAGGAACAGGGGGCACCACCACCGAAGCGGGAGGGGAAGGAACGATAGAAGCAGAGATAGGGGGCGAAGAAGAAAGCGAAGCTTTCTTACCGACAGGGGAGGAGGAAGGAGAGGACCCAGGTTTCCGTTTCTGACTCAAAGAAACAGGCGTCCCAGCAGCAACGTACTGGGCAACAGACTCCAGAGTCTCGATAGGAGAAGAAGAGCGAGAGCGAACAACACAACCATCAGGAGAGCAATGGACGTCGGCCCGCACAGTCAGGCGGCGTGGAGAGCCAAGAGACGGAGGAGAAGGACTAGTAGGAGAGGAAATAGAAGACACAGGAGATGCGACAGACTGGGTAGAATGAAGGGGAGCCCTAGACAGAGAACCAGGAGGGGGACCCTTCGGGACAGAACTGAGGGAAACAGGGGAGGCGGTGGTGGGCGTGTCTGGGTCTAAGCCTCGGAAACGGTTGTGAGACTGAGGAAGGCGGGAAGGACGAGGAGAGGAAGAGCGCACCACTCGAGCATAGGAGACACCAGCGAAAGAGGGGAGACGATGAACTTGGCGTCGGGCCTCAGGAAAAGACAAACGGTCCCGGTGCTGCAAGGTGAGGACAGCCGCCTCAAGTTTGTAACGAATACACGCACGGGAGAAGGTAGGGTGGGCCTCACCGCAATTGAGGCAGCGGGCCTGGGGGGAAGTGCACTCTAACTTAGAGTGACCCTCGCTTCCACACAGGGGACAGAGAGAGACAGGACTAGAGCACCTGAGGGTACCATGCCCAAACTTCCAGCACTTACCGCAGAGCCGAGGAGATGGAATATACTCCTGGACGGAGCACCTGGCACCAGCGAGAATAACAGAGGATGGAAGGGTCCTACCATCAAAGGTAACCTTCACAACCCGGAGAGGCAGACGGCGATGACCACGAGGGGGACGAATAAATGTATCCACTTGGAGGACAGAATGACCCTGGGCCTCGAGGACATGTTTGATATCCTCGTGGCAGTCCCTAAGATCCCTAACACCGGTCGCAACATGGTGCGGGAGGAGAACAGTGCCCACACTGGCATTCAACCGGGCGTTCTTCGAGACCCGAACAGGGGTCTCACCAAGGCAGGATAAGGCGGCCAAGCGAGTGGCCGCATCCTGAGAAGGAGCAGCAACGACACGGGTACCAAGACGAGTGGGGTTAAAGGTGACAGAGGCGTCCACGGAATCGACAAGATGCCTATGAAGGGAAAAATCGTCAGGAGGAGTCGAGTCCAAGGGTTGGAGGTCAAAATACTTAGTCCATGTAGCAGGACCAAACAAAGCATGGAACGAAGTAGGATGGGAAGGAAGCATACGAGAGCGGCCGCGGCGGGGACGGCGATGAGAACCCGTAGAGAGAGACGGGTCGAAAGGCGCAGTAGTCGCAAGAAGAGATGGAGCCGTGCAAGGGGACGAGACGGTCACCACAGCAGGCTTGGAGCTCGACCCAACCACAGAGGAGGGAGGGGAGCAGGGAGGAAGAGTCCGGTCTGGGCCTAAACCGGGCTCTGCAGTGGAGGCTACAGATCCCGGTCTTCCAGGACGGTCCGACTCAGGGGCCTGGTCGCCCACCCCATGAGCCTGGTTAGAAGTAGTCAAGTCGTCATCCATAAAGCAAACGAATAAAAGAGATGGGACCCGGAACCAAGGGATACCACCTACCAGGGCAGCCAGGGAGGCCGAGCGCGGGCCAGTGCAGGAAGGGTGTGTCGTCCCCAGCGGTGCTCCCCCTTTCAACAGGGGAGTCCTACTACTTCGTGCATTCTCCCACACAGGTGCTAAGACCCCAGTCCCCCTATCGCCCTAGCCTGGACACCCAACCATCCACTCAGGGCGGCCTCTCACAGGCGACCCTCCAGCGGGTGGTCCGATGGCTCACAAGGCCCCTACATGGTGCCCTTCAGCACGTACACCACCCAAAGAGGGGGCAGGTGAGGGGGCACAGGCAACCCACACCGGTCCCAGGGAGGTGTACGTGAGCCCCTCACCACGGCAAGGAGGCACCACGGAGGGGCTCATTCGTTCAATATGAACCAGAACCATTAAACACTTTTCTCAAGTCTTATGATCTACTGACTTTTGCAGTCTATACCATTCCAAGACATCCTCATGAAAAGTGACGAGGAGATACACAAGAAATCCAATATGAGGTTCTAGGTTTACAAAACAGAACCAGAGTGGATATTGAGGGTGGGACATGAAGAACCACCAAAAGCAACATTAGGCAATAGTCAACAACAAGATAAAAGTATGCAACAAGGCAAAAAATTATTATACCTGCGGGTAGCAACAAGCATTGTCTTCAGGTCATACAGGACAGCCACAACCAAATTCCCCGGCAGAAAATGTCTTACAAACGTAAACCTCCAAACCTTCATTATTGGCTAAATTTTTTTATTTTCTGAACTCGTAAAATCACTTTTCTGTCAATGTGCTGCCCACTACACTTAATGGACCAATTTTCTATAGGTATTAACCCTTAAACTGCACAACACATCAATAGCTGTGGTGAGTAACTGTCACAGAATTGCATACCACAGCTATTGATGTGTTGAAGTACCATGCAAGATTTAAAAATTCTACAGCTACATGGGGTTTACATTAGCTTCCTAAGGGTTCTTGTAAACAGACGGCATTTTAAAAATAAAATCGTGGGCAACATTCTCAGGTGAGAGAGCATCGGTACTGAGTGAGCAACCAAGGCTGGTGCATGCAGCATGAGCCAACAGCACTGCTGTTCAGTTTGTGACCACAGCATCACCTAAAAATGTAAAAAATACACGTAACCATTATTATTTAGCGATGATAGTATTACAGAAGACCCCTATCTGATAAAAATGACCAGGATTCTGATAATAGTAGGATTGTTGTGATAATTACCACTGTGCTGTATGGTGGGAGGAGTAATGCTGAGGGAGGGAGGGAGATAGCATCATCTGCTGACTGTGTGTGGCCACCTGTTATTGTCTGCATTCACCATACCAGCTCAGTGGTTCTCTATGGTGAACACAAATGTAGATACTTATATATAACATGTGTATTAGTGTAATAACAGCAAAAGGATTATGTTGGAAGGAGCCAGTTGGGTGACGGAGGTTGGCGTCGTCTGCAAGACTTTTCTAGCTGTGTAGAGGGTGGCCACTATGCTCTTTGGGCACCATACCAGCTTAGTTGTACAGTTAAGGTGAATAAAAACATGTAGATACATATATATAATGTGTGAATATAGTGTAATAACACCTCAAACAGAATTGTTGGGGGAGAAATGTTAGTGCATCTGGTCTTGAACCAGCGAGGGAGGCAGTCACCAGCTGACTGTGTGTGTGGGGCAACGTCTCTTATTGCCTGAATTCACCATACCAGCTTAGTTGTACAGTTATGGAAAATAAAACATGTAGATACTTGTATATAATATCTATATAATAGTGAATGAAAGCAAAAACAGTATGGTGGGAGGAGAATGCTGGCGGGTAAGGTGTTGTTGACGGAGGAAGTGGCGGCGAGTGGCTGGCTGGTGTGGTGGCCACTTATCGTTGCTTTTTGACTCACCATACCGACTCGGTGGTTCATTATGGTGAACAACACATGCAGATACCTATATATAACCTGTGTACATGTAGTGTAATACTGTAACAGCAAAACTATTTGTTTATTGTTTTATGAACATAATAATTGAATCACTAATATGCACACCATAACTTTGAGTATACCCCTTCCAAACAATATAAGAGAGTGTTTTTCCCATAAGAAATATTATTTTTTATGGGAAAATTTGTTTCAGGTTGCGAATTTTTGGGTTATGACCCGTCACTGGGAACGGATTCAATTTGAAAACTGAAGTATCACTGAAGTACTACATTCAAGTGAAATTTTACCACATAATATCTGCAAGCATAACTGAAATCCCTTTCCAAATGATGACAACCCATTTGCCTTGTTACTTTTTTTGTTTATTGGGACATAATAGTCTAATACACAGACAACATTTACTGTGTTTCATGTAAAATCACTATGCATACTGTATATGCAACGACAGTACACTACGTAAATATTCATGTGAAGATAAGCGAGTGTGTGTGTTACAACCTTTATAAAGCAGAAGATGGCCACGTTGTAATAAAAGTAACTGGAGCACTGCTAGCAGAACTGGTTTGCAGGGCAGGTAACTGCAGCAGCTGTGTGGCCAATGGTGTACATGTCACTGGAGTTTCAGTTGGAAATGATGCCAAGGAATCTTGCTCCTTTGACTGGAGACTAGATGGTGCTTGTTGGAAAGGCAGAGAAGTTGCTTGAAGGTCACTACCAATAGATGTGACATCTGTTGAAAATGATGTCGAGGATATTCCATCTGGTACTGTATCCTGAGCATGTTGAACACTAATAGAGTTAGTATCCAGTGTTGTAAACAGAACAGGTGTTGAAAGACCAATCCTTCCTGTGCTTATTGTTCCAAGTTGTTGGTGCAAAAGAGGTAGTCCTGCATCATGAGAAGGTGGCACATTCTCAGCAATTAGGCTTCCACTATGAGGGTGAGTTTCATTAGAAACCATTATTTCCTGCAAGTGTGTTGGTGCATTCTGCACAGTATACACAGCTGGAGGGTTGCATTCTTTTAGTGTAATTACTACCATATGCTCCTCATCAACTTGAACGGTATTTCTTACATCATGCTCACTAAATGCATCTTGTTGGAAATCATCTCCTACATGAACACACCTCTGGTGGCGACGCAAGACAGTACTCTTATGGAAGGCTTTGCCGCAAGCACATTTGAATGGCTTTTCTCCAGTGTGTGTTCTAAGATGACTCTTTAAACTCTCTTTAGCTGTATAAGATCTAGGACACTGTCCACATGCAAAGGGCCTTTCTTTTGAGTGATGTGCTAATTGATGACGTCGCAGATCTTTCTGCGTGGCCATTGACTTACCACACACTTCACACAGTAACCTTACATCATCAGAACTATGAAAGCGCTTTTTATGTGCACTTAAGTTACAGATGCGTAAAAAGGCAGAACCACAGTCAACACACACATACTTTTTATCTTGTGTATGAGTATTAACATGCACTTTCAGAGCATAAGATGTCTGAAACATGGCTCCACAGAATTTACATCTATAGTTCCTAGTTCCAGAATGTATTATTTTGTGGTTTTCAAATGAGGACTTATCAACAAATCCTTTGTTGCACTTCTCACAAGTATACTTGATTGGAAGTACAAAGTGACACCTTTTTATGTGTACAAAATTAAGATAGCGGTAAGTCCTGAAAGCTTTGAGGCAAATGCGACACTCGAAGAATCGGGAATCAGGATGATTGCTTATGATATGTTGATCAAGAGAATTTTGACTTGGTGCCTGAAAAGAAATTAAATTATATGAGCAAGTTACACAATATTATGGGGATAAAAAAAAAATTAATGCAACAAAATACAGTACTGTACCTGCATTTTGCTAATAAAATCAACTTATTTCCAGCCTTTATCAGCATTCAACTACAATATTAATGGGCAGAGCTATCAATAACCAATAAACAATAAAAATTGTTGTAAATAATTATCAAAAGGCACCAAGCTGGATTTTCATACCAAATAGTAATACAGTACCTTGGCAGAATTCTGATGGTAATACAATTCTTTTAAGAATCATATAATACAGAAACTTGGTTTTTTATCCATTTAGAAGTGACTGATCAGTTTAAAAACCATAGGATCAAAAAAAACCAGCATTGAATGTAATGAAACACCATTTTCTGGGTGAGACCCAAAGCTATCCAGGCTGATATTGCTAATATTAGACTTTGGCATCAGTGTGAATGGATTTCTTTAGGCCTGCCGGGGACCACGAGCCAGAACCTGGCCCCCCTCAGATAGGCATGAGGAGCAATGGCCTATAGAAACCCCCATGTGGTTGGAAGCATTCTATATCTGCCATCGACCGGGTCAGGCACCCAGAAAGGTAAGCATCCCAAAACAAACCCCTATTCTAGTTAAGAAATTGCTACTGAGAGCTGAACTAATGGACAGAACTCCCCAAACAAAAACAAAGCTAACAAGGTCCGAACTGCACAACCCGCCCGTTGGGGAGGGCACCAACTAGGAGGATTTAATGAATATTATCAATGCCGAGACAGCACGGAGAGAAGATGTACTGTAATTATAAAAGAATGAGATAAAGTATCGAAAACCAAGAAGCACATGAAGCAGAGAGTATTGGGAGTCAGGGAAGTAAAGTGGCTGGTTAGAAACAACAAGTGGGACTGCATGAAAGTTTGCTAGTGCCAAACCCTACCTACACGTACTGCAGGGTCCCGGTAGTACATACAGTCGGGTTCGTCTTGACGAGCAATCGAGAATTCCAGGTTCGAATCCTGGGTGGGACAGAAATGGTTGGCACATTTCCTTTCACCTAATGCCTCATGTCACCTACAGCGAGAGGTACTCAGGAGTTAGTCAGCTTGTGAGGTTGTATCCTGGGCAGGGTTAGTAATTCATCCTTGGGGGGGGGGGAAGACACCTTGATAAAAGTCAAAACATGTATGAATACACACTGGGTTCCTGTTCCCCGACACTATGAACTCTAATTATACTCCACGAGTATGTGTGGTGTTGGGAGAATTCATCAAGGAACTATAATATTCAAAGATAATAGAACAGTAACGTTAATAAACTGCAACATTGGAGAGCATACCAAGATAGTGTGAGAATGTGTAATACTTTTGACTGCAATAACTGACACTACTTCTTACATAAAAAAAAAAAAACTCGCAGCAATAAGCAAGTTTTGTCAAATGTCTCAAAATAATAGTTTCCATATCCTTTAACAGTTATTCAAACATCTGGCTTATACAGAACAGGAATTTGAGTCAGGTAGCTGCTACTGTTTGGTGATAATACAGTACAATAGAGGGAAACTTCTTTCCCCCATGAGGTAGATCCAAGTCCATTAGCAATGCTACGGGCTCACCATAGCCCGTGCTGCTTGGAACTTTTTGTTCCAAGTAGCAAATCTTAAACAACAACATTAGCAAAGCCTAGTCCTTGTTCAACAATGAGTCATCATTAGGAGTGCTATAATAATTAATGATAAATATGTAGAAGACATTATTTTCCATGAAAGCAATTAAAGTAAATGAGAGAATGTACATCAATTGGAATGTACATCAATTGTAGACAAAAATGGTATGGAATTTTTTTTTTACATTTAAAAAAAAAATATTTAAGACTCCTTTAATATACTTATTGTTTGCATTATTGAAGATAGTCTATGCATTTGATACACTTTTTGCCTGCTATTAGATTACTTGTAAAATTACTTACACCTGTATATGACATAATGGCAAAGAAAATTTATTTAGTAATCATTTGTTACATCTAAACACCTGTGATGGCTTTTGTTTGTACAGTATACGGAAAAAAGTTCTCATTATACAGTAACTGTAATAACAGAAAAAGATCTCCCTCTCCAATTTGTTTGTTTTTTATTTCTAACTATGCATAATGATTGTACTGACTTGATGTATAATGATATTTTGACTTGAAAACACTTAAGGCCTGAAACTACTTTGATAATTCTCAGAAATCAGGCCACTTGTAGATATTTTGGTGCAGTATTGCTAATTCAGGTACACCATATTGCTCACTTGTGTCTCGATTTTTCTTTTCTATAACCCCCTTGAGCTGTTATTTCTTTGAACGTTTCTTCTTTATCAACTCGGAATCTAATGCTATCACCATTAGGAAGGAATAGTTTCCCCTATTCTTTCTGTTCTCCAGTATGGCAATGATCATTTCCTTAGTCTCTACTTGCAGCTTAGTTTCCTTGGCTAGGGAATAAGCTTTGTTGTATACCTTCGAACCTTTTTTAAATCTGTTTTGTACTTTTTCAACGGGGAAGAGGTACCTGATGCTACATTCAATAACAAATTTACCAAAGTCTCTTGTAAATTACCCACCTCATGGTCACACGCTGGGCACTGATGGACTGGAACTTTATGGATTCGTCTGAGGTGTTGCGTTAGTTTGGCCTTCTCTCGATAACGGGTGTCTGTACATTTCTCACAAACGTGACAATATACAGAAGCATGTACATCTCCTCTGTGTTTTGCTAGCTGTTTTGCATCACTGAATCTCTCTCCACACAGCTCACAGGTCATCATGTTGTTTTCACCTCTCTGGAATTAAGACACCAAGACAAGGAACTGTAATATAAATGAAAATTCAATAAGAGATTTTCACTGGTCTCAAAAATATTTAGTCTCATTACCTGGGCCGAGGCCAGGTTTTCCTGTTATGCTTTGGTCCTACAAGCTCACACAAACAACCCAGGTGACCTAGCCCTCTGGCAAGTTACAGCTTACCTACCAAAATGTTTCTTGTATGATGGTATTACTTGCATACCTAATATCTGATTTGGACCAAATAGCTTATATAAAAAAAAGTGCAAAATATTAAATCTCAATCTTTTATTAGATTATTCAACTTTTCAATAATTCAAAGGTACCAACTGGTCTGGAAAATTGAGGTCAGACTGTATAAAAGTTACAATATACATGTGAACATCATATCCATCGTAATAATGAATATTTGAACTGTGAAATGTTTATATAAAATATCTGTTCTGATAATAGCAGGCACAATTTTTTACTTCATACACCACATGTGAACTACCAAGCAAGATGCTCATACAATAGCACATTACCTCTGAGCTCTCGTCTTCCTTTAGGGACCAGTCGTCTTCAAAATCCACCTCTCTTAATACATCCACCTCTATCTCTACCTCTGTTTCTTTAGCCTTCTTTTTTCTCTTGTGTCGCTGAAGTTTTGTCTGTCCTAGAGATGGCATTACAAATGGTATTCAGAAAGTAAATTATTTTTGTTTTTTGTAATTATATACATACATACTAGTATATTTTAGTAGCAGTCTTGTAAATACATGTTGTTAAATATGACCGAAAAAGTAAGATTAATAATTCTAACATGAATTTTCTCAATATTTCTTACGTTTCTTTTCATTGTCGATGGTAATTGAAAAATCAATTCTCCAAAATTCATTTTTATTTCTAGTCTGATGCGACGCTTGAACGTGTTTCGTAATAACTTTTTACATTTTCAAAGACTTTAGTTTACACACACAACTGTAACCTGAAAACTCTAAACAGAGTCAGCTGATCCGGCATACTTGTACTTGCATTTGGGTGAGGTGATATGGTGCAACAGTTTTGGATGAGGTGAACAAACTTGTGACAAATACAAGACAGAACACAAAACTGTGGGTATTAATTGGATATAAGAGAATAAGAATGGAAGTAACTGCAGAGGGCCTATTGGCCCATACTTCCTCTTGATGCTTCTATATTGGTTCAGAGTCTTCTACCCCCTTCAAGACTCCGAACCAATATAGAAGCATCAAGAGGAAGTATGGGCCAATAGGCCCTCTGCAGTTACTTCCATTCTTATTCTCTTATATCCAATTAATACCCACAGTTTTGTGTTCTGTCTTGTATTTGTCACAAGTTTGTTCACCTCATCCAAAACTGTTGCACCGTATCACCTCACCCAAATGCGAGTATAAGTATGATGGATTAGCTGACTCTGTTTAGTGTTTTCAGGTTACAGTTGTGTGTGTAAACCAAAATCTTTGAAAATGTAATAAGTTATTACGAAACACGTTCAAGCGTCGCATCAGACTAGAAATAAACATGAATTTTGGAGAATTGATTTTTCAATTACCAGCGATAGTGAAAAGAAACATAAGATATATTGAGAAAATTCGTGTTATTCGTGTTAGAATTATTAATCTTACTTTTTCGGTCATATTTAACAACATATACATACATACATACACACACACACACACACAAGAATGTGCATCTGAGCTCAGCATTTCACTTCACCTGATCTTTCAGGCATCCCTGTGTACAGGAGTCGTAGCAGACGTGTGGAAAAAGGCTAACATAGTTCCAATCTACAAGAGTGGCAGCAGGGAAGACCCCCCCCCTCAATTACAGACCAGTATCATTGACAAGTGTAATAGTGAAAATATTGGAAAAAATAATAAAAACTAAATGGGTGGAACACCTGGAGAGAAATGATATAATATCAAACAGACAGTATGGTTTTCGATCAGGAAGATCCTGTGTATCGAATTTACTCGGTTTCTATGATCGAGCCACAGAGATTTTACAGGAAAGAGATGGTTGGGTTGACTTCATCTATCTGGACCTAAAAAAAAGGCTTTTGACAGAGTTCCACATAAGAGGTTGTTCTGGAAACTGGAAAATATTGGATGGGTGACATAGATGAAATATTTTCTAACTGATAGAAAAATGAGGGCAGTAATCAGAGGCAATGTATCAGACTGGAGAAATGTCACAAGTTGAGTACCACAGGGTTCAGTTCTTGCACCGGTGATGTTCATTGTCTACATATATAATCTGCCAGTTGGAATACAGAATTATATGAACATGTTTGCTGATGATGCTAAGATAACAGGAAGGATAAGAAACTTAAATGATTGTCATTTTCTTCAAGACGACCTGGACAAAATAAGTACTGTATATGGAGCACCACTTGGCAAATGGAATTTAATGTGAATAAATGCCATGTTATGGAATGTGGAATAGAACATAGACCCCACACAACCTATAAATTATGTGAGAAATCTTTAAAGAATTCTGATAAAGAAAGATCTAGGGGTGGTTCTCGATAGAAAACTATCACATGAGCACCACATAAAGAATGTTGTGCGAGGAGCCTATGCCACGCTTTCTAACTTCAGAATTGCTTTTAAATTCATGGATGGCGAAATACTAAAGAAATTGTTCACAACTTTTGTTAGGCCAAAGCTAGAATATGCAGCGGTTGTGTGGTGCCCAAATCTTAAAAAGCAGATCAACAAACTGGAAAAATGTGCAAAGACATGCTACTAAGTGGCTCCCAGAACTGAAGGGCAAGAGCTACAAGGAGAGGTTAGAGGCATTAAATATGCCAAAACTAGAAGACAGAAGAAAGAGAGGTGATATGATCACTATGTACAAAATAGTAACAGGAATTGATAAAATCAATAGGGAATATTTCCCAAGACTTGGAACTTCAAGAACAAAAGGTCATAGATTTAAACTAACTAAACAAAGATGCCGAAGAAATATAAGAAAATTCACTTTCGCAAACAGAGTGGTAGACGGTTGGAACAAGTTAAGCGAGGTGGTGGAGGCCAAAACCATCAGTAGTTTCAAAGCATTATATGACAGAGTGCTGGGTAGACGGGACACCACAAGCGTAGCTCTCCTCCTGTAACTACATTTAGGTAATTACACTTAGGTAATTACAAGAGTTCTTATATCCCTTGTACAGCCACTAGCACGCTTGGCATTTCGGGGAAGTCCTTAATCCTAATATTCCCCAGAATACAACCCGCCAAATCTTTTAACAACCAGTTACAGTACCAATTTTACTGTTGGGTAAATAGAGGCTACAGTTAAGGACTGGCGCCCAGTAAATCCTTCCCGACTAGGACACGAACCTAGGCCAAAGCACTCGCGAAACGCCAGGCAAGTATCTTACCACTACGCCACAGGGACTGCTAAAGTAGGTTCCATTGTATTTCAAGTATGTATTTCTGCAAATTTTTAGGCCTCGCCAGCTAGTGCAAAAATAAATTTTTTGCTTTGAAGGACAAAGAAATTAGTTCACAATAATAACACTTAATACTTACGTTTGCATCTTCGTGGCCTTGTTTTAGTTGTCCCATTTCTAACTATGGTGGAATTCTTTATATTCTCTTCTTCTATACATACACTTACATCAAGATTATTCATGTTTGTAAATACAGATGTACTCCTTCCTGCATTCTCTGTTTCCACTGGACAAATTTCAATACTGCTTGTGGGCTGGTCACAGTCTTCCAATTTCACTGTGTCAGCAAGATGTTCACTGGTGGGACTAGATGGACAATCTGGCAAAGATGATTCACACTTGGGTTTTTTAAATGTGCTCCTCTGGTCATCATCGTTGTGAGTAATACAACTTGCTTCAGTGTTACCCTCTAGACTATGTGAGGGTACTAACTCACTGAACTTCCTTGCATGATTGAATGACAACTTGCCAATATCATTGCATTGTTCATTTTCAACACTATCACACAAGTCAAATTTAATGGAAAATGTTTTCTCACATTCTGATCTATTTTCGGATAACAAATCATGATTTGAACAGTCAATAATATCAGATTCTTCACCAGATATGTTTGTGAAAGTTTTTATGCTATCCCCTTGATAGCCTTGCTCAGATCCAGGATTAACACTCCACTCTTTATTTGCACCAACTCTTGGCTCTTTAAATAAATCTTCATCAGGTGTAAGTCTGGGCATCACTTGGGCTGTTAGGGATGCATCAATGCCACCTTTACGAGACTCTATTCCACTTTTGAATGTTTCTCGAAATTCATTCTGCAATGTTACTATTTTACATTCAAGGTTAACAATATTTAATAATATCTTCAGACATAACGAGCATACAACTTCTGACACACGACATGCTTCAAGCAGGTCCTCAGAACTCACAACCCGAGATATCTGGCTTAGGATAGTACCATTCTTTGCTGCCAGATTTGAGTTTATGTTAACTGATGCTTCTTTGATGAGCTTGCTGCACACCAAGCACCAGCTATCAAGACTAGATTCCATGGCTGCTACACCTCACTTGATGAATCTAAAAAAAAAAAAATACATTTCAGTGGCAGACAATGTAAGTACAGCAGACCTATTGCAGTATACAATTTTATATGTATATAAATAAACACAGTATATACAAAAGTTCTTATATTTTTGTAAAGCCACCAGCAAGCATAGCATTTTGGGGAGGTCCTTAATCCAAATTTTCCCCACCTGCCAAATCGTTAACAACCAGGTACCCATTCACTGCTGGGTGAACAGAGGCTGCAGTTAAAGACTGGTGCCCAGTCAATCCTCCATGGCCAGGGTACAAACCCAGTCTAAAGTGCTCATGAAGCCAAAGATCGAGTTTTTACCACTGCACCAAGGGGAATTTACCCTCAAGACTGTGTGATGGCATTAACTCTGTTCATTTTCACAAACTGTCAATCAGCTGGTTCTTTATACAAGAAAAACGAATGACAAGATGTAAAAAATGTCTTTGAAATGTTTTTAATTACAGGGTGCTAAAGCCAGGTTAAAATCTGAAGAAAATGCCTAAAGCTTGATGTTAAAACCTTCACACTAATGTGTGGCATTTTGCATTTATTTATTTATTTATTTATATATATATACAAGAAGGTACATTGGGATTGTGAGGATACATAGCATAGTAATTACATTCTTGTAAAGCCACTAGTATGCGCAGTATGTATGTATACTAGTATGAATTGGACTAAGCACCAAGCAAAGACAAACTCACTAAAATACAAAACTGAGCCAGAAGATAACACATGTATACAGCACCAGTAAATTCCAAATAAGCCAATTTCACCATGTTAACATTTATTAACTTAACAGTTGAGAGCCGAGAAAACACGGTTTTTGTAGATAATAAAAAAATAGCTAGCATATGGCTCTGACAGAATTATATGGTGGACATAAATGGTATTTGAAAGACTTGAGAAATCAAATAAAGCAAACAAATGGTTTATGGAGAATAACCAACATGTATGGAATTAGTGGAATGTTAAATGCAGTGAAAAACAGTTATGCAGGAAACAGAAAATATGCAAGCGTTACTGGTGTGATAAGAGACTTCAAATATTAATGCAAGAAAATACCAAGAGTTCTGTACTCATCTAGTTGTGCTTGCGAGGGTTGAGCTTTGGCTCTTTGGTCCCGCTTCTCAACCGTCAATCATCTGGTGTACAGATTTCCGAGCCTACTAGGCTCTATCATGTCTACATTTGAAACTGTATGGAGTCTGCCTCCACCACATCACTTCCTAGTGCATTTCATTTGTTAACTACTCTGACACTGAAAAAATTCTCTCTCTCTTCTCTGTGGCTCATTTGGGTACCAAGTTCCCACCTGTGTCCCCTTGTTTGTGTTCCACCCGTGCTGAAGAGTTTGTCTATGTCCACCCTGTCAATTCCCCTGAGAATTTTGTAGGTGGTTATCATGTCTCCCCTTACTCTTCTGTTTTCCAGGGACGTGAGGTTCAGCTCCTTTGGCCTTTCCTCGTACTGTAGCTCATACCTCTCAGTTCCGGGACGAGTCTGGTGGCATGCTGCTAAATTTTCTCTAGTGTTTTGTCTTGTATTTAACTAGGTATGGACTCCAGGCTGGAGCTGCATATTCCAGAATTGGTCTGACTTAAGTGGTATATAGGGTCCTGAACGATTCCTTACACAAGTTTCTAAAGGAAGTTTTTATGTTCGCCAACCTAGCATATGCCACTGATGATATCCTTTTGATGTGGACCTCTGGGGACAGGTTCATTGTGATATCAACCCCCAGATCTTTCTCTCTATTTGACTCTTGCAGGATTTCACCTCCCAGATGGTACCTTGTGATCAGCTCCCTTTGAATTATTTAATTACTTTACACTTTCCAGAGTTGAACTTTAGTAGCCATTTTCTAAACCATTCCTCCAGTTTGTCCAGGTCATCCTGTAGTCTTGTGAACTATGATGTCCCCTGGTTGTTGGTAAGTCACCAGTCTCCAGACGCCTGATAAAATTACCATTGTTCTCGGTGGACAAAACAGTATTTGGATTATGGATCGCAAAAGTTATGCTACGAGTCAAGAGAAGAGCCCTGTTCTATAAGATGAGAGGGATGGATACATGCAAAGCTCTCCAGTATACATAAATTACCTGCATATGGTCCTGTAGTGCAGTGGTCTACATCAGCGGATCACAATCGAGCAACCCGGAAACAACAGTTTGTCTCGGGCAGAACAAACTATTTAGCATTTTCCTTTCTCCTGGTGCACCTGTTTACCTAGCAGTAAATGAGTAGGATAACCAAACTACACATCAGAAAATGAAGAAACGACTACAATTCGGTCCATCCTGGACCGTTATGAAGTCTACACGACTTCTTAATAATGGTTCAGGACCAATCGAAACGTCATGTCTTCATTTTCTGACGGGTGGTTTGGCCATCATACCTATTTACTGCTAGGTGAACCGAGGCATTAGGTGAAAGGTAACGTGTCCAACTATTTCTGTCCCGCCCGGAATCGAACCCGGGATCCCCCGACTGTGGATCGAGAAGGAAACCAACTGAAAAAACTACTTATACCCACGGGAGACATCTCCTGTCCACGAGGCTAACCATAGCCCGTGCTCTTGCCCAGCTCCTGAGCCAGGTAAGTTACGGGCTCACCATAGCCCGTGCTACTTGGAACTTGTTC
>WNGS01000543.1:8829694-8913290 GCA_020271785.1 Procambarus virginalis | reverse complement strand
GAGTAGCTGAATCTATAACAAGAACATACTTATACCCCAAGAGTGCTCGTCTCCAGCTAGTAACCCCGTGTACCGGTACCTAGAGTAATGCCTCTATCTAAGGAGGACAGACTTGAGTACCTGCAAGTGATTTCTCCCGTCATGATACAGGTACACACCTGTCCCAGCATCTGTCCCTGCCAGAGACAGGGGGGGAGCACCTTGAGCCATGGAAGGGTAAACAGTGAGGGCGAGCACCCGGACAGCCGACCCTCGCCCCTCCTCCTCGCCGCCTCTGGCAACAACTGTGATTCACATTACAAGTAACAGATGGCGGTGAAGATTCTGGGGAAGAGGAGGAGGGAGGGAGCTTGTATTAGGCATCTCCAGTGATGTCATGCCACCAAGGAAATGTAGATGTTTATCTCTCAGGTTGTTTGGTAATATGTTTATTGTTTATGATGTGTTTCAGTATGTATTTACACGATGTACTGAGCGGGGTGAGAATAGCTTGACTACCTCATCCCTTTGTGTGTATTTTATCACTCAATAAACTTATTTCAATTTCAATTTCAATTCAATTCATGCCACCACGTGCTGTGTGGAGACCTGTAGCGTACAGGTATACTAGGTATACTTGGACGTATTATAACTGATGGTACGAGGCTGAGATTTCTGCCGTATATAACTGGGGGGTACGAGGCTGAGAGTTTTAGGGTCCCTCTCCTCCCTCCCCTTCCTCCTCACACCCCACCTATCCAAATATCCCTCCCTCTCCCCTCCATTTCTCTTCTCCGATCCCACTCTCTCCTCCCATCTAACCCCTTCTGTCATCCTTTCCACCTTTTCCCCCTTTTACCCCCCTCCCTCTTCGCCAATATTCCCCACTCCCCCTCTCCTTCAGTTTCTCCCCATCTCTTTCTCAGAAAATTTAGGTACGAAACTCTGAAAACAGCTAAAAATTCGTTGAAAAACAAATCCTACACTTCAGACCTGAAAATCGAAAGCGCTCACTATAGACGCCGATAGTTCATAAAATGTGGCACTGGGGCCGACCTCCAGACTGGCCTATGACACTTCCACACACCCCTCCTCCCTTACGTGTCATCTTGGAAAGGTTTATTGTATAAATATATAAATTCTGTTATTACCACCTAACTAACAGACCGTTATCACCGTTAGGTGAGCAGAGGCAGCAAGTGAAACGAAACCTTGCCCAAACGCTTCTATATCCTCTATATTATATATCCTCCTCTATACTGAGTATATCTTAACATCTACTACGGGCTCACCATAGCTCGTGCTACTTGGAACTTTGTTCCAGGTAGCGAATCTTTAACAACAACAACAGAGTATATCTCTATACTGTGTTATACGCTTCTATATCACAGTAGACAGTGTGGGTGTTGTAGTCACAATAGACAGTGTAATTAGTGACATACTGATAGACATGGTAATCCTTACCTTGCTAATATATATTACCTTACACATAATTACATATTTTTAATCGGGTATATCAGCATACCAAAACAATACAGTATATACTCGAGTATATCTTCTTGAGGTTATCTTGAGATGATTTCGGGGCATAGCGTGCCCGCTATGGCCCGGTCCTCAACCAGGTCTCCTTCTGACCTTCCACAGGATGCAACCCACAATAGTTGCCTAACTCCCCAATACCTAGTTCACTGCTTGGTGAATGGAGGCATCAGGTGAAAAGAAGCTTGCCCAACCGTTTGTGTAACCGTGTAAATTAGCACTGTGATATGCATCCATTTATTAATAAACAATTTCCTGTTAATAATATTACACATAGGGTTTTGAGCACAATAGTTAATTTTTCAGTTTTGCAAAAAAAAAAAAATTTAGCACAAATATAGAATAACAGCCATTTCTCCTTAGAGTGAAAGGCCTAGTGGATAGTTACTGGAGTGGAAGGCCTAGTGGATAGTGACTGGAGTGGAAGGCCTAGTGGATAGTGACTGGAGTGGAAGGCCTAGTGGATAGTGACTGGAGTGGAAGGCCTAGTGGATAGTGACTGGAGTGGAAGGCCTAGTGGGATAGTGACTGGAGTGGAAGGCCTAGTGGATAGTGACTGGAGTGGAAGCCTAGTGGATAGTGACTGGAGTGGAAGGCCTAGTGGATGTGTGACTGGAGTGGAAGGCCTAGTGGATAGTGACTGGAGTGGAAGGCCTAGTGGATTGTGACTGGAGTGAAGGCCTAGTGGATAGTGACTGGAGTGGAAGGCCTAGTGGATAGTGACTGAGTGGAAGGCCTAGTGGATAGTGACTGTGAGCCAGTTATAAGAGCCTGGTAATAGGTGTGGTATTGTTGTGAGAAAGCCTTAAGGTGCCTAATATTTGCTGTCCTGTGATGAATGGAGAGCATAGAACTAAAGTGGGTTTTAATTTGATTACAAATTAAGGTAAAGTAAATCTCTATATGATACAGAAGCAGGATAATGTTGAATGATATTTTGAATATGGAAATTGTTGAAGATCAATACAAGGCAGTAAAGCATTTGCTAGATGTAATGAAGGCAAATTGAAAAGTACAAAAACTCATGAATTGTACCAGTAATTCAGTCTTTTTATTTAGTATTTATCTAAACGACTTGAAACTAAGCAAATGTGCAAGCAACATTTTGAGATTTGGGCAGGTGTTGCATAGGAGGACAGTACAAGCTGTTAATAGTCGATTACTTTTTGACTAAAGACCTTAGGTAAGCTTGCTCTGGTGCTTACAGTGTCAATGAATGTGATGGTTTTAAGACAGAAAATAACTAATTCATGTGATAAAGCACTTTATTATATTTAAAAATGAAAGATGACAAGACCTACTCTTGAATGTCGGCTTGGTGCCTTCTTTGATACTTACTCTTGAATGTGGGATGATACAAATGAGATAATTTAGCAGCAGAGTTCAAGAAATTTAACAGTGTAACTGATAAAGCACCAGCCATTTTTTAATAAACAATTAGGAGTGTGGTCATAATAATAATGTATGTTTATTTTTTGCCTTGCAGGGGGTGTTTGCTCCAACATCTTTTGCACACGTACGTGTGAATATGTTGCCAAGCACAAGGTCACAGAGAACATGAAACAAACTAATATAAAAAAGGAGACATTTAAATAACCATTTTTTTCTTGATGGGATACACAGGCGGCCTAATGATGTGCACAAGGGTTACGACCCTGGAAACAAATCAAACTTTAAAGCACAGCGTATGAAAAAAAAAAACAGGATTAGGCTTCAGAGACCTATGGTGCAGTGATGCATAAATGTGTGTAATCCAATAGGTTTGCTAAAACACGAGATAGTAGTGTTTGAGACTTTACACCCTGCAGGAACGTGAGACCAGTGGATTAGTGCATATTCTTTGGAATAATCCTGCATAACAATAAAATTCACAGGGGCACTTTCAAACTTGGTATAGAAGTGCTTATTCACAAAACTTCAAATCTGCATAATCTGATATCGTGTAAATCCGAGGCTGGCTATACAATCATATCCTATTGTTTTACTACTTGTATCTCTTAGTGATTCATACAAAATTTAAAAAAACATAAGTTCTTTTAATACAGTATGTAGTAGGTAGAAATGGAAAAGCTGAGAAGCATATGTGGGTGTTTGTAAAACAGTAGATAATGAACATGTGAAGAGATGAGTGCAATAATCAATAACTAAAATATTGAGGAGAGCCGAGATGTTTTGGGCATGTTGAACAAATGGATGATTGATGTGAGGCACTCATTTTTAGTGGTCAGGTGCTTCAGTGAATGACTGCTGGAGTGTGGTGGTACTTTTCTATCCAGGATGCCTTACTTTATACTGAATGATATACATACAGTATATAAATCATCCATTCATATATTTTTTAAAATATCTCAACATTTTTTTTCTCTTGGCTGATGAACCCTTACAAACTCATTAGTGAACATTTATTGAACCTCATCTAAACCAACATGGGGGTGCAAGAGCCTGTAGTAACCGTCCCGGAATATTTGTATTTTTCCACATTCAAAATATTTATAATTTTCTCAATTTGTTACGACAACAATCTAAACAGGTTATTACCTTTGAATTCCTCTACAGTTCTAAAGGGTAACAATGGGGGGGAAAAAAGCATCAAGGGAAATACAGCTTTTATTAAAAAAGAACTTACATTATATTTACTGTAATTGTAAAGTTTACTTCTCCTTATAAATAGAAGAATAAAATTCCTCTTCTAGTTCATAAAGATCTGATGCCATGTCATCACGTAATGCCATCAGCTTCTGGTCTGCTTCTTGACTCTTTGTTTTGAAAATTTGTGAATTTTGTGTAATAGCTTCATTGACGGAAGGAAAGTCATTAAGTATAAGGTATTGTTTAACATCAGCAACTAACTTCATTAGTGACTCTGCAGCTCTCACCTGTAAAAAAAAAATAACATTACTGTATATAATTTATACTACATACTTTGTATATCAAGCATTGAATGTAAAGAAACTCCCTTTCCTGGGCAGCCTCAGCAGCCTCCCAGAGCATTGGTTCCAACAAGACACATCCATACAATTTCCAGGCTTCTGGACTACTACTGAATGCTAGGACCAAAATCAGGTGTGCTCAAACAAATAAAGCAATCATTGCAATCCAATATCAACCTCAAAACAAACTAAAAACCACATAAAAAGTATATGTGAAGCAACATACTGTACCACACATCTTGATTATAGAGCTTTCCCATTTCCTGCCTTGTTCTCTGTGGCAAGATAACTCACGGAGATACCAAGCAGAGGCCCTTCCACAAAAATCTGCATTTAAAATACCGAAATGCTTCTTAATGGCGAGTCTCTCCCTGCCCCTGGCCCCTCTTCCCATAAGCAAGTAAGGAAGACATGTGTGGCTGTCATCTAGTGGCAAGCATGTGCTATAAACCAGTATTTTGGCCCAACTTAATCATTTTTACAGTTAGTACCAGTGTTGCAAACATGATCCATGTAGTTGTCTGCTGTGCACTACCTTTCTGGTGGTCTTTTCTCTTACTGTGATGGTCCTAGATCCCCAGGATATGTTATGGTCCCCTGTAGGTGCTCATGAATCATTAGAGCCTGGTGTGGTGCTGAAGGTTTGATAAATACTGTATACCAGTATGGAGTTTGGGTATCTTAGAGTGTGTTCTTAATACATTCACCATTAATCAGTCAAGCACTCGTAATGGTAAGTGAAATTTGAGGAAAAATATATTTACAAAAGAACTATCACTGATTTTTTAAACTGACTTAATATACTTAACCCCAGACTGCACCTGAGATTTTTCTGCCTACCTTTAGATGCAGAAAAACATCGCACACTTTGAAGAGCTTGTGGCTTATGGGCAGGCAATGAGTGATTGGGGGGAAGCCAGACAGTATTTGTAAATACAGTATTCATTTATTTATTTTTTCCAAATGATGCATATGGATGTATCAAGTGTCCGTGAGAACCATTTGTAGCTAATACATAGTCAGACTAACAAACTTTTCTATTTATAATACAGTATAGTTGAAATTAGGATAAATCATCCATATAACTCGACTTATTTCAAATGCTATACAATATACTGTATCCTTATATGCCCCAGGTGATTTAGCTTCAGCAATCGTTGCCTTGCCAGACATCTTGTAATAAAAAATTATGCCTCATAAATTTGGCAAACCATCTACTGTAGAATTAACAAAATACTGGTTTACTTGCTGCACTGTCAGTGGCTTAGCTCTTGAAATAATTAACAGACTAAACACTTGTTTAATTTAGATATAATTGCCTCACATTGTACTGCAAGGCATGTGACACCAATTCTAGTAGTACTCAATCTGTATACCCAGTGATGCTAACATTTTCCGTTAATGCAATGAACATCCTTGTTTTGTTGAAGTCACAAATTTTAGATTTAAATTAATCACATCTTATATCTGTCTTCAGTTCGATTATAATGTGCCTTCTTTTCACCTTTCACATGCCAGTGCAGTTGCTGTTGCTGGCTCCCTCTGAAACTGATTATTAATGTTGTGTAGTAATAAACAGTGAAGGAAATGCTACAACACTTTCTCACCAAGGGAACACACAAAACATAACATGCAGGCAGACCAAAGCAACAGAGAGCACCTGGTAAGCAAGCAGATGCAAGCCATTGTGCACCTGACACTGACATAATGGATTTTTGTAAAATATCCAATAGATTACCAGTTTTATAATGCTGATAAGAAATATCTTGACCACTCCAGAGTTCAAGAATGCTATTAAGTCTGAAGAACATTGAAACTGGTTTTAAATTGCAGTATGAGAGGAAAGATGCCACCAGTTGTAGATATAATACTGTACTAAACATTGTACAATATTGTGTATATCACTGATACTGTACATTTATGATAAAAATATGTTCACCTACCATATTAGCAGATCGTACTTGTATCTGAAAATTGATCTCATCCACCTGAGTCATCCTGCCCACCTGACTCTCCTCTTCCACTACACCCAACTTTACAATTTCTGTGGAAAATAAACTTTATATTAATTAATTAAAGAGAATTAAATGGGACAATTAAGTATGAAAACAGCTTTTGTACAGTACTATAATTCTGGCATTGTGTTGCATAGTAGCAAGAGCAGAGTAGAACAGAATTCTTACATAACAATTGGGTATGCAGTGGCAGATACCAACTCTATAAATGTCATAATGCTTACAGTATAAGGAATATTGATAAAAACAGCAATATTATATGTTCAATTCTCATCTTCTAAGCTCCAATACATTCAGTTCCCATTTTCCAGGCATACTGAACATTACAGAAATTTTGCATCAATTTTTTAGTGTCTACTTAGCAATCTGTTACATCCCACTAAAACTGTCTAGAATACTGAAAAAAATTGATCCAGTAGATGTGTTGCTAGATCAGTCAGGTTGAGCACTGCTGAGTCTGGTCACAACCTAGATGAGTGACATGGATAACCTCATTCTTGGCTAGCGAACCACGATAAGTTTAACAGGCTTCCTGTGCTTGATAACGGTCTATACATACTGCACTGAGATCACACAGGTACCGTATGTTTGTTTACATGCTGCCCTGGGCATCAGCAGACACCTCTGTACTGTAGTATGCTGAGTTCATGGGATCTGTTCTGAATGAAGAGCAACATTGGTTTTGGTGAACAAGTCCACAAGGGTCTTGAGGGGGTTTCAACCCTCATCAAGGCCCTTGTGGATTTGTTCATTTGATATATCATGCTATTGTGATTTCTGTGTGTATTGGTTATGGTATTTTTAATGCAGCACAGCTTACCAGATGGTGTTAAAAAATCAATAAATGTTATGGGAAAATTATAATAAATATTTGAAGCATCAATAGTACAGTACTGTACTAGTCATTCAGAACAGACATTGTGAGCTGACCTAAATTTACCAGAGGGTTACCATCTCTCTAGTGGCCTCAACAAGAACAGAAAACTGGCAGCTTGTCAAAAGTTCCTCCATTTTTCCTAATGATTTTGTTCAGCTGAATTTTGAACTGAAGCAATGTTTTGGCATTTACAGCATCAAAGGGTTTGTGGTTCCATTGGTTTATAACCCTAAGAGTTAAAAAGCACCTTCTGTTTTTGGTCCAACATTGTTGTTTGTTGAGCTTGAAGCCATTGTGTCTTGTATGTACTGTATTACATGTAACATTTTGAAGTGGTTTGGATCAATAGCCTCCAAACTGTTCAGTATTTTGAAAGTTTCAATGAGATCAGCCTTGCTGTGTCTAGTTTGCATTGATAGTTCTGTGGCTCTCAACCATTCCTGGTACAAATCAATTTAGTTCTAGGATAATTTTTGTCCCCCAGTGATGAACTTTCTCCAAAGCAGTTATGTCCTCCTGATGTTGTCGTCTCCATACTTGGATATAATAGTCCAAGTGGGGGGTGCACCAGAGGTTTATTTGACTACTCCTATGGTTTAATTGGCTTTTTTGTTTTACTACAGCTCCCACTTGTGACCTTCAATGAATGGTGGATTCTGACTCGAAGGTCCTTTTCTTCATCCATGTGCTGCAAGGTAATGTTGACTTGGTAATTGTGTATACCCCACATGCAAAGTTTTGCATTTTTCAATTATAAAAAGTATTTGTCAGTCTTCCAACCATTTGTGGAGTTCATGTGGATCTTTTTGTAAAGCCCCAATACTGCATAATTTTTACTTCTTATTTTACCATTGTGTTGACCAGACCACACACTAGAAGGTGAAGGGACGACGACGTTTCAGTCTGTCCTGGACCACTCTCAAGTCGATTCTGGCTCGAAGGACCTAATTTAGCCACATTATTGTGACTCATCGCCTGCATATGTTTACCATTATATTTTAGTGGCATCTGCAAATTTGATATGGTGGCAGCCTCTGCCAACACCTAGTACAAAATGTAAACATAAAACACATGACAGTGTTATGTCCAGTGCAAGGGGGGCCTATATTGCATCAGCCAATAATTAACATCTTGATACCTTCATCTAATGTGTAAACAATTACCATTTTTTTCTAGGACATTTCACCTTTGAACTTCACAAAATGTATATGAAAGAGGAGAGCAGCTCTAAAAGTTGTGTATGATATAACATAATTTTGCATTATTTGAACTTACCCATAAAATTATCAAGGATTGACTTGACATCATCCTTGAGCCTTTTATTGTATGACTTGAGCAGTGCTTCCCGGCCTTGTGGTTGCTTGCCTTGTTGGGCCATTATAAACTTGATCTCTCACTGCAACATTAAACAAAAATTAAACAAAATTGCAGCTACTGTATATATATTTGCTCTTAATAGATGTTTCATATTCTCTATATTGCATCCAGTAGTGTACTGATCTTCAAATTTATTTTTTTTTACTTATTTATTTTATAATTTATTTCTATTTTCTTTCAATAACTTCACACAAAAAATTTAATAGAGTAAAAGCTAAGCAGATGCCACAAAATTTTTCCTTTAATTTACAAATGGTTTTCCCACAGTTTCCCAGTCAGGGACAGGAAATCTGTTAGGCTCAATGAAGCCCACCAAGGATTCAATCCACAACAGTTGCCTAAGTCCCATATACCTAATTACTTGATAAACAGGTGCATCAGGTGAAGGGAAATGTTGCTCAAATGCTTCTGTGAGAGGGTAAAGTCCAAGGTTCTGTTCCTGAAATTGTTGGGGTTGAGACTACACTACATGTAATTTTATCTAACACTGTAGGCACTAGAATATTGTTTGCTGCAGGTGGCTGACAACTGGAGACGTTACCCAAGGTAAATCACCGTCTATCACTATGATAGACGGTGACCCTCAGGTAAATAAAGTAATTACTTGTGCTGTTATTGTGAAGTTTTCAAATTACTTGTTTATTTATTATCATTATATACTGTACTGTATTTAGAATTATTATTTGATACATAAAGTGTATCTAAACTTTCCTCCTATCTTTATTTACTGAAGAATCACACAACCACTTTAAAAATGGTTTATAATAAATGGAAATTAAGTACAAGTGAGAGGAAATTTGGAGCATTGCAAGATATTATGTAAATACTGTAGTGTTGTTGGCCAATAATTAGTTGATTACAATAACATTTCAAAGACATCTCGCTCAAAAAATGTCTACCTTACATTAGCTACATAATATTAGGTTGAATATACTGCATTTTCCATGCCACAAGAAATAAATCGGCCATTGCTTTCATATCCTGCACATGAAAATACAGTACTGTACTACAGTATATTACCTACAACTGCTCCGAACATTATAAGCATATTTAGATATACTGAACATATATACAATGAGATTCAGGAATGATGGCACTCCTAGGATTGGATGCACCCAGAGAACAGTACGAGACTCAGTTAGGTTAATTATCAATCTACTGTATTATCCATCAGTCTCCGTGGTGTAGTGGTAAGATACTCGCCCGGCGTTCCGCGAGCACTTTGTCATGGGTTCGTATCCTGGCCGGGGAGGATTTACTGGGCGCAAATCCTTAACTGTAGCCTCTGTTTAACTCAACAGTAAAATGGGTACTTGGTTGTAACAACGATTCTTCGCGGCGGGGATCGTATTCCAGGGACCTGCCCCAACTGCTATGCGTACTAGTGGCTGTACAAGAATGTAACAACTCTTGTATATATCCCAAAAAAATATAGATAAAAAAAAAAAAATTAGGCAAGGCAGTGATACCTCATGTCACAAAACTAATGGCCAATGATACTGTGCAACGAACCTAACATTGATCTTTAAATTTCTCCAATTTTGATGTGACACATTTGTGGGCAAAATGTCTAATCTCTACATGGAAAATGTAAAATAATAGCTTAACATCACAAAATTTCAAAGTTGTTTTTTTGGTGGAGGGGGGGGGGGAAGGTTGGAGATTTAGGCTTGGTTATAGAACCAGTTAGGTTTTCCAGCACGATTTGCCAATTGTTGTACAGGTATATTTAAATCTATTACAGCCAGGTGCACTGAAGTAGTACAAGAATAGTGCCCAATAAGTAAGCCCTTTTTTTATACTTATATACAAGAGTTCTTACATTTTGTACAGTCACTAGCACTCACAGCGTTTCGAGCAGGTCCTTAATACTAATCTTTCTCCCGAAATATGACCAGCCAAATTGTTTAACAACCAGGTACCCATTTACTGCTGGGTGAACAGAGGTTACAGTTAAGGATTGGTGCCCAGCCAATCATCCCGACAAGGTTACGAACCCAGGCCAAAGCGCCCGAAAAGCGTTTTTATCACTGCGCATGGGAACTGCTTAGCTAACTGCAAATTACTTAAACCCTTAACTAAGTTTAAGTTCAGCTAGGTTCTCATTTACAACAAATCATGAAAAGAATGCAAGCACAAAATCAGAGTTTCATGTACACATGACAGTGTTGCCAAAATCAAATAAAAATGTTAATACTGTGCATATGTAAATATATAATGCAAAGCACCGCAATGTCTCGAGACGTATGATTGTTAGTAACCAACAGTAACACAGTGACGACAGTTGAGAGGCGGGCCCAAAGAACCAGAGCTCAACCCCCGCAAGCACAACCAGATGAGTACAATCGCACACACGCCAACACACTTCACATCATACGGACACACTCCCAGTGCCGGAATTGCTAGGTTCACCAGTAACAGCAGCAGCAGCCAGGAATAACAACTCCAATCAGGAGCCGCACCAGCGGATGTTGTTGACGTTGTATATAACTGTTGTTATAGTGTATAGCACTGTAGCTATAGCCTGAAACGCTACTTGTACTAGTGGCTGTACAAGAATGTAACAACTCTTGTACAGTATATAAAAATAAAAAGTATGAACCTCTCCCACCCTCCACTGGACTTTCTCACCTGGATTCTCTTCACCTGTTTACAAGCTTCTTGTTGACATGGTGTAGAGTCCCTGAGTGTGTAGTCCCTGAAGCTGTGTAGTCCCTGAAGCTGTGGAGTCCCTAGAGTGTGTAGTTCCTGAGGGTGTAGAGTTCCTGAGGGTGTAGAGTCCCTGGGGGTGTAGAGTCCCTGAGGGTGTAGAGACCCGGAGGGTGTAGAGTCCCTGAGGGTGTAGAGTCCCTGGGGGTGTAGAGTCCCTGAGGGTGTAGAGACCCGGACAGTGTAGAGTCCCTGAGGGTGTAGAGACCCGGACAGTGTAGAGTCCCTGAGGGTGTAGAGTCCCTGGGGGTGTAGAGTCCCTGAGGGTGTAGAGTCCCTGGGGGTGTAGAGTCCCTGAGGGTGTAGAGACCCGGACAGTGTAGAGTCCCTGAGGGTGTAGGGTCCCTGGGGGTGTAGAGTGGAGGCGAAGGCAGGGAGTGCAGGAGTGGTCAGCACCACCCCAGGGAGGTCACACGGGGGCAACACCCGAGGTGTCTCAGTGCAGGAGACTCGTGTCTAATCCCATACAGTATTCTTCAAGTCAGGTGCCGGTGAGAGCAGTAAGAGCATACTGTACACGCCGTGTCCTGGGATGGCTGCCCGCGGTCTCCTCTTAAATCAAATCTTTCCTGTGCCTGAACTGATGAAGCCTGTTACCGGGGCTTGCCTTGGGTCGTGCATAGAGTAGATATATATTCATCTATTGATAAACTGATGCCCGGGAGATGTGCAACTGTTGTGGGGTTGCAGCCTGGGCAAAGTCAGTATGTTTGACAGACACAGGCTTCGTGTCCTCGACGAAACGAATTAATCCAGAAATGACGTACAAGGCTAGCTCATCAAAATTGTAACTTGCTTAGCTAAATGAATTGTGGAGTTCAGTACCCTAAGCCCATTATGTGCCTCTGTAACCGTTTCCACTACCGCCCACTAAATGGGTATGGGGTGCATAATAAATGAACTAAACTAAAGGCTAATTTCATCGATTTCTAGAATACTAAACAAATTTGGCAGATATTAATCCAGAGAACTTCTTTAAAAGGTCAAATGTAACACATAGAAGGGACAACAACTTCAACAAGCCGCAGTGTGCAGTAATAAGAGATGCTTATTCACCCATAGCTTTATAAACCCCATGCATGGATCAGCTCACCTGTCGCCCAAGCCGCATAGGCAGACACTGCCGTTCAAAATCTAGCTGGAAGAAAATCCTCGGGGAAAATGTGTCGGGGAGAGGCGTGGACCATAGACAAGTCGCTGACTTTCTGTCCCCATCAAGCCCATTTTTTTTAATAGACGGTGACCCTAAGGTAAATAAAGTAATTCTTTGTTCTCTTATTGTGAAGTATTAAACTTACTCGTTTATTTATTATTATTCTAATATATTTAGAATTATTACTTGATATATAAAGTGTATCTAAACTTTCCTCCTATCTTTATTTACTGAAGATCACACAACCACTTTAAAAAATCGTTTATAATAAATGGAAATTAGGTACAAGTGAGAGGAAATTTGAAGCATTGCAAGATATTATATATGGTTTATAGAGGCGGGGGAGATGGGGGGGGGGGACAGGACAGGACGCGGCGTGTCAACAACAACACGCTGGTGCTGGTGGGGCCTGTGGAGGCCTCCTGCTGCCCTCCACCTCGCCTGCAGGTGATTCATTACTTCTTATACTCACCCCCAATAGTTACAGTGAGGAGAAAGTTGAGTGCATCTTCAATTGACATGTTTTGCGATTCTTTAATGGGAAAGAAAAGTCTTTCTTGACTGGCGTGGCGTGGCTTTCCTGACAGGCGTTGGGGATAATGTCAGAGCGTCAGATGGAATCCTTTATCTTGCAGGAAGGGGACGGGCGTGTGGCACCCACAAGCTCCACACTGCAATACTTTACTCCATACGGAAGGGGGGGGGGTAGAAATAGCCCAAGCTACTCTATCCCTTTGAGATGTATTTCTTTCTTGTCTCAATAAACATACTTGAACATACTTAGTCTCCGTGGTGTAGTGGTAAGACACTCGCCTGGCGTTCCGCGAGCGCTATGTCATGGGTTCGTATCCTGGCCGGGGAGGATTTACTGGGCGCAAATCCTTAACTGTAGCCTCTGTTTAACGCAACAGTAAAATGTGTACTTGGATGAAAAAACGATTCTTCGCGGCGGGGATCGTATTCCAGGGACCTGCCCGAAACGCTACGCGTACTAGTGGCTGTACAAGAATGTAACAACTCTTGTATATATCTAAAAAAAAAAAAAAAAAAAAACATACGGCTGGAGCAGCATATATTTTCATTTGGAATAAAGAGTGTGAACAAAGCCTCCTCAAGGTAAGCAGAAGTGTCATTATTATGGCTTAGTATACACCAATAAACCCTCTGTAGTGTCCTTTTTTTCCTTATGCTCTGTCCACATGGGTTTGTGTCCTGGGCTGGGTAGGATAATTGGGCACCATTCATGTACACTCTATGTCTGTACCGGAGCAGGATGGCCAGACGTCTTGCTTTTGAGCACTCTGTCCTCCGTAGGGAAGCACTTGACAACAATTAGAGACCTAGTTCTATGATGGTTGGCAGATCATGCCGTGAAGAAAACTTTGACATCCAGTTATGGGACTGTATTTTCATTTTTTTTTTAGTGACATTTGCTAGCATGTATCAAGGATATCTACCACAGTTGTCATTATGCTGTCAAGCATTATCTCCTTTTCAGTAAGACATTACAGTACTGGTGTAAATTACAAATTATAATTACTTGATAGTGGGACAGTTTTTAAATCTTTAGTTAACTGATATTGAGTAGCAAATGAAAAAACACCAGTAGATAGGATAAATTAATAACTTAATGAAGTTGGTTAAAATATATTTAAAATTTGGTAAAGTAACAGACATTTGGATAAGAATTTGCAATAAATTGTCAAAGAAATTTAATAAATGCATCAGATTGAAATAGTTATTTTTCATATAATACTGAACCTTAATATAAACTATGGCTTAATAAATCTAGTTTAAAATTTAAGATAATTTGTGTAAGTTCTATCAGGTTGAAACTTTGTATTAAAGTGAATTAGATAAAAAAAAAGTAAACTGTAGATCCCATTGATAAATTTAGCACTAAGGATCTGTCCTTAGGAAGATATACCAGTGAACAATGATAAAAGTCATAGATTTTGTAAACTACTGTATATATATTAGTGATGGATTGATGATCAGTCTACCACAATTTGTTTGCATCTGGTGCTGTTAAACGAGTTAACCTGAAAATTTATTATGTAATGAAATTTGACTAATTTGCATAACTAACAAATTTAATGCCATAAGGTTATCCCTCAGTCATCTTCATTATATTTCATTATTTAAAACATGCAGAATTTTGTTATATTTGTGAGGTTTGAATGATAATTAGTAAGGAAATATTTTAACCACTCTTTGAAGATACCAATTCATTGCTCAATTAATTTTTCCACAGGCCTATCAAATTTTGAAACGGTGCACAATTACTTTGCCACGAGTTCAGAAGAGAATTTAAGGCTTATCTCACTACGGCACTTGGATATGCAGTATGCTGATATGCAAAAGTTGAAATCTGGAAAGTGGCAGGTGGTCTTTCACATGAGATTCCTGAAATCGAAAGAAAACCATACAATTTTTTAAAACGCCATAAAAATGGATGTGCCAGTAGAAGAGAAAGATAAAAACAAAATTAACACTTTTGTTTTTCTAGATATTGAAGCTACCGGTTTACCTGGAGATGATCCCAGAATTTTAGAACTTTCTATGATGGCTGTATCTAGAGAGGACCTCCTTTGTATGAAAACTAGCAAGAAGAGTCCCACATCTTCCAATTCTACTGATAGACAGCAAAGAAATGTTGTTCCACAATTGCCTCGTGTCCTGCACAAGTACACAAGACTGTTTTACCCACGAAAATTGATTACACCTAAGGTGGAAGAAATAACTGGACTTAGCAATGCTCTTCTTTATCGTTTGCCGGGCTTTAGCCAGATGAGTGCAGAGGCAATTAGTCTGTTTTTGGAATTGCCTAAACCTCTGGCAATTGTAGCACATAATGGTGACAGGTTTGACTTTCCTATACTAAAAGCAGAACTGAACAATGTGGGTTCTGTGGAAAAGTTTTCTGATCTACAATGTGTAGACACTTTGAATGCAATAAAAGACATTGATGCTCTTCAACAAAAAGATATTGAAACATTGGAAATATTGGAAATAACTGAAACTGCCAAATCATTTAACTTTAAAGATATGGACGAGGAAGTGAGTAAAGAACTTCCAGTTAAAAAAAGAGCCCGTCCAGTAGAATTAGAGGAGAAAGTAAACAATGCATCTTCTGCTTCATTTTTAAATGAGCCATCTTCCCAGGCTCAGGAAGGTAACCCACGCACATTAGATGTCTCGGCGGAACTCTACATGACGCCAGTGAAAGATCACATTCCAGCATTTGTGAACAATACACCTTCAACTCCAGCCAAGCTTACACAACCTCCCTCACCCTCAGTTACCCCCATATCTTCCAAGGCATATACTCCAGGGACACCAGGCTTTAGTCCTCAAACCCTCAGAGAAACTAGTAGAGTTCGTCGAAATTTAACATATGAAGGAAGTGGCAAGAGAAGGTGGGACGGAACAACACCATATGCACAAAGCAACATCTACAAAAGACTCTTTAATGCTCAATATTTAGCACACAGAGCAGAATCAGATTGTCAGGCCTTGCTAGAAATTTGTGGACATTATGGAGATAAATTTGTAAATTGGGCAGACATGCATGCAGAAAATTTTGATGATGTTAAGCCAATGTGGTCAAAAAGACAGGCTTTCAAACTTAGCTGATTCTTTATATGTAAAGCTGTAATTTTATTATAATTTAACTTGTTAATGTATTGTTAGCATATCACTATTGTTTGCCATAAATAATTGTCTATTGCTAATTATTTAAGATTTTATCAGTAAAATTTTGATGAAAATACATAATTGGCTATACCTGTACATACATATATACTTGTTGGTTAGTTTAACATTTAAATATTTTAAACCACATTTTAAAATTACGCATTTTAATCTTACACATTTTTTATTCTATAGTAATGGTTATTTTATCGAACTTATACTGTAAAATACAGTACTGTATTGTTATAAGTGTATTCATTCTGACAATCCAAGGACCTCATAAGTGTCAAATCCTTAAACAGCACTGATAAAATCAGTGCTAGCAATGTTTTAATAACTAATTATGAGTAGGAATCATTGTATGACACAGTTTCAGTTTGATGATTATACCCTTGTTGCCAGACAGTTTTAAGTATAATAAACAATCATGACATCAGTACTCATAACAGGTGGAAGTACAAAGAAAGGATTTATATTATATATAAGCATAAGCTTTATATTGTATATACAGTATTTTATTTGTATTTATATACACAAGAGTTCTTACATACTTGTAAAGCCACTAGCATGCATGAGGTTTCGGGCATGTATGATATGGACATAAATGAAGGATATATTATATAACGTTGAAGTTTAACAAATTGTTACAAGTCATAACATTATATAGTCATACTAGTTTCGAGTTCTCAATAATTATCTCAAATCAAAGTACTGTATTAGTGGGCCAGTGTAAGATTACATGTGCAGTCACACAAATGTACAATATAATGAAAAGATGAAACATTGGATATCAAAAATTAGTGTTGAAAATCTTCAGCTAGAAAATGTAGGTCAGTAAGAGGTAAATGAATACGAGAGAGAGAGAGCACTGGAAACTTGGTGTTCAGGTCCTTGGTACCCAGCTTGTGGTGGCTGTTTGACATGAAACAACTGTGGGTTTCAATGGGTATGTTAAAATTTATGTAATGCCTTTGTTTGGTTAGTTTGCGGGAGGCCTGGTCGAGGAGCGGACCTCAGGGGCGTTGAGCCCTGAAATCATAGCAAGGTAAGGAGGGGTAATATCATTGAGAATAAATATGATCCTAACTACATAATCAAAAATTTATTGGTTCAATGAAAGAACACCAATAGAGTACTGTATTTATGTATATTTTAATTATTTTTAAAAATTGGCCAATTTTAATGAATTTTTAAAATGCTAGCTAGTATTTTAGAATTATTGTTATACTGCAATTAATTGTTTAATTTACAGTATGAATTTGTTATATTGTACCTGTATTATCTAGTGCTTAACTTGAACAATGCTGTTTAGTCTCTGGAATATACACAAGATATCTATTAGTTGTCAAGAAGTGACAACGTTAAAATAAATTATCAATTACATTATTTTGTAAAAATATATATATATATATATATATATATATATATATATATATATATATATATATATATATATATATATATATATATAAAAATACACATTACTGTACTAATTCAATTTGGTGATACAGTACAGTAAATGCATAAAAAAAGTGTAAAAATGATATAGTTCACTATGTAAAGCAAGTACAAGCCTGAATTCTTTACAGTAAGCATTAGATGTAGATGTTTTAACTGTTCAGTGTTCAGAATAAGTACGGTAATTATAAAAAAAAAAACTCCAAACTCCGAAGACTATTTAGCACCGGCTGTGTCACATAACATTAACAGATTCTACAATATTATTGAGGACGCCAATACCAGAACAAAAAGACAGACAATGTCAAAGATATTAAATTCACCAAGGATTTTGTCAAGGGGCAACATTGGGAAAGCAAAATTTCCAGTTGTTTTGGAAATTGGAACATTTCTAGGAGAAAGTGAAGTTCTCAGTGTTAGGAATTGTGTATTGGTACTGTTATTTCTTAAGATGCTTATACTGTATTATTGTAAATTTAAATATATTGTATAAATTTTAGATATATAAAATTAAATAAAAGCTGGTTATTTATTTTTCATCTCGGTGTATACACAATAATGGAAACCTTATGTAGAAATTTGGTGTGTAATTATAACTCCATATTTAGAACAATATCTATGGTGAATAGGTGTATTCACCTAGTTGTGCTTGTGGGGGTTGAGCTCTGCTCTTTCGGCCCGCCTCTCAACTGTCAATCAACTATTACTAACTTTTTTTTTTTTCCCTCCACACACACACACCCCAGGAAGCAGCCTGCAGTAGCTGTCTAACTCCCAGGCACCTATTTACTGCTAGGTAACAGGCGCATCAGGGTTAAGGAAACTGCCCATCTGTCTCCGCCGGATGCAGGGATCGAACCCTGGTCCCTAGGTCCACGAGTCTAGAGCACCTGTCCACTTGGCCACCCAGCCCTGTGTAATAGTACTAATTTTGATGGTACTGTAGGTAATATAGCTCTTCATATTTTTGTTCCTCACTAGTAGAAAGGGATAACTAGTATACAGTAATAGCAATATAGTCAGTTCCAAGTCAGAAATGGTATATGTATGGCATAAAAATAGTATCTGTGGTATACATATTCAGAGTTCCTAGATACCATTCAGGCTGTCAGTGTGAGAGCAGCAAGATATAAAATGAGCATTGTCCAAGGATTTTATTGAGGGAAAACCAACAAAGTAATACTGGGAAAAAAATTCAGGTTCTGAAAATCAGCACATTCTACGAGCAGGTGACTTAGTGGAACAAGGCAGTTTTGACAAGGTGCAGTTCTTTGTTCCATTAACACATTCACTGTGGGGTTCTTCAGTGAGAACTATTAGGGTTTCCACATTGTGTGAAGATTGCACAGACACACATGGGACACTGTACAGTCTGCATATGTTGTATTTGAGTGCAACCACCAGAGGTCTTGCTTGGATGAACTTGGAAAAAGATCATGCTTGGGGGGATTATGAAGTACTGTATTGTAAATCCACTTTTTGGGGGGGAACCACAGCACAAGCAAACTATAACAATCAAGGACGGTCCTGTTTATTTTTCACAATCAAATTTTTGCCCCCCCATGAAAAATATATTGATCCCCACAGTAGGTAGCCCCAAAATAAAGGCTGCAGTGGAAGGGTCAAGAGCTATTAAGTAATCTTCTGTAGGTAGTATGTAATCTAGCCAGAGACTATTCCAACTTCTTGTATTGGTGACAAGTAAGCTACTACTTGCTTGCAATTTCCGAGCACTCTCTACTATTGCCACTGCCACTCTCTCCCNCTTTGTCATATGATGCTCTGAAACTACCGACGGTTTTGGCCTCCACACCACTTTCTCACTTATAACTTTTCCAATCATTTACCACTGTTTACAAAAATGGAGTTTCCAATGTTTTTAGGCAGCGTGTGTGTTTAATATTTGTATGCAGAGCATATGGGCACCCACTGACATTTTTGCAAGGAGAGGGTTGCAAAACATGTAGATCAGCTTCACCTTAGAATTATTATAATCCTGTTACCAGATTGAATATGGTTATGTTACCTCCAGATGATTGGGAAAACTGAAATACTGTACCACTTAATTGGAAAAGAGATACATAGGTAAAGATAGAGCCAAGAGCATTTCAAATATTACTACATTATATGTATTTTTTTTTTAAGGTCTGGCAATAATGAACATTCTGTTTCTCCCATATTTCATGGCCATACAGTATGTGTAATAATGACGGGACTGTAGATGAGAGCGAAGTTACGTTTCTCAATCCCACTGCTTACCTCCCACAATTCCTCGCTGAAGAATTTTACTAAGAAAACATATACAGCACCTAAATTTTGCACATGTTATTTATGATTCTTGCGTTTGTGTGATTCTTGTTTTTGATATAAGTATTATATTTATCCCATTTTTCACTTTAAGGGGAGATAGCTAAGATTAGTTTTCTTGGCCATTTTTCTATTGGTTGGCGGTTTGTAATCAGCTGTGGTGACATCCACCAAAATATCATTAATTAATAACGTGTCCCAACAGTATTTCCCTGTCCTCTTCCTTATTCCTCTTCCCTGCTTCTTCGAGTGTGTGCGAAGTGTCAGTTCCCACCTCCCCTCTTTGTTATTTGCATATTGTTCCTTCCTTTCAGTCTACTAGAGTATAGTCACATTGTTTGCACAAGCTACTTTAGCTTACCACACACAACACAAACTACTGGTGAGTGAGCTATAGCTCTTGAGACCTGCCTCCTAGTTGTTGGTACCTGGTACAATGTTCTAAAACATCCTAGTGCAATGTTGTTCTTTTGAAAATGTGGGTGGAGGTTCATTTATACACTATTCAAAATTGTATATAATTATTTATGTTCAATTTGCTTCCCTTAACTTTTTCTTTCTTTCCTTAATATTAACTTGGACATATCACTTTATTACTTTCATAAGCAATCTTTCATACAGTAAAGATGTGTTTTGCAAAAATAAAAAGCATAGTTTCTAAAAAAAGTAAAGCAGTGTAAGCTCAAGATAGAAAAGGTCAAGCCAAGTTCAGTCTTTTTCTTGTCAGCGGGATTTAGTCTTAATTAATTTGAATGTAATTTAGCAGGAGCTGAGAATTTTGTATTTTTATGATGCCATTTAAACTAAATAATAATATTTGTTAACTTTGCCATTGATAAATTATCTTTGTTGGTACACGAATGATATTATTACCCATACAACTTTTATTGTTATTTGCAGGAGAATTGAGAGTGAGTCACAGCAAAAGAACGTATCTCATCACCATGTCCACCTTCCAGATGGCAATGTTGCTCATGTATGAGAAGGTAAGGTACACCTCCCACTCTTTGATCAGGTACTTTGTGCTCTCTTTTTTACCCTTAATAGAAGTGATGCCTGAATAAATGTGAATGCACGCAAGTCTTCTACAAACTCATAATAATGATGGTGCACCAAAAGTGTAGGTCTGAACAGAAGTAAAAACCTACAATTAGCAACCATGGATGAAGCAGAGAGTTGGAGTACAAGGATGAACTGTGGGGAGGAAAGTAGAAGCGAGTTAAATAGTTAAAAGTTGTGGAAGAAAAAGGGAAATTTGCTAAAGACTGCCAAATGCATCACAGAGAGAGAGTAAAGAAAGCAGATGTAACCAAAAGAATAATGGAGTGCAGGGCCAGCAAATATATTTACAGAGATGGGCAAAGGGTCAGAAGTTAGGTAGATATAATCAGCACTATTAGATAAGCTGGTGGGATACAGCAGGTAATGAACTGCACTAAACAAGAGTTGGAAAGGGAGAGATCTGGGATCATAAACAATCTAACGAGCCAGAGGGCCAGTGGGGTGGGGAGCCGGTCGGCCGAGCGGACAGCACACTGGACTTGTGATCCTGTGGTCCTGGGTTCGATCCCAGGCGCCGGCGAGAAACAATGGGCAGAGTTTCTTTCACCCTATGCCCTTGTTACCTAGCAGTAAAATAGGTACCTGGGTGTTAGTCAGCTGTCACGGGCTGCCTCCTGGGGGTGGAGGCCTGGTCGAGGACCGGGCTGCGGGGACACTAAAAGCCCCGAAATCATCTCAAGATAACCTCAAGAAGGTGATAGTTCAAAATTGCCAACAAGTCTAGTATATACTGAGAGAAAAAGGGAAACTTTGAAATGGAGGTATGATACAGTGCAGTGTTCACTGACCAGAACTTGTCTCAAGAAGAAAGAGGAAACGATATTAATCAGAGAGGAAAGGCACAAAGAAAGTGCAAGGGGACCTGGAAGTGAAGCAAGACAAGGTCAAGACAACCGATCAGACCAAGTAGTGGAGCCTGTCACTACATGATAGTGGGGTAAACCATTCTTTTCACAAAAGCACATTTTCCAATATATTTGTATTTTGGACCTGTGTTCTCTTGTTATTGGTGTTGCTGTTTTTATGAATTTCTCTCATCAGTTTTATTAATTCCATTCTTGATTTTTTAAGTGATCATATCACTCCATTCTTCTGTATTAAAGTTTTGATATGTTTAGTGTGTCCAACTTTTCTCTGTAGCTTTTTTAGATCTGAGAGCTATATGGTAGCATGGCTTTGAACTTTTTATTTTTTTTTTTTTTTTTTTTTTTTTTTTTTTTTTTTTTTTAATTTCTCCATCCATGTACGTAAAGGTTATTCTGAAATTGGCAACTATGCTCTTGATACATTTCTCTAGTGACGGTTTGCTATCAAGGATCATCTCTGACTGCCCTTCACCTAGTACTCAAGTATTTTCATATAATTTCTACACTAAATGTGGTCTTGCCTCACTTATTCTGAACTCCCATTACATGGCATTCATTCACAGTAAAATTTATTAACTATTTATTACTCCAAATGCCTATTTTGTCTTAAGTAGTCTTGAAGGGTGTTATTTAAATAATTTATTCTTCCTAGTTCCTTTTTTTTTGTGAAAGCTTTGCTTATATAACACTATTCCTGCAGGTGGGTTATTTATTTATACAGTAGAGTACTCTAGAGTGAACATTATGGGATCTCATCGGTGACCTTCCTTCAGTCTATTTTTGTCCTCTTAATTACTGCTCTCATCTTTCTACCTCTTGGAATTTATTTTGTTGATACTAATAGCCTTCCTGTTACTCTTGCAATGTGCTGAATTCACATAGCAAACTTGATGACTAGAGTGCAGAAGCTGCCCGAGGAGTGTGACATTGACACCAACACTGTTCATGAAATAGAAGAATTTAAACTAAAGATTTTAGAGTTCATTACCATTACTGGTGACAAAAAAATTGAGATACATGCTTTATCACAAATTTTTATATAAATTAGATGAGATAGTTTATAAGGATTAATGTGGCTTCCCAAAGGTTATGCAAAATTGTTTGTATTACAGTAGGCATTTTTAATTATATAGATGCTTGTATAAATATTCTTTGAAATATGCAAAAATATTTGTTCCATATTTTTTATAAGAAAAATCCAACCAAAATTTATGAACAAATAATAAATGAGATACTTCTCTAAATCTTGAATTTTAGAAAATCTTGAAGGAATCCAGAGCAATAGTTCAGATATTAAGGTTACACTGTTGCTGTGCTATATTACTAAGACACTTACCTTAAATATGAGTTTCAATTGATATTTCACACACAATATGCTTACCAAAAAAGTGTATTACAAGTGTTTATACATCATACAGTAGTGTATTTCCATTTGTAATTTTCTATGATACTGTCTTCATTCCTCACATTTTCATTTGCTATGGTATTATGCAAGTTATTCAATGCCGTTACTTTTTCTTGACTCCGAAATAATGTACAAGTTTGTAAAGTACTTTCACATACATACTGGAGGACTGTGCTTTATACCGGCATGTTTTTCCCCATTTGCCTTTGTTTCCAGTACATTAATTTCTGTTGTTCTGCTTTCCAAATGGTAACATTTTAAACATAATCCCAAATATGTTAAATCATTAACGAAATCCAGTTTATTTATGTTATCATTAACTTGATATTGCTAACATTTGTTTTGCACTGACAATAAGTGCAGTACCAGACAGTCAGACTAGGTATATGTACTTCTTAGATCTCTGAGAAGTCTTAAGCACAGCAACAAATAATGTGGCTACTGCATCCTCTTCCTTCCACAGTTCACCACAACAGTTAGGGAATCTCAACCTTTTTTCTTGATAGATCAAAATCTAGCCACATGTCAGCTATGTTAACACAACAACAAGGGTTTGTACTGGCAAAATTCATCCATTTATCAACACAGTATTTTTAATACAGTATTGAAGTATTAAAACTTTTGACGAGTCATCTGATGCAAGGTACGTTAAAATACAGTTTTTATCACCAGGTGGATAGCCTTACATGCAACGAACTCCAGACACACACGCATCTCAATGAAGAGCAGTTTACTAAGTTTCTACAGTCATTGCTGGACAGCAAGCTTCTCTTGACTGATGCTGAGGTAGGTATTGTGGTAAACAAAGCTTGCCTCCATGAAACTCAATAAGTCATTCTAATTAATTTACCTGAAACTTTTGAAAATTCGTGAACATTTGACTTACATTTTGGTTTAAATTTAGCAGTACTATGTATATAGTATAATATTTCTTTAGTACATAATAATTTGTTAATGTATATGTGTAAAAATCTCGACTCTAGAATCTCCAAGGTGATGCAGTTGTGCGCCTGAACACCGATTACAGCAACAAGCGGACTAAATTCAAGATCAGTGTTGCACCACAAAAAGAGCAGCAACATGAAACAGAGCAGACACATTCAGCTGTTGAAGAGGATCGTAAACTATACCTTCAAGCAGCTATAGTTAGGATAATGAAAGCGCGGAAACTGCTCAAACATACTATGCTTATTCAAGAGGTTAGTCCAGTGAAGATAGACATGCATTCTTAAATATAAGTTACAGTTGTGTGTCCTATGTTTGTCTTATCAGATAATCATCAGATTTTGCAAAATGATATTTTAATGTTCATAAAAGATATTAGGTTAGTCATGTAACTGATAAGGAACATAAGCAAACTTCTTCAATCATGATCATTCCATCACCTAAATAAATTAATAAAATATGAAGATGTTTGGATGACTTTTTGAAGCATGGTTTTTGTATTTGTGAAAATATGTAAATGTATTTGCAAAGTGAGCATTAAATGTTTTATATTTATTTGGCCACATCCATTGTTTAATTATTTGTTAATTATAAATATTCTCTACCAGCTGTATAACTGAAGTTCAACTTCAAAGCTTGTTTTTTTTTTCCCCTACAGGTCATCAGCCAGTCTCGAGCGAGGTTTGCACCACAAATCCCAATGATCAAGAAATGTATAGAACTACTAATTGACAAACAATACCTTGAACGTACCCCTAATTCTACGGACGAATATAGCTACGTTGCTTAATTCTTAGTTTTGTTAGTTTTCATAATTTGTGGAAAGATCTGTGTTTGTTGGCCTTAGAGAAGAAACATAATTTTGCTATTGTTTTTTTTATTTTACTCATAAATAATTTTTATTGAAGCATCCTTTAAAGGTTGACACTCACAGATGAAACTATCCTTCAAAATCTGGCTTCACTCCTCGGTGAAGCATGTACAGTGTGTTGCCTGTTTGACGGTGAATTTTGTACATTGATGTAGGTGTTGAACTTTCCTTGCCTCTACAAAAGGTTGATATTTTCAGCCTGATATGTAAATAACCCAGATAGGATGGTGTAGTTGATATGGGTTGTATGCTACTGCTTGTTCTAAAGGCTGGGCTCTGGACACGGGCCACATCCAGCATTGTCGATAGAGGGACTGCTTGGCACATACAGCAAAGGTACGATATGTTACCATTTTTCCATTATTAAGTAATGTGTGAAATATAGATGCAGCTAGTCCCTTGCTCAGACTTGGCTAGGCTAAAACATTGTACTGTATAAAGTTTTAAGTCTTTCATGTTATGCCCAGTGTTTGGAGCTTACGAAGAGGAATTGTACTTCAGATCAACTTACATGAAGGCAAACATTTTGTGCCTTTTTTTTTATGCCCTGTGTTTGATGGTGTCCCACTATGTGGGATTGCCCAAGCAGAATCTCCTTAATGCTCTTTTTCTCGTGCTATAAATACTGCCTACATATACTCAATGATTCACACTATCAAAGTGTAAAGGGTTCTTGTATACCTTGAGCCTTTTCATTGTCATGATGCATACCAGTTACAACTACATCGTCGATGGCAGTGACTTGTAACTCTCTCAAATTTGGCAGCCATAGTTGACATGTTTAGAGCAGCATATCTATTTAATTTTAAGCCTAACATTCATAGCTTCGCTCTCTTGCCATTGTCATTAAACCACAAAACACCTTCGTGTTTCAAATTGCTGAAAGGGAAATTTGCATTTTTTTTTTTAATTCATGACCAGAGCATTTGTAGTCAGTTTTCCCTGTGGCTCACCAAATAAATAAATTCTTGTAAGAGTTCTAGTTAGTTTTTCAATGAGCACAGCCTATTTTAATTTTGGAATTATTGTATTTGACCCTTTCCAGTCTCCAGAACAACTCTGCTGCAAAGGAAGGTTATTCCCTCTATTATAGATCATACACTTGAGCCCGTGGACATCAAGTTGTAGTTTTGTAATTAAATTTTATTTCCTTGGTATTTGTCAGTATTTAGTCGATTGATTTCCAATGAGGCTTGTATGCTTCTTCTTGCCTACCTGGAACTTTCCTCATTATGCTGATACTTTATTGTCTGCCAATGATATACAGAAAGTTAAAAATTAAATAAATTATTGAACAAAGGTAACTTAAAAATATTTGGGTATTCCTGAGGATGTAGGAGAATAGTCATGCGAGATGTTTTAGCGTGGTGCTAGTATCTACACGACATCCTAGTGTAAAGTACAGGATAAGACTTTCAAAGAGTTTGCCTATACAGTACAGTATATATATTTGTGGTTCTTGACATCATATTTTGTAATTCTGAAATATCATTCAATGTTTTGGTCAGTTTCTCATGACTTTTTGAATTTGTTGTATTCAATTAATTTATAATTGGCAGATCAGGTTTAGAGGTTTCATTGTCAAGACTGTCATTGTTAGAATGCTATACAGTAATGTTTTTTTGTGGAAATTGTGTATGTTTTTGTACGTGATACTCATTGACATTCTTATGTTGTGGATTATAAATTAAAAAATGCCCGGGTTGGTTACTAATTAATCATCCATTTGATTGTTTAATCTGTAGTTATATTTTGAAAACAGTGGAATATAGAACTTTTTACTACAGTGGTTTAAAGATGTTTTAATTGTGAACTGAGGAAACTAGTCTAGCCTTGTTTCTATCTTTACTGAAGAACATCACACATTGTAGTTTTCTTTCCTCTAAATGATCTTTGGGACATCTTACGATTAGTAGTCTGCAGTGTTTTGTGACGAAGTGAATAGCCAGATTAACGTGTGGAACTTAAATCATTGAGCTAGTGTAAAGTGCATAATGTGTTATGGTTTTAGTTGTGGGCCAAAGAATTTGTGCATCATGAACATTTAAAGTAAGTGATGAGGTGGAAGGGTGTGTCAGTTAGATAACCCCTAAATAATGACTTGCCTCTTTGTGTTTTAAGTAGGATTTGGAACGTAGATCTTATCTAATTTTTGTATTTAAGATATAACTGTAAATATAACTTATATATGAAATTGTTTATAATTATAAATAACAAAACACTTGAACTTTAAAAAAGTTATTAAGTCTTTCATTCTATGTAACATTACTTGGTGATGGTAATGTCGTACAAGAACTTTGCTAAATATAACTACCTCTTCTCATACTTGGTCAGTTTTGGACATGTTGATTCACATCATGGATTCTATAAAGACAATGAAAATGATTTCAGTATTAATATTTTTTATTTTCATTATACTAAACTTAAACCTCTTGTTGTTCATTTTATAATGTGTTGCAATGAATTGGCTTGTGTAATGTGAAAGAAGAATCGAATTACAATGTACAGTATTTGAGCACAATAGTTAATTTTTCAGTTTTGCAAAAAAAAAAAAAAGTTTAGCACAAATATAGAATAACAAGCCATTTCTCCTTAGAGTGAAAGGCCTAGTGGATAGTTACTGGAGTGGAAGGCCTAGTGGATAGTGACTGGAGTGGAAGGCCTAGTGGATAGTGACTGGAGTGGAAGGCCTAGTGGATAGTGACTGGAGTGGAAGGCCTAGTGGATAGTGACTGGAGTGGAAGGCCTAGTGGATAGTGACTGGAGTGGAAGGCCTAGTGGATAGTGACTGGAGTGGAAGGCCTAGTGGATAGTGACTGGAGTGGAAGGCCTAGTGGATAGTGACTGGAGTGGAAGGCCTAGTGGATAGTGACTGGAGTGGAAGGCCTAGTGGATTGTGACTGGAGTGGAAGGCCTAGTGGATAGTGACTGGAGTGGAAGGCCTAGTGGATAGTGACTGGAGTGGAAGGCCTAGTGGATAGTGACTGTGAGCCAGTTATAAGAGCATGGTAATTGGTGTATTGTTGTGAGAAAGCCTTAAGGTGCCTAATATTTGCTGTCCTGCTGAATGAGAGCATAGAACTAAAAGTGGGTTTTAATTTGATTANATTTCATTTTCAAATTATGAATTTTTAGCATACCGAAACTATGCCAATTACTGAAAACGGCGATGGGTCATATTTTTGCCCATACCCCCCTGCAGTTTTCAAAATATCTGAAATGTCGAAAATTTTACTCCAAGGCGTCATTTTTGAGCCAAATTTCTGGCTCATTGCAATATTTGTATTTTGAAACTCACGACCTTTTTATACCGAAATTATTCTAATTACTGTACTGAAAATGGCGATGGGTCACATTTTGCCCAAATCCCTCTTTCCTCCCATACAGTTTCAAAATATCGGAAAAATCGGAAATCTGTATCTCTGGACATTCTCATTATCTGCCGATGTAGACCTGACCAAATGTAAACTGTGTCAACAAAATTATTCGCACACCCTCCGTCACTATGTGATGGAGTGCGAAAAGATACGTGAATTTAGAGACAATTCTATAACCAATGTTCCAGCCATGTGTAAATATTTCATTCAAAATGATCTGCTACCATAAATTTTAGCCAAATATCCCCAGTTTGCTAACTGTAGGTAGTAACTGAGTGATTGTAACCTATCCACCGCTGCCCACTGGATGGGGGGCGGTGTGCAGGACAAACATATAAATTTTGACACTAGCTCTCCACATATGTCAGTTGCTTAATTTAGATCCTGTACTTGAGGTCGATCTCGAACCCATTGTTGACGTGACGACTTATATTGAATTTTGTAACTAGCTCATCAAGATTGTAACTTGCTTAGCTTAATGAATTGTGGGGTTCAGTCCCTGAGCCCATTATGTGCCTATGTAACCCTTTCCACTACCGCCCACAAGATGGGTATGGGGTGCATAATAAATGAACTAAACTAAAAAAACTTACTCATGAGCGTTTTTTTAAATCGAATTCTGGCTCATTACACATATATGTGTCGCAAATTACGACTTGTTATAACGAAAATATGCAAATTACTGAAAACTGCAATTGGTTACATTTTGCCCCCCACCACCCTCCCCCATCCTGCAGAGCTTGTCAGTCGCCCAGACGGGATCATGGCGAATCCCTGGAAGAATGGTAAACAATTGGTGTGGGACTATACTTGCGTTTCAACTTTAGCCAACACCTATGTTAACTTCAGTGCTGCACAGGCAGTAGGTGCTGCCAATCACCGCGAAGCAGCCAAGTCTCGTAAATACATAGATCTTGATCACCACTTCAATTTTGTCCCCATTGCCTCAGAGACACTTGGTGCCTGGGGTAAAAGTGCTGCTAGTTTTTTGAAGAAGCTGGTTTCCAAGCTAACTTAAACAATTAGAGACCCGGGAGTCACCAGTTTCCTCTTTCGGCGGCTTATTGTGGCGATCCAGAGAGGAAATGCTCAATGCATCCAAGATTCCTGCCCGCCATCTGAGAAGCCGGAGGAACTTTTTTTTTTTTTTTTTTTTTTGAGATATATACAAGAGTTGTTACATTCTTGTACAGCCACTAGTACGCGTAGCGTTTCGGGCAGGTCCCTGGAATACGATCCCCGCCGCGAAGAATCGTTTTTTCATCCAAGTACACATTTTACCGTTGCGTTAAACAGAGGCTACAGTTAAGGATTTGCGCCCAGTAAATCCTCCCCGGCCAGGATACGAACCCATGACACAGCGCTCGCGGATTAACTCTATAATCTGTGACAATAACCTGTGACTAACATTACTGGTTAGTAGTGTTAGCTAATTATGAGGCCTAATTATAACTATTAATAATAGTTAATTATACTTATTATATAATAATTACAAGAAATACATCCTGTTGTACAAAGGATTAGCAAATAAGTGTTGGAACTTTCCAACACCCAGTTGCCAATGATTTTAGACCAACTGGCATGAAATGTTTTGAGCTCTGAAATGATTTCATATTATTTAAATGATATTGGAAGATAATAATTTAATTCACGTTTATAGATATTTCCCTATCTCTACCAAATGCTTGCTAGTGCAACCTAATATACAACAGAAATACATATATCTTGATCACCACTTCAATTTTGTCAACGTTTATAGATATTCCCCTATCTCTACCAAATGTTTGCTAGTGCAGCCTAATATACAATAGACTAGACATGCATTTTAAATATATATACATATATATACAAGCTGCCTGTCCCCGATAAAATGAATTAGGTACATAACTTGGAATTGAAGTTGGCGGGTGTTAGTGCGGGGTGCGGCGGGCAGGTGGCGCGGGGGCCGTGCTGGAGCAGCAGCAGCTGGTGGAGGTGGTGGTGGTGGTCAGCTGGCTACTGTGTCTGTCTGTGTGTGACCACCGGGGATGTCTTGAGCTCCTCACAGCTGGCAAGGAGCGTGACAAGTGTGAGGAGGCCATCATGGGGACGGCTCAGAGCACCAGGAAGATCACACTGGTCAATGATGATAAGGCCGGCGTCATCAAGGTGAAAAGCTTTTTCAATTAATCACGGCCATAATCTTATAAATAATGTATAATTGTTTTTGTATCATAACTTACTCTCATTATTAATTGGAATGAGACTCAGTTTTGCGAAATAATGGTTTTATTTACATGTATTTGTGAGATACAGTTGTGTTTGGCTGGGGATCACCGGACATTATTTATGGTAACCATTAATTTCTGAGGTACGGGCCACTGTCGGGTTAGGCAGTTTAAATGGGTGAACAACTTGACAGTTGTCAGCGCTGCCAAAAACGCCAGATGATATCAAGATAATGTAGTTATTGGTTGTCTACTCGTCTCCATATATTAATATCTGTGGAAACTGTCAGGGAGCTGCACCCACAAATCCTGTCAGTAATAGTCAGACCCAGCGGGAATTCTCAACATTCGTGCCCCCAAATATATAAGAGTGTGAAGGTAATGTCCATGTGTGTTAGCTGCTAAGACCCTCAATGTACGGAGCTGGAAGTGCTACAGGGTTAAAAAAAAAAATAAAAAAAAAGCCTTTAGACTATGCTTCTTGTATTCTCATTCACAAAATGATTTGCCCAACTCTACATTGTTCATCTGGTGGATAGTGCCACTGCCATTTCCAAGGTAAAATGGGAAGGGAGGGGGGTGGGGACCTATAACAACCCCCTGACTTCCTGTCCTCCATTGACGCTACTAGGGAGGGGGACTGGTTGTTTCGGACAAGACGCTTCAACAAAGCTCATTTTCTGTTTGTTAAAAGCGTATATATTGTTACACTAGGCTGTATTTGCTCAAAGTTGGGTAGGTTAGGTTAAGTAAGTTTCAAAATCCGCTGGCGAATCGTCTTGTGTACGATGTGACTTGTATCCCTAGGAAGATGGTAGTCCTTGGATAAATTCAAGATTTTACACTTACCAATGTTGAACTTAATCTTCCACTATGATCAATGCTTAAGTATCTTGTGGTACAGTATTTATATAGTAATTTTTTTGTAGCAAGATTGCAGTTAAAAGAAAAAAAAGTGGCAACCATTTGCTCTTGGTATTCTAGTAACTTGGCAGAACCCATTGCCAAATTAATTAAATGGCATATAATTTAAGATGTAAATTAACTTGTTCTTGGTATGCAGGTTACAGTGGCTCTAATTTGAAATAGTAATGGAGTTTACAAATTCCACTGGAAGGCGAGTGTCTGCAAGTCAAGTGTGGATAAAATATAGATAGCTTTGAGGTACAAAATTTGATCTGTGAGAGACAAACCCTAAGGGTAAGGCTAAAGAATTAAAATGCAAGTGAAATGCCAGAGAAGGGATGGGATATTTACCTGAGGGCCACTCTCTCTGCAGGGGACTCGATGAGGACAGGAAGCCGGCGGGTTTTTAAGGTCCCCCCCCCCCCTCCTGTTTGTCCTGATGATTTTATAGTTGCATTTTAAAATTAAGCATTATATTAGCATTTACTGCTTCAGTGGCGAGGTAGTTCCATGGGTTTATAACCGCATGTGTTTATGTACTTTGTGTAAAACAAAGGGTTGGTCTCTGTTCTTCACCTAGACAATGCCTAGTAAAGAATTTCTCAACTTTTGTTTTTTCATTAATTATAGTAATGGGACTAAGGTCTTTTAGATGCCAATATTATTTTCAGATGCAGTACTAATTATATCTACCAGTATCTATTTATAATAATTTTTTTAATATAATGCTATGCTGGCTAATGTTACTTCATGAAGATTTTCTAATAAATTTTATCCTTTACAGCTTTCGGAATCGTTGGCATATCGACTTCGCGGTCAGATAGAAGGTCAGCAGGCAGAAGCGGATGCTCTAGGGTCAGCAACAGCTGCAGAACCACACGTAGCCTCTGTGGCTCCACCTGTAACTTCCATTTCTCAGGTTCCAGGGGCTCCTAAAGTCCCTGTTGTTACACCTATAGATTCTGAGCTCATTAATCAGAAGCCTTTGATTCCTGAATCAGCAGCTCCAGAGTCTTTGGTATCCGAGCCTGTGGCCCCAGAGTCTTTGGTTCCTGAACCACCAGTTGTGGGTGAGTCTCGGCCCTTGGCTAATTTGCAAGTAGATATTCTTTTAGATAATGCCTCAAAATCTATTCCTTTTATACTGCCATCTGTTGCTGAAAATGCTGAACCTTGGCCTTCTCTGCTTGTGGATAATTATGCAAGATAGATTTAACTTTTCCAGATTTCATTTCCATTAATGAATCTTGGAACCCTCTATTACAGTTGAAGAAACCAATTATTACAGATTAAGTGCAGTTGTGTTTTAGACACTTACCCACTACCTTTCCTGTTGGAGGTGGAAGTAGATGTAGGGTAATAGTAAATGCTGATTACATCGTCAGTTTTGTAAAATATAGAGCAGCATAATGTTTTATCCTCATTTAATTATTATTGTTTTTATTTAAATCCTATCATGTTAGCATTACTGAAATATGGACAACATTGAAGTCTTTGTATGAGGTGAAAGGAAGGTCCCAAGTGTTATTGGGCCTTGTAGCCCACTCACTGGTGGCAGATTTTAAACAATTTTAAAACCTACTGGGGTGGTGGGCTTGTAAGAGATCTTGAGTAAATTTAGTGGCACTGAAATTTTTACACATGCCCTTAAAGACCAAATATTCTAGCTACTCTTGCAAGCAATACTCTGGGAATTTTTACAGTTTTTCAATCGGTATAGCCCCAACAGCCTTGCTTCCTCCTGAGGAGGCCACACTAGATGATTCTACAGGAGGATCTGTTACCACACAAACCTTTCACTCTTTCCAGTTCCTTTTACCCCCTTCCCTCCACCCATTTTTCATATACAGAATCCAGTTCTTCTCAAAGACACTGGACATTGCATGAACCATGTAATCCCCATAGTATATCTTTCAAACACTCCACATTTCATTTTATCACTTTTTTGTTATATATACCCTTATACACTACATTATTATAAGCATTCTGAATTTATACCAATCATGATACTCTTCACAGCTGTCATATTACAGCACCCAGCATTATCTTCCCCTCTTAACACCTCCACACACAGCATTATATAAAAGAAACTTTGATAATAAAATGAGTTAATTTTTGCTTCCATTTATTTTTCCATTTTGAACTGCATACTTGCAGTTGAAACCATTTTTATAATATATATAATTATATGGTTTAGTAAAGTTAATTATTTTCAATTTACAATTTTTTTCATCAAACCACATAATTTTAATTGGTTCTTAAGTTGCCATCTTTATTATTACCTCTACATTACAATTGTGCAGATGTACTCTCACTTTGCCAGTTAATACTCCTTTTATATTTTACTGACATGCAGCAGGGAGGGAAACAAATTAACTTTGCTATACTGTACTGTACTTTATAACTAGCTTTAGGGATTATCTTCCCACAGACATTATGAAACACTTAATAGGCTGAAATAAAGTTTAATACATTCTTCTCTCCAAAATTTATGGAGATGCTCTTTTTCAAACTGCCATATTCAAATCTTGGCTTTTCATTTTTGCCTTCAGATGTCGGTCTCAAATTTAAATGATTTTAAATTATGCAGATCCAGTCTTTTTCTCGATATATCTTAATTTAAAAATATAAACATTACAACATACCTTACAACATACTTACTGTTTATTTTCATCAATACCTGTACTGACATTTAGAGTAAAATTTATTTTTAATATTTTAGTTCACCGGATAGGTTAGGCACATTTTCTTGATTGGCATTGATGGTTTAGTTTGCTTTGGCATGAGATGGCCTGTAGTACATCACTGTAATGCTGAATGACACTTCCAGTGCTTGGCCCAAGACCTAAGTTTCATTAAGGTTTTCAGAACTGTACCGGGTGTAATACTGCATACTACCTTTACTAATGACAAAAAAAAAATCAAATATACAGTACTGTACTTATTTTGTTGTATTTTAAATTTAAAGCCAGACAAGTGATGCAAACTCAGGTAAGGCATTTAGCTCATATTGATTTTGTTTCTTGGAGAAACAAGATTGTACATGAAGTATAATTTACAACATGGGTGTCATATTTTAATTTGATATCATTAATGTTTGATTGTATAATACAAAGTAAACTTGAGTAATATATATTTTGTTGCATATAAAAGTTTAAATAGTTTCCTGCTGATTCAAAGAGCCAAAGGAAAAGGTTAAACAAATGTTCTTGGTCACTGATGTGGAAATAAAAAGGACATTAGTAGTACTGTATCAGTTTTCATGCTTACACACATCAGTCAGTTTGATTTAGATGCAGCTATATTAAAGTTTAAAGATGAATTGTGCTCTATTTAGTGATAGGATGTGAAGACCTGGGGCTGCAGACTGGGTTAATTCTGGCCAGAAATGTCTTTTATTTTTGTCATTTGACTGGCTATTAAAAAAAAGAAATCGTGAATCCATTTTTGCTGTGTTAATGAATTTGCATGTTAAGGTGGAACCTCGAACCCCATCCCTCTCCCAAAACCTCATGGCTAACTGGTTTGTGGCTCTTGCTGTGGCGTGTAATGCTGGGTTATAGCTACAACATAACGTACATGGTACTGTCACGTCTTCCCTTGCTAGTGTGGCTTAACATCCAATAGTGTGGTCTTTGCACTTAGACATGCCAAAGACGTGTCGGGCCCTGTTATGTATTAGTTACTGATAGGAAGTTGGTTTTATCATTTTAGTTTAAGGATGCTTGTAAACCACTTGTAAAATTGACAGTACTTGATGGTAATAAATGTTTAATATCTCAAGGTATTAGTTCATCTATTTTGCAGTACGAGTTAAAATGTTTGATATATTTGCTTTATTGCAAACGCATTAAAAATAATGGTTAACGATTAAGTCTCTTTAATATGTTAAATAAGCAGTGTATTACATGTTATTTTCCTGTGCAGCTCCAGCAGTAATGGAGGCTACACCAGAAATTGATGCATATCCGTCGGCTAAAACCATCACGGTTTCCCCTTCCTTATCTTTGCCAATTGGATTTAAAGAAGTTCCACCAAAGGCACCGCCTGCCTCTTCTCAATCGCCTGTTGTCGAGGATTTTGTCCCACCAGATGTTGGCGGTAAAGTAAAGTAAGTACTAAAGAAATTGGGTCTGCTATTGTTTTTGGTATTTTTTACAGTTCTTGTGGGTATCAAAGTTAAATGTGTGGAAGTGTTTGTTCTTGTAAAAGTTCTTTTCACGCACAAGTTTAATGTGCTCTCTACATTGTTACAAGTTACTGTATTGTAAAATACAGTACTGTAAGCAGTGTTGTCCAGAAGATACAGTAAACTTCCATGGTCCTAATCTATGCAGGAAAGCAAATAAAGACCAATTTAATATAGACTCACAGCCAGAAAAGAAACTTCAAGCAGAACTGTTCTTGTGCAGAAGCCTTGATGCACAGGTGGAGGCAACACAAGCCAGATATACAATAAATGGAATGTGCAGATAATGTCACAATAATGTGGCTGAAGATATGATGTCCAAACCACACATCATTAATGGAATATGCCATTACAGTACATATTTGAAAATTTTGCAGAAACTAAGTACAGGCTGCATTTAGAGCAGTATTAAGGAATGCAAAGTTGATGGTATGCAAATGTTCTTGTATAAATGGGGATGGGGCCTGGTGGATGGCGTGCAGGACTCGTAATTCTGTGGCGGGGGTTCGATTCCCGCACCAGGCAGAAACAAATGGGCAAAGTTTTTTTCACCCTGAATGCCCATTACCTAGCAGTAAATAGGTACCTTGGAGTCGGTCAGCTGTCACAGGCTGCTTCCTAGGGTGTGTGTGTGGTGTGGAGAGGGGGAAAAAATAATAGTAAACAGTTGATTGACAGTTGAGAGGCGGGCTGAAAGAGCAAAGCTCAACCCTCGCAAACACAACTAGGTGAATACACAAGTGTGTAATACGCGGAGGAATTTTGATATTGGACAGGTGTAATAGAAATTGTCATGTTCTGCAGGTCTCATGTTCTTTGCACTTTTATAAAGATTTTGCATTACATTCTTGTAGCATTGTACATGCCAACCACATTATACAGTGTGGCTGAAAAGTGGAGAAATCTGAACATTAATATTTAATGCCAAGAATTTTATTCAGTAAAGAGGTAAAAAGGGCTTTTAGAGTTCTCTGAAATGTAAATAATTTTCTCCTACTATACACAGTACCTCTTATCTGCAACATTTTTGCTTAATGCAGGTTTTACAGGAACAAAAGCCCCATGGAAATAAAGTGCTGCCTGAACACTGCACACGAGCCCTGTCTATGTTGCCTGCTGAGGCACAGGTTTGCTCGCCACATACAGTATGTTTGAAACCCATTGGAAACACTGAGCCCATAGGTTAAATATAGGCAGTACAGTTTATATATCTTACCTGGGTGCTTTGCCAAACTGCCAAACACCAAAAATGCAATACTGTATCTAATTGTACTTAATTTATAACATATATTGTAAAAATAGTGTAAATAGCCATAAGACGCTTCTGTTCTACACCTTATACAGGTGTGAATATTACTGGAGTACTTTTCTGACTAAAGCACAATCCACTAACCCAAATTGTTTGTGTAACAAAAAAGTAATAATGCTAAAGAAATACAGTAAAGATATCAATGGGGGATGTTGCATTGATCTCGGCCAGGATATTCATCAGACCATAAGAGGCACTTGCAGGTAGGCAGACAGAAAAGCAGTCAGTCAAGTCAGTCAGTCGGTAATGTTGATCATGATCACCTTTTGTGTGTGATGAGTTGCATGTTGTCTTAAGAACTTTTATTTACAGAACTAGCCCAGCCCCTTCATTTAGTCAGCCAAGTGGGAACATAGCACCATGGTCATTATATGCAGAGGAAGCTCACTTGATGGTCATGCGGTTAAGAGAGGAGAAGGAAGAAGAAATCAAGAAACTCGGTCTTGAATGGCGTGCCAAGATGGAATCCAGAGAAAAGGAGGTAAGCAGCTGTAGAGTAGGCATGTAATATAAACTTGAAGTGGCATGTGTAAAGATGAAATCCTGAGGTGGAAGCAACAAACATTTAATTGGCCAAAAAGGCGTTTTTAATTGAGGAAAATGAGAGATGGTCAAGAAATCTATAAATAAATGCCGAGGTAAAATGTATCCACTTGAAAGTAAGACACGGTTTTAAGATTAGCGAATACTGTACTTAGATTCATAATGGAATTTGTAAACAACATTGTTAAAGCCCTAATAAGTTTACTTTAATATACCTTAGTCAATGAGTTCCCATTACTGATAGTGAATAGCACAGTACAGGTTTCTCACCTTGTCGGTGAACTCGGCCAAGAGGAGTAAGGTTTTCACGCGAGCTGTGAGTGTCAGTTGATCAGCTTTAGTATCCTTTGATTAGCTAAATCATAGTGGCTGAAATTAATTCATTTAGCAACAAATTGTATTTCAAGTAATTAAATTTTATCTAAGGGAATTAATCCTAGATATAAGTTTGAGAGATGTAATTGGTGTCATTGTTCATAAACAAACATGACTACCAGCCATCTTGCTTGAGCCCTGCTTTAAATCTCCCCCTCCCCAAAAAATCGATGTGACCATTAAGCCAATTACAAATTAAATTCATTACCCGATACACTACTATTGTGGGGTGGGGAAGTGACATTTTGGGCCTTTTCTAGAGTGCTAAACTAGTAGTCGCCTTGTCAGATCTTTAGCATTTTTCGTTTGCTGAAATGTTAAATACAACATTTACAAATTGTACTATGATTAGGCAAAGGAAAAGCATATATACCTTGAATAGTTACTTATGGCCAAAGTGTCAGGCTCGTGTACATTGTTTGCCTTTTCATATATCTTCAGAAGTGTTCAAATAGGACACTGAACATTTCAAATTTATTAACAATTCACTGCAAAGCCATTCTTTTTAAAATGTTCACAGAGGAGACAAGCCATTAGACATAAAAATTTACACTTTGATTACTAATACAATGTATTTTCCCCTTTATCTTGTGCCGGTAACAGTTCACCAAGATGGCTCGCATTTCTGAGGAGGAAGTTACTGCTGCTCTTAAAGATGTTGAAAAGTTATTCGTAAATGCATCATGTACTCCAGTTTGCCAGAATCAGCAAGAAGCTGTAATGAGCTGTTATCAAGACCATCCACGACAATCTCTCCGATGTGCAAGAGAGGTGGAAAACTTCTCACAATGTGTCGATTTGTCACGTTTGGTGAGTGCATAGTTTAACATTATGTAATCGAGCACAAATTTGTAATGCATGTGCAGTACTAATAACCAACACAAGTGTTGGCTTTTAGTATATATTTTACATCATAAATGCTTTGTTAAAAATTTAGTAAAATTCCAGGTACATGAACACATCAAAGGTTGGCAAAGTATTACAGGGATTAGAGATCTTCAAAATGTTTACAGGGTCACGAGCCGTAACGCATGTGGGTGGGTAGGTGTTTTGTGCGGGTGTAGTGTGTTTGTCAGATGTTTAAAAATTACATGCATTGAGTGGTAATGTAATGCTATTTCCTAATCAAACATTTCTGGATTTAAAAAGGTAGAAATAAATTGTCTACAAAAGATTGTATCAGTTGAATTGGGTTTTGGGCAATAGGTGGGTGTTTAGGAGGAAAGGGCATTACCCAGGTTACTTGTTAATGCCTTATTTTAACATTTTTAATTGTGTGCAAGTTATGCAAGTAATATAAACTCCCCTGGCAAAGGATGCATTAATGTTGAATTAGTATTAATATTACTCTTATTTTGCCTGCTGGGTATTGCCACCAATTTTCACATGGCGATACATTTGTGATGCTAGATAAAGATTAAAGTTAGCATTTGAATACATTCTGTATTATCTTGCAATGTGGAATACATCTGGAGCTTCTTAGATTCATAGCCTTGATGCCCTAGTGTTGGCTCTTGTAAACCACACCAGCATATTATATGGCCAGGATTTTTCTATTGACTGTATAATTTGAGTGGATGAACCAATACTAGGGACCAGTAGGTGTATTCCTATCACTAAATGTAGCAAGTTGTTTGTAAATTATGTGGATAAAGTTTTTTTTTTCCATTTCAGCAATCTCTAATGAAGCAGAGAGCAAGTTAGTTACAAGGAATGAAGTTAATTGCAGTCAAGAATTTACTTCTGTTGTACAGTACCCTGGGAATGTTATATGTTTCTAGAGGATTGGAATTAAACTTGTATATTATTTGAAGTCTTTTAATAAGTAAAATATTTACATGAACACTGTTTTCATATTCCTGTAATGTGCATTATTAAAAACGTCTTTCTCAATGCTAGTTTCAAATATTTCCTTCCAATCCATACTTCAGTACAGGTATTATTCTATAGATTAGATAACACAGTATAGGAAGCATGCTCAGGAAAAATGGGTCTACATGTACAAGGTATTTAAAGTTGAATAAACAATTTACATACTAAAGTTACCAGTTACTCAGCCAGTGTTAAGACTGGTGTGAAGTGTTAAGACTGGTGTGACACATAAACGGACATACTATACTAATGAATGTTGTCACCCGATGCTCGATCCATAATCACAAATATTCTCTATCTCTAGGAGGAGCTTTTTTGGCAAAGCGCTTCTCAGGCCTGAAAAAAAATTATGGGTACAATTAATTCAAGTAATTGCCAAATATGTATTTTTAAAACTATATAAATTTTATTACAATAGACCTGTACATGAACAAAACCATTTTGCTTGGGTAGTTTCTCACCTTGGGAACCATTCATGCTTAGTAGTGAAGGTAATCTCCCTCAGATCCTTGTTTATAAAGAATGGGTGTTTCTTTCGGAATAAATCTTTCATTTCTTTGTTATACTGAACTTTCAATAACGAGTCCGATTCTTGGGGCAATTCTGGTAATGGCTGAAAGAGTGGAAAGGTACAAGTCCTAGGTACAAATAGTCAAATGTTATTACCTATACACACAAGTGTTTACCCATCAAGTCAAAACATTACCTCGGTGAGTGGATAGATACAAAGTTGCTGTAGTAGTTTCCTAGAAAAAAAGCAGTAGGGGCTAGGCAAGGTATTACCATGGATGCTGCAGAAGTACTCTTACTTATTAACAAGGCTCTCTAACAAACCATTAGACAAGGATATGGCAAGAAAGAGGCTAGGTACACCAATTTTTCCTCAACTCCAACTATTTGACAATATTGCCCATCAAAATCTGATGTGTAAAATTAGAGGCAAGCTGCAAAAACTGCAGACACTAACTAGGTAAGGTAATACATTACAGATAGAAAAGTAAAACAGGATTATGGTCAGACAAGTTGGAGGGAGGTAGCAAGGGCAATCCTCCCAAGGATCACATAGGCCCATTGCTGTTCTCAATTTATCCAAATATTCTACATGAAGGGTTTATATACCCATGTTTGATAACTCAAGGCTAATGAGTCAGTTACTACAGAAAGACTTCAACAAACTCCTGTATTGGACAGACACTTCAGGGTTTATTTATTTTTCTTCAACAAGGTCAAGGTAATGATAGGAAAACGAAAAAGACCATAAATAACCATAAGGGATTAAGCAGCTGCAGCAAGCTAAGGGAACAAACATAATAGTTAGTTTGTACAGTATTAACACCATAACTTCAACTGGATAGCTTTTGCTCTGTATGGGAAGCTCAAACATAAGAATGATGGTATGTTAAGATTAATTAGGCTTTCAAAACCATTTCAAATGTGACAATGATTCACCTTTACACAAATTAGTTTTAATACACAAAATTACTTTTATACATTCTTACTACATTAACTATGTTAACTGGTGGTACTATGGTACCACCATAATATTACACCATACCATTAGGTAATTATCTAGTGTAAACAATAAGCATTTTTTTCAAATAATCGTTGGACTGAATACTGTATTGTACATAGAAATACTGAACATTTGTTATACTTGCCAAGGTTAAATAAATAAATGTAAATACAGTACTGTACTATTAATATGAATGCATTGCTTTAGTTACCTTCCCTAGAATGACTTGCAAAGCTTAAAAAAAATTATTAATCTTGAAGCTGAACAAACCTTGGTCATCTCATATGGCACTTGGGGTTCAGGATGCCAGCACACAATGGTGTTCCCATCGTCAGTCACGACCACAGCCTCCTCCCTGCCACTAGCCTTCCAGGCCTGCTGGAAGCTGCTCAGCTGTGCGCATCGGCCTGAATAAGATAATACTGTACAGTACGCTGATACATAACACACCAGTACGAGTTTGAGTTCTTATCAATTATGTTCTGTTTGGTTTATTGTACTTATATATAGGTTATTAATCTAATAAGCACAGTATAACTTTTTCTAAACTAAAATATTTTAAAGTTAAGAGCCATTCTATCAAGCAATTACATTTAATACTGCATCCAAAGAGCGTCACGATAGAATTATATAAACAAGTTGACTGATGATGCTAAGATAATAGGGAAGATAAGAAACATGATTATCAAGCCTTTCAAGAAGACCTGGACAAAAGTGTATGGAGCACCACTTGGCAAATGGAATTTAATGCTAATAAATCCTATGTTAATGGAATAGGAGAACAGACCCCATAACCTATAAATTATATGAGAAATCTTTAAAGAATTCTGATAAAAAGAGATCTAGAGGTGGTTCTAGAGAGAAAACTATCACCTGAGGACCACATAAGAGTATCGTGTGAGGAGCCTATGCTACACTTTCAAACTTCAGATTTGCTTTTTAAATACATAGGTGGCAAAATAATAAAGAAATTTTTCACAATTTTTGTTAGACTAAAGCTGGAATATGCAGCAGTTGTGTGGTGCCCATATCTTAAGCAGAACAACAAACTGGAAAAGATGCAAACACATGTAACTAAATGGCTCTCAGAATTGAAGGACAAGAGCTACGAGGAGAGGTTAGAGGCATTAAATATACCAAACTAAAAGATAGAAAAAAAAAGAGGCAATATGATCACTACGTAAAAAAACTTAACAGGAATTGATAAAACTGATAGGGAAGAATTCCCGAGACTAACTAAACAAAGCTGCCGAAGAAATACAAGAAAATTCCCTTTCGCAAACAGAGTGGTAGACGGTTGGAACAAGCTAGATGAGAAGGTGATGGAGGCCAAAGCCGTCAGTAATTTCAAAGCGTTGTATGACAGAGTGCTGGGAAGACAGGACACCACGAGCATAGCTCTCATCCTGTAAATACACTTAGGTAATTACTATTGTACTGTAGAACTCTTATCCTCTGCACAGTTATTAAGACCAACAGCAACACTTCAGCAAAACTCTGTACCGAGCCAACAGAATACTATCTACTACACTAAATGCCAGGCTCACAGACCAGCCCATTCTCTTCATTTTGCTACAATATTTACAAAATTAGGTGTACTAAAACATACGAGCCCAACTCGTTAACTAATCAAAGCATAGAAAATGTGTATATTTTTTAGCCTTTACTTTTCATGGTACCCCTCATATTTTATGATGGGAGGTCCATATCGTACAAAATAAGGCGAGAGTCGAGAGGACAAATTGTGCCGGCATTTGTTCGGCCTCGGCTTGTTTCTTGGCATGTCAACACTGTGGGAACAGTATACCCGAACACTGCTGGGGATAATGCCATTTATTGGTAACAGGTTTCGGTCGTTAATGCAGCACAATATTGCAGATGGCACCCAATAGTTATGATTAAACTACAGTATAGGGTTATAGACATCTCTTCACAAAATTATTGATGAATTGCTATGAAAAATACAGTACTATACACCTACAACAAAATATAAAGCATAATTTACAACAAAAAATAACTAAAGTAGACCGAAATATCAGAAATTACTGGGAATCTGGCTTAATTGCATCTGACAAATCTCCTTAACCCGTTAATTATTTTGTTTTTATTAGCACAAACAAGACCTCATTAGTGCACATAAATAATTACTCTAAATGACCAAAATGCCTGTCTACCTCAGGATTATATTCCCCCCCCCCCCCACACGGGACCATAAGCAGCCTGTGTCCACTATATCCACAGATCCATATTTATTAATTTACTTATTTATTTACAAGGTACAATGGGGTGGTGAGATTACATAACATTGGTGTTTTTAACATTGTGGCAAAGCCACTTAAGATAATTGGGGTTGGATGTGTGACCTACAATAGTTACCTAACTCCAGGGTATCTATTGGTTCCCCTAGGTGAACAGATCCACCAGGTGAAAGAAAGCGTGCCCAAATAATAATAATAATAATGAGACCCACCAGCACTGGGGAAGACTTGAGAGGTGTAGAGGAGCCTCCCGGCCCTGTACAGTGCCATGTCCAGCCCTCAGTCTGGCGCCCGGGGCACCACCACTACCTTCCCTGCTGCAGTCTCGAGGGCCCCTCGCAGGTGTTTGGCACCAGGAGGCAGTGAGGTGTTGGGAGCAGGTGTGTGAGGCCGGGAGGTGTAGCCAGGTGTGTGTGTGTGTATGTGTGTGTGTGTGGAGCAGCCCGGGTGTGGTGGTGGTGGGTGCTCTACCACACGTCTCACTCTCCACCCATCACTGCCCACCATCTCACCACACTCTTTACATAATTCATATGTAACATGTTAACTAATCTGGGCCACCGAGTCTTATTTATTTTTAATTCTTGCATTTTTTCCCGGTAATACATATTTTCCAGATGATTATGTTAAATTTGAAAATATTGAAATATATGAATCATATACATAAATAAGAGTAATAAATAATACTGTAATTATGAAAAGTCTTATTGTAAGGTGTAGAGGTCAATAGCTATAAATTTTTGTCGTAGACATAACGACATTGCAAGACGACAGGCCACCAGCAAGGATTGTTTACATGCATTTTATTATCAAGTTCTAGCTGCTTCAGGTACTCCATACTGTCTCTTCTCACTAATTTAGGAGTGGGCATGTGGTGTGTGAGGGCGTGGGGGAGGGATGAGGGGTGAGGAGAGGTGTGAGGTGCAGGTTGGGGGAGGAGGAGAGGCAGGGCCAGGCTCAGGCTGAATCAGCTGTTGGTGACCCTCGCTCTCTCTCTCTCTCTCTCTCCCACCTTCTGGCACGACTCCCACAGTCAGTCTCCCACAGACGCCCAGGTCCTGCACCCAGGGGTGTCCCGAGGGGCGGGTCCAGGGGTGCCACTGCCGGGAGTGGGAACAGAGGTGCTACAGCACAGCAGGCCCTGTTCTACAGTTGGTGATGGGTTTAGGGGTGTTGTGGTAAGGGGTACTGCAGCAGGAGTGCCACGGTGGGAGGTGGGCCCAAGGTGAATACAGTGGGGAGGGCCAAGGAGTGTCACATAGCTGCCGAAAGCCCTTGGATGACACATCAGAGGCACACCTCTAGGATGCCACAGCAAGGGCAGGCCTTTCAATACTACAAAAGGCGTTGCCCTGGGTGATCTGCATAAATATAGCAGAAGAGGACCTTGGGAAGCCATCTTAGGGGAAACCCTGGATAGTCTTCCATGGTTTATTTGTCTTTATGGGGAGCTTTAACTAAAATTTGATTTGATTTTTGCCTACGTAGGCGGCTGGTTTATTGTGCACTACATACTTGGCCTGTGAGCTATAGTGCAAAAATATTACAGAAGGTCTTATTCAGATTTCAGGGGATGCTTGCCATTATCTTTTACAGTTTATCTGTACACCTTGTATTTAATAACAATGATTGCTAGTAACAGAAATGTTTGTACTGCATTTCCTATGACAATGTATTATTACATGTTGGAAATAAGCCTATAATAGTCTTGTCAATATTATAGTATGATTTTAGGCTACATAGCTTGTACTTTCATCACATGTGGATACAGTGCAATAATTTCAGATATTTTATCATGTGCAATAAAATTACATTCATTTCAAGTAACATATGTTTAGATTTATCTCTAAATGGCAAAATTTCACAGAATAAGTTGTAGTAATGTAGTGTGTGTCCTTGTTTTTGTCTTCACATTTTTACATGTCATGTCATCTAGGTCCCCATATAGGCTGAACTGCTAGAGATAACTGTAGCCAATTCATATTTGAGCTGTGATAACATCTGTCATTTTACTGATTTTGTAACTTTCCTATACAAGATAATTGTAGCCAAGTCATATTTGAGCTGTGATAACATCTGCCAGTCTACTGATTTTGTAACTTTGCCATACGAGTGTTTTGTTTAACATATTTCATTGCAATAATGGTGCTGCTGGGTCCTGTTTGATCCTTATGGCAACAACAACAATAACATTTCTGCTTTCTTTAATTTCATCTTGTCTAATAACTTTTTAAAATTCTAGATGATAGCCCAAGATTGTGTTTAACATTTTTTTCTGTGGGGGAGCCCCGTCGGCTCCCTGGATCTATTGGACTGATATTAGCTAATATTGGGCTTCAGTCATATGGAGTTGTCATGCCTACTGGGGACCACTAGCCAAAACATGGTCCTCTCAGAGAGGCAAAGGGAGCAAATGGCCTATGAAACTCACATGTATAAAAGTATTCATATCTGCCATTGACTGGAGATGAGCACCCAGAAAGGTAGGGGCTTCAGAGCTGACCCCTCCTGGTAGAAATATTGCAACCCGAGACCGAACAGGGGTGAAAAATTCCCCCAAGAATAACAAGCAAACACACAACACATCATCACACCGCGCATCTCTCGTTTGCGGCGACCCCCCCCCCCCCCCAGGAAGGGTAGAGGGGATCCAAGCCCACCGAGCCGGCAGCTGGACCGTCAGTTTGTCGGCTGAAGTTATACGGGGTGGATGCCTGCTCTTGCCTCGATTACCTGAGTGGCTTCACCCTGCTGGTGCTTCTTCTGTGTGTTGGTGGTGGCTAGGAGTTTGTACCAAGGGCTGCATGTGCTTAGTTCTCCCTTCCCTAAGCACCCTGTGAGTACACCCCTTGAAGTTCAGAGTTCTCTTCTCTGGATCCTTTGGGTCCCCCATTCTCATATGGGTAGTGACTGCTTGGTTCGCTACCTCACCCTTGGGGTCAGCTTAGGTCCCGGTACTTTCATTTGGCCCTGTGTAGGAAGTGGTTAGTTGCTGATTGGAGCATGCTGGACTGCCCAATTTGCATAATCACAGCGGCCATGATTCTTTCTGGTCCCCTGGGTTGTGGTGCTTCCTCGGAGTTCTCTTTCAATCTTTAGTTTGCTTCTTGCCCATTTGGAGGCTGCCACAGTCCATATTAGGTGCTACCTAGCCTCAGTAGGGCAGTCCTTCTCTGGGCCTCTGGGGTTGCTCACCTTACGGGCCAGTTTGCCCAACCAATTATGGAGATACAACCGGCTCTGGCGGTCCAGCACCTGGGCTTCCCGTAGGGACACACCCCCCTGCAGGCCCTGGAAAACCCAGTTGGGACTTTGTTGACCACGATAAATGAGTCTTCTGAGTTCCAGCTCGCCTTGTGCGAGTTTGAAGGTTGCTCGTTGCCCCTGTCTCAGGGTGACGATCATCTGTATTGCCTCCATCATGCTACTTGGGTTGACGACACCTTCAACCTGGAGTATTGCGAGACTTGTTCTCTGTGGTTATAGAGACCCGGACTTGGGGGTGTTGTTCGCTTCGACCTTGGTTCCATCCGTGCCTCTTTGTCTTCCCACTTGTTGGTGTGGTTCACTGTTCTCTCTCCCCCTCCCCCTGCTTCCGGCTCCCAAACATCTGAGGGTTTCAGGATTGGGGCAGGGTTTGGCTCGGGCAGCTCCAGGGGTTGCCCATTTGCAGTGGGGACGGAGGCATTCGAGCCGGTTTCTCCTGCTGAGGCTCCTGGGTCCTTCCAGCAGGTCCCTTTGGATGGCTGGAGGGGCCTGCTGGATTGAGGACGGCTCTGCCCCGGATCCTAGTTTGGTGGATTCCGGGGCTGGGTGGGGGAGGCGGCCTGGGGCGCTTGGGTCCCTTTTGATCCTGCCTGGGTTTTAGTACCTTCAGGGCGAGGTCTGCAGTTGCATGTCTCGGGGGTTTTGAACCCCCACTTGTACAAATTTGATTTGGGGTTGGCCCCCCCCCCCCCCCCGGGTTCATTCCTGGGTTCCCTTGGGTTCCATGGCTGCATCTTTCTGGAGCTTTTCGACCTATTGAATTTCCCCTGCAGAGGTTTGGGAAGCCCTAGGTGCATACTTCTGCTCAACCCAGCTTCCCCCTCGGTGCTTGACCCGGTCTCTCTTGGATTCGGGTCTTTTTCACCGTATTGGTTACGTTACAAGGTGCCGGCATCATCCAGGCTAGCAGACTGCCCTTTCTTTTTGTTGGGGGATATGGCATACATTCTGTCGTTCCCACATGCTTGAGTGGCGGGAGCTCATTACTATTTTGCAAGTGTACTTAGGGGCGCATTTGAGCATCTCGATGCATGCTTATACACCCTTGTGCTTCCTCATGAGGTTGGTGTGCCCCAATTGCACATCCAGGTCCCTTCCCTTTCAGCTGCTGCGTTTGGTAATGTCTTGAGCAGATATTCAAGCGCGGGGGTTTTGGAGATTGAACAGGGTCCTGGCTGCCCGATATGTAATTGTCTTGTTAATTACATATTGGGTCAATTGTCTTGTCAATCACAAATTACATATCAGCCAGTTGTCTTGTCTTCATTATGAGTTGTGCGGTGCAGCCGCCTCCCGGGTAAGTCCCTTTTATTTTTTCTCTTTGGGTAGTTTTCTCCAGTGAGCCAACTGGGCTCCCCTACAGAAAACCTGCTTTGAATGTAAGGAACCAACATTTTCTGGGTAGAGCCCCAGAGGCTCCCTGACACCCTCCCTTCCCCCTTGTCAGCGATTCTTGTTTTCGTTTTTCAGCCTCCAAACTGATGGTCCGGCTGCCGGGTCGGTGGGCTGGACCCCCCCCCCCCCCTCTCCCTCTTCCGTGGGAGGGGGGTGTTGGCACAAATGAGCGGCATGCGGTGTGATGACGTGTTGCTTGTTTGCTTGTTTTTCTTTGGGGGGGGGGGAGTTTCTCGCCTCTGTTCGGTCTCGGGTTGCAGTATCTCTACCAGGAGGGATCTGTTTTGAAGTGCCTACCTTTCTGGGTGCTCAACCCTGGTCAATGGCAGACATGAATACTTTCATAAATGTGAGATTCATAGGCCATTACTCCCTTTGCCTCTCTGAGGGGACCATGTTCTGGCTAGTGGTCCCCGGTAGGTATGACAACTCCATATGTCTGAAGCTCGCTACTAATATTAGCTAATATCAGTCCAATAGCTCCAGGGAGCTTCCAAGGCTCTACCCAGAAAATGGCATTTCATGACATTCAATACTGGTTTTACTGAAAGCTTGGCAATGGCATTAACTTTGTTTTGCAACTCAATGTGAGAGGGTATGTATAACAGTTTGACTTGGATCCATTTATTAAGTATGTATATAAGTCTATCATCCTTTAGAGACAAGCATATAACAATTTGACTGCCATCTATTTAGAGCTAGTAATGAGGAAAGGGAGCCAGGTGATAATTAAGCTGTCTTCTGAGGTGTTTTCAATAATTTTGATGCCTACATCATGATATTGTATCAAGAAACTAATAATCATACACAATTCTCATCCACAAGCTCAGCTTGCTACTAAATTAAGTGCCATTGAACACATTCACACTCTACAGACTGAAAACAGCTGCATCACAGACCATATCACTACCAGTTGCCCCATTTCCAAATTGATCTAGTCAGTCATGCTTTTCTAGACAAGTAATGGACATTACATGGCAGGTAATCCAAGTTAATTAGTATTAGAAAGGGGTTGCAAATTAATAATTTGCATACAAGAAGTACAGTACTGTAAAAGTGCCCTTATCCTAACTTACCAGAGGACCCAAAACAGAAAACTGGACAATATGTCACTTTTTAATGTTATCTTCTAAACTGGAAGATCTCTTTTTGCAATCATTGCATGAATATTGAGGCTTAAGTTATTTGAATGGAATATTTTATTTGAGATTATCAATATGTTATAATGTTTAACTTTTTCTTTTTTTAAGGCTGACAGGATGTCATTAAAGCCTCGTGCGGTGAATTTTGATGAAGTATGGGGTGGCTTATTAGAGACAGTGCAGCAGGTGGTCACAATGGGATCCATTAAACGCACCGTCTGGAATGAGAGGTTCTCTGATGTGTATTCCCTCTGTGTTGCGTTCCCCGAACCTCTTGCAGAAAGGCTCTACACCGAAACAAAGAAACTACTGGAAAATCATGTTCGAGAACTTTATTCTAGGGTATGTATCTTGACTGAGTGATGTTTCTATAATGTTTTGAAATGTGTTTTATTTAAAGTAATATTTTTCCAATTATAAGCTACTTGCACAGTAAAATTAGTCTCAAAATTGTTCTTAGTACAGTATATGTATTGAGGAGATTATATTTTCTACAATATTTTTAGAATGCTTTGAAAACTAACATATGGTTTGTTGACGTTTGGTAAACTGCCACTTCTCTTGTTACCATCTTTTCTCTTTTTGAATCAAGATTTTGTGCATTATTTGCTTTGCCTATACTTTCACTCAGTTTTGGGGTGATCTCACAACCCTGTGCTTCCCCACACCTCTTAAGAGTACACCAGATTCTTGGCCTGGTATTTGGTAGGCCTCGGAAAATCCAGAGGCCTGGTTGTTTTGTGGATGTGCGTAGTACCAGAGCCACTGCACAAGGGAGCTATTGAGACTACACAACGAAAGGCATTTCATTACATTCAGTGCTTAATTGTCTTGTTAATTTGCAATGCTATTCTCTGTTTTCTCTTATGGTCAAATTTCCTTATAAAATGACTAAATTTAAAACTTAAAATATGTGCAATACCCTACAACTAAATTTTCTTGAATTATTTAAAATTAATTAAAAATATACAGTAATGCCATATTGTTAATTAATTTTTTCTTTATGTAGGTAAGCAAGCAGAGGGAGGAGAACTTGCTGGCAGAATACCACCGTTTCTGGTTACAATTCAGTAAAGGCACACAGTATCTCAACAACCTCTACTCGTAAGTTGACACACAACTGGCATGCTGTTCTGTTTTCTGGATTTCTTTCCAGGAACAAACTGCCCTTGATTTATGCTGTTATATTCCTGGAAAAACCCTCTGTAAATTAGTTTTGAAGGTACTGCATATGGGAAAAATAAGGATGTGTTCCAGTCTTCTCCAAACGACCCCTTTTTCTACCAAAAAAGGCATGTTTTACTCTGTGTGTGTGTGTGTGTGTGTAGCAATAGCTACAGAAAATGGCCTATAGTGTAGCAATAGCTACACAATATTGCAATAGGTTACTATCACATTGGTTACTACTGTATCATATAGCAATAGATTACTATCACGCAGGCAATACAGCTTCCACAAATTTAGGAATGCAGACACACCAGTAAAACTTGGCACTGAATAATTTAAAAACATGATCTAAATTAAATTGTATGTAAAAGATGCTCTAAAATCGGCATCGTTATTTTCAGCTATTTAAATTCACAACACATTCAGAAGCAGAAGTTCAGCGATGCAGATCTTACTTATGGCACCATGCAGATGGACGTATCTGAACAACTTTTAGAAATAGGTAAGTTTTAATTTTAATATCTAGTCATAGTTTTCAACATTAATTTCTAGGATATTAAAGTTGGAAAACTTTATCTTGTAATTAATGAATGCATGGAGCTAAAAGACTAATACTGTACATTACACTCGTTACCGGTTTAATGCCAATTGCAGGTTGTCCGCAACCTTCTGTTTCTTGTGGTGTGCTTGACCTATATTCAGTGTGTATTTAGCCCATGAAAAATGGAGAAGGTGTTATTCATGGATTACATTCAAGGGGCCTGACAGCTGAGTGGACAGCACTTCAGATCCGTAGTCCTGAGGTTCCGGGTTCGATCCCCAGTGGAGGCAAAAACAAAAAATGGGCAGAGTTTCTTTCACCCAGATCGTCCTGTTCACCTAACAGTAAATAGGTACCTGGGAGTTAGACAGCTGCTACGGGCTGCTTCCTGTGGGTGTGTAACAAAAAGGAGGCCTGGTCGAGGACCGGGCCGCGGGGACGCTAAGCCCCGAAATCATCTCAAGATAACCTCGAGGAGATAGTAGTGATGAAGAAAATACTTGTTTAAGGGGAAAACTTTGTTCTATAATGGAGAAATATTTGACTGCTGTGCTTAATATGAAGCATTTGCCTACAGAGAGTGGTGCATTAGCAGCAATGCAGTTTCATAAGTTGTTTGCTAAATACATGTTTTCCACACAAATGGCTTTTAACAATACAGTATAGGCTTACAGTAGCTTTTATTTTGTAACCAGATTTATTTGTCAAAGTTGCTACACCAAGATGTACTTTTCTGTGGAGATCCCCTTCAGCTCCCTGGAGCTTTACTGGGCTGATGTGTTTATACTAGACCATGGCAACAGTCAGTCGACGGAGTTCTAAGCCTGCCGGGGACCGTGAGCCAGAACCTGGGCCCCCTCAGAGTGGCATGAGGAGCAATAGCCTATAGACACCCTCCATGTAGTTGGAAGCAGTCTGTATCTACCATCTACCAGGTCAGGCACCCAGAAAAGTAGGAATCCCAAAACAAACTTCAGCTGGTTAAAAATTTCAAACCAAAACCGAACGAGCAAGCAGAGCTCCCCTATCGGAAAATGAGCAAACAAGCATGACGTCACCACAGCCGCCTCCCTGCGCCGCTGTCTGCACAGCTCCCCCCGGCGGTTTTTCACATTTTTTTATATCCAGCCTCTGAACTGGGGTTGGTTAGCTGGCACAGGATTAGGTGGTCTGGGGTCCCCCCCTTCCCCCCTCCAGGGGGGAGAGGGAAGCTGCGCAGACAGAGGCTGTGGTGACGTCATGCTTGTTTGCTTGTTTTCTGATTGGGGAGTTCTGCTTGCTCGTTTGGCTTTCAGTTTGAAATTTTTAACCAGCTGTAGTTTGTTTTGGGATTCCTACTTTTCTGGGTGCCTGACCTGGTAAATGGCAGATATAAACAGCTTCCAACTACATGGGGGGTGTCTATAGGCCATTGCTCCTCATGCCTCTGAGGGGGCCAGGCTCTAGCTCGTGGTCCCTGGTAGGCTTAGAACTCCATCGATTGACTGTTGCCACGGTCTAATATGTACACATCAGCCTGGTACAACTCCAGAAAGCCTCCGGATCTCGCCCAGAAAGTGGCGTTTCATTACATTCAATGCTGGGTTTTTTCATATATTTCCAATAGAGTTTATTATGTGTATCATTCATAATAATATGAATGTTCCTAGTGTTCATAATTATTTTACTATATTTTATGCACCTCTTAAATGTTGTTATGACATGCTAGCACCCATCCCTCAGCCAAATCATCATCCTGACAAAACAGTATGGGACAAGCTGGCCAAACTTAGGGAAAGTATCTAATAACTTTTTTCATCTTTTTGGATCATTATTTGTTGGATGATTTCCCAAACTTGTGATGCAGGTGAACTTGGGCTAGAGATATGGCAGAAGGAGATGATTACACCGCTACAGTCACGTCTGGTGGGGGTATTGCTCTCTGGCATTCAGCAGGATCGTATGGGAGCAACCACGGATGCTCCAACATCTACCATTCGTGGTGTTATTCACTCTTTTGTTGATGTTAATATGTATAAAAGAAGTCTACTTTACAGGTATAGTATTTATTTTTTAAATCAAATTTTTACCTTAATTTTTTTTTTCTCCATTGAATACTGTATGTACAGTATTTTGTCTTGCCAGTGTTATGTAGCTTTGAGTTGTTGTACTTGAAGGTGAATTTGAAACTGGTGAAAACTGGTGAATTTTATTATAATAGCTATTATTTTAGGTTAAAATTTAGCTAGCTTAACTCTAGAGGCCATAAAAAGTAGAGGCCATAAACTTTTAAACTTGTTAAAATTTCAATAAGTTGACTCCCTAAATTTCGCGGGTTGTTGTGGTAAATAAGTACAGTACTGCAGTAGCATAATTAACAGTGACTTTGTATTAATGTTTTCTTTCATCCTTTCTTTTCGTTCAGCTGTACGAAACAGTGTTTGAAGCAGAACTATTAAGTGAAACTGGTTCATTTTATTGTAAGGAAGCATCTTCCCAACTTCAAGTGTGTAACGTGTCTCATTACATGGAGCGAGTCATAGCCAGATTGGCTGAAGAGGAACTGCGAGCAACTAAGTTCCTCCCTCCTAGGTGAGTCCTCTATTACGCTCACTAAAATTGTTTTGTGAACCCAAAATTACCAGTAAAATATTAAAATCTATTTTCTGTACATGCTTTAAATGCATCATATTGTGTTAGAAATAACTGCTGGGATAAATGGTAGATATCAAGAGCTCATGATAGAGAGAGGCCATTTCATTTCCACAGGCAAAGCATTATTCTAATATAACATTAATATTTTTTTGAAATTCAATATTTCTCTTAAATTCTTGATCTTTTAATATACTGTACTATAATGTCTCAATATATATATATAATACAGTGGTACCTCGGAATGCGAGTGTCCCTGTATGCGAGTTTTTCGGAAGACGAGCAGGATTTCCTCGAAAATTATGTCTCGGAATGCGAGGGTTACCTCGGGACGCGAGTTTGTTGATACGCGTACAGGCCGACCTAGCGCGTGGTCGATCGGCGATCGTCGTCCCTCCGCCACTCCGCCCCTCAGTTTACCATTGTCTCGCGCCCAGTGACTATCCCACATCAATTTTCACCTGGATTTTCAGTGTTTTGTTGGATTTTTGGTCATTTGACTATACAGTTTGTTATTATATATCTCACCATGGGTCTCAAGAAAGCCATTGATAAGGTTCAACCTAAGAAAATAGCTGTGAGTAGAGGCAGTAGAGGATGTCCCTCCTTGATTAAGAAAATGTGTGAAGTATGGGAAGAACTGCAAAGTTTTGTTGAAAAAACTCACCCAGATAAAGCTGTAGCAGGCCGTTGCATTGACCTTTTAAATGATAATGTGATGTCTTACTACAGACAAGTGTTAAAATGTAGGGAAAAACAAGTGTCTTTAGAGAAATTCTTAGTAAGACAAGCAAGTCCTAGTGGTATGCAGGCAAAATGTGCCAGTGTGTGCATACCAGTGAAGTCCTCACTGCCTGATGTGATAATGGAAAGGGACTCCCCTTCCAAACAGTAACTCCTCTCCTCCTCCCCCCTCCTCACCATCTTCCATACGCCTACAGCATTCAAGAGCAAGGTAAGTAATAACTTGAACATAGTTTTGTAGGTTTATTTAGATGAATTAGGTATAAAAATTTAGTTTGATATGGGGTTTTTGGGGTAGTCAGGAACGGATTAATTCATTTCCCATTATTTCTTATGGGGAAATTAGCTTCAGAATACGAGTTTTTCGGAATAAGAGCTGTCTCCAGGAACGAATTAAACTCTTAAACTGAGGTACCACTGTATATATATATATATTATATATATATATATATATATATATTATATATTATATCTATGTCCTATATTTTTTGGTGAGATGTTTTAAAATGTTGCAGTTCACATCAGAAAGTGGTGAAAGAGGTTCAGGATCGGATGGTTGCTGACCACCTGTCTACTGTTCATGCCGAGACAGGAGCTATGGTTAACTCGGAGCGGACCCGAGATCTCTCCAATATGTATACGTTACTGCGGCCAGTACCCAGTGGACTAATGCAGCTCGTTCACCACCTCAAAGACCACATAAAGCAACAAGGACTTAAGGCAATAACCAATCTTAAAGGAGATAATGTGAGTAACAGTCAGTTTGAGGATCTGCCAATGCCTTTGAGATCATATGTAAAGCCCAGTTAATTCGTAATGCATTTTCGAATAATTGTCTTTTCAAGCAATGAGCAGCAGCTTCCATGAAGTAAAGAATGTGTGTTTTGAGTAGGTGATGCATTTGTTACACCTAAGAAACTAAATATTTTGTTTATATAAATAATTTATCAACTTACGTTCAGGATTGAATAACCGAGTACGATACTGCAATTTATATAATACTATAATTTTTCTTATGTTACTGAATGTCTTCTTTTTAATGCCTATTGCAGAGTTAATCATACAAACACAAACCAAGTGCCAAACATATTTAAGTGTTATAAATTGACCACATATCTACAGTACAGTACTTAGCTGAATATCAGCATTGCTGTGGCCTGATACACGACACTTGAAATAATTCTAAGCACTAACATTTTATATAACACATCCTTAGGTTTTAAATCTATGAAATAGATTCTGGTGTGTCTGTATAAATTAACATATCTTTTAGTTCATACCATAGGTTTCTTAGTAATGTAATAATTGTTTTTATTTACACTTGGAACAGTATTTTTTTTTTTTAATAGCCAGATACAGGGTGGCTTTACCTATATGTTTACTTTCTATGCACTTACATTACAATAGTGTACAGTATTTTCTTAGTGTGACAATTGTGTAATAATATGCACCAGGCAATAAACATGCTCTTCATTTCCAATTTCCAGATTCCTGCTCAGTTTGTTGAAAGTCTCCTGGAAGTTCACAAGAAGTACCGTACCATGATTATTGATGTGTTCCATAATGATCAGCAGTTTGTGGGGGCTCTTGATAAAGCCTTCGAGAGTGTTGTCAATCATAGAGGAGCCACTAAAGTTATTTGCCGATCTCCAGAACTCCTTGCAAGGCGAGTAGTAGGATGTGTAGAGAAATCTGAAGTGTTAGCTCTGACTCTGAGAAACGTGAACCAGACCTCGACCTTTTCACGCATTCTTATGTACGAGTGTCGGCAGCTTCACTTGTAAGAGTGATGGCTCAAGTTGTGAGTGAACGCAGCTATTGGTTGAGGGTTTATCGTGATCCATATCATTATCATCTTTGATGATTACCTCCTCCCCAGAAAGCAGTGTAGGAAAAGTGGGTATAGATATTTAGAGTGGCACGTAACCTGATCTATTATTTTCCATGCTCAGTATTATCAGGAAGCTAGTCTAGCCACAGTCTACAGTTTTAAATATTGAAGGGTGTGGAGTGTTAGTGGTTACAATGTTTGGAGAATGTAGTATGTGTGCCTGGCAGTGTCCGTGATGAACTTTATAGGGAAGTTTAGGGGAAGACTAATGTGTGAATGTAGTGTTTAGGTGATAATTCAGAAGATTGTATGAGTGTTGGATATTAAAAGACTTGTTGCTCTTAGGAGGTTTTCTTTTAACCATACGATGTAATATAAAGATTTCTCCAATATGTATTTAATGGTGTTATTTTCTGTTGCAGATACTGTGATACTCTTCTTAAGAAGTCTACTAAAGGCCTCAATGAGAGTGAAGTAGATGATAAGCTATGTCACAGCATAACTATATTCAAGTATATTGATGATAAGGATGTGTATCAAAAGTTCTATGCACGAATGCTAGCGAAGCGGCTCATACAGCAGCAGAGTCAGTCTATGTATTCGGAAGAGGCCATGATCAATAAGCTTAAGGTGAGTGAGAAAATATTGATGCCATACTATAGCATCAAACCAGCATCCCTGGACTCCCCAGGAACATGCACTTCCTACTAAACCATGATGAGCTAAAAGTATCTAGATGGGAAGCACAAACCTACCTGACTCGGAGTGTGAAAGGCACCACCTGGTACCATAATCCAAGTTTTACAAGCTTCCCACCCACACTCGAGTCGGTGACGATGTTCTCCATCTCTTGCCTCTGTCGATGCACACTGCAATCACTAGAATGTAATGCATCTGTGAAAAGCACTGGGCTGTACAATGGAATTGAACCCATATTGCTAGATTCCCTAAGCTGTGTGTGTGTGTGTTAGGGGGGGGGGGAGTGTGGGCAGTGTGTATGTATGTATGTATATGAGGAGTCCAGGCAGTGTTTGGGGACGGGCAGGGGAATGTCCAGGCAGTGTGTGTCCATCTGGGGAGAGTCCAGGCAGTGTGTGTCCACCTGGGGAGAGTCCAGGCAGTGTGTGTCCACCTGGGGAGAGTCCAGGCAGTGTGTGTGTGTCCACCTGGGGAGAGTCCAGGCAGTGTGTGTCCACCTGGGGAGAGTCCAGGCAGTGTGTGTCCACCTGGGGAGAGTCCAGGCAGTGTGTGTGTGTCCACCTGGGGAGAGTCCAGGCAGTGTGTGTCCACCTGGGGAGAGTCCAGGCAGTGTGTGTCCACCTGGGGAGAGTCCAGGCAGTGTGTGTGTGTCCACCTGGGGAGAGTCCAGGCAGTGTGTGTCCACCTGGGGAGAGTCCAGGCAGTGTGTGTCCACCTGGGGAGAGTCCAGGCAGTGTGTGTGTGTCCACCTGGGGAGAGTCCAGGCAGTGTGTGTCCACCTGGGGAGAGTCCAGGCAGTGTGTGTGTGTCCACCTGGGGAGAGTCCAGGCAGTGTGTGTGTCCACCTGGGGAGAGTCCAGGCAGTGTGTGTCCACCTGGGGAGAGTCCAGGCAGTGTGTGTGTGTGTCCACCTGGGGAGAGTCCAGGCAGTGTGTGTGTGTCCACCTGGGGAGAGTCCAGGCAGTGTGTGTCCACCTGGGGAGTCCATGCAATGTGTCCTAAAATCCTACTGTCTTCTATATTACTATATGTGAATTTCCATCATCATCACCCTAATTTTTAAGTTGTAAATTCTTCATAATAATAGTGATTGGAAGGGTTCTTTGCATTAAGTCATTATCTCATAATCCAGTTTCAGGTGTTTCAAAACTTTGTATTTTTACTGATTTTTATATTTAAACATTTTCCATCCTTCCATTGAGATTGGGATACAGTTTTAATATACTATATATAGTACAGGTTCATAATTTGCATACCATTTCCACCCAGTCCAACCCTTATGTATAATGTAAACACAGTTGGTTCACAACTGTGAACCAACTGTGAAATTAGCCTGGGACCTGAAAGGTCCCAGGCTAATTTTCCATGACAGGGCACTTTTCCCTGTAACCTGATGCTTTTGTTCACCTAGCATTAAACAGGTACCTGGAAGTTAGGCTACTATTGTCTTGCATCCTAGGGGAAAGATCAGTAGTTGGGCTTGGGAGACACCGATAAGCTAGCACGCTTCCTGTCCCTGACAATAGAAAACATCTGATAGGCCTTCCTACCCCCTCTCTCTGCCACTTATCAGTAACTCCAGTACCACCTCTACCATTAAGTTAAATTCTACATCTAGCATTAACATCAATACAATCACTGATACTAATACAATACCACTACACTATACATTTAATGACACTGTATCTCCATATGACAACCACAATAAAATACCATTTTACCCACAACCCTACTGAACACCCGCAACCTGCTCTCACTCTCCACCCTCCTTACAATGGCTGTGCTCATTATACTCCATGTACTCATTATGACACCATGTAATCATTGTAACTCCCATACTATTACTTATTTTCTTGTTATGAGATATGACATCCTGGGAATGCCTTTTTTGATTGGCTATGGTCAAATCATATCTGGTTATTTACCAGATTTATTTCTAAATAATTGTTCATTTTCTCCTTAAACAGCAAGCATGTGGGTATGAATACACGAGCAAACTTCATCGCATGTTCACGGATATGTCTGTAAGCTCAGACTTGAATCATAAATTCAATGACTTCCTCAAGGCGAAGAACATTGAATTGGGCATCAATTTCTCCATTAACGTTCTTCAGGTAAGAATTTATGGATATAAATACAGAATAGCTATTATTTTATGGAATTTTCTTTTCTTTACTTTAGTTAGCATTGTACAGTTTTGTAATTAGAATTGAGTAAAATTTTGTGGTAAATATGGAAAGTGTAGTAATAAATTGCTGTTGAGAAACTAAATAATCTAATAGATATAACTCATTGATAAAGTTTTGCACGTGTAATTAGGAAAAATCACAGAATAAGAAATTAGTGCATCTTGTCAGTTCTAACTTATTGAGGCTGCACTATATATCTTGGGGCTATTACTAGTGCACTACTGCTGTTAATATGTTACACATATTAACAGCAGTAGTAGTTGTGGTTGTGGTTTGTGTTTGTTTAAATAATGCTTTTATTTAACATTGTGAAGGTGTTGTAATTATTAAAAGAGGTCTTATGGATTTTCAGTTGCTAAAACGTTAACCATTGTTTCTACAGGCAGGAGCTTGGCCATTGGGACAGACGACTGTCTCACCCTTCGCTGTGCCTCAGGAACTGGAAAAGTCTGTTCAAACAGTAAGCCATGCATGCTATGCTAAAGTATATACTGTATATAAGAAGTAGAATGTGTATGGTTCCTACTACAGACTGCTAAAGGTTCTTTACCCTTTAATTGTTTAACAGGATCCAGTCAAAGTATTTTTTAATCACAGAGCTTGTCTGGGTATCTGTCTGTATACCATGCTGTATACCATCCCTTAACAGGAGCAGTTAAGGGATCCTTAACCTAATGTAATTACACTCTGCTGGCGGTATGGGTTCGAGTCACTTCTGGGGTGAGAGTTTTCAGTTGCATATAGTCCTGGGGACCATTCAGGCTTGTTCGCATTTGTGTTCCTCACATGTGCCCCAAAGAATGAGGTGATTTGATAAAATACCATGCCCAAGATTACCAACCGAGTGCCGGCGGTGGGATGGAAATAGCCTCGGCTACCATCCTCTTTTGTCCAGTCGTGTTGGTCGAGCGGTTAAGGGATCCTGTACGCCAGCAGAGTGCTCCTGGCAGTATGGGTTCGAGTAACTTCTGGGGTGTGAGTTTTCAGTTTTATATATAATATATATATGTATGTATGTATGTCCCAATTTTACACAACATTTTGGTTGATTGGCAGGTTTCTCCTGCCTTCGTTTATAGCTACAAACAACTATGGAAACTTACTGGGAAAGTAGAATGCCTTCATAAGAAAACTTTAAATTGCAGAATCATTTATTTAGGCATGATTATAAGATTAATTGTAAGTGTTATAATATTGTAATATAGTAAAACAGCTAGCAGGCTTTGGTGGCCTATACAAGCATTACTGTAGAGGAAAGGAAAACACTTTAATTGATGGTACATTCATTTTGTTGCATTCACATTGCAGAATTACTTGGTGGTCTGCCACAATTCCTCAGTCTCCCTGCAAGTGTACATATAAAATGTGCAATGGTAAAGCACCAGTCACAGAGGGGATGATCTATGCATTTTCCTCTCAATGAATGTTATTCTTACATCTCTCTAATTATTTCTTATACAGTACTTGTGCCTTTTCCCTTCCTCCATCTTTATACATTTGTGACTACCACATTTGCATATGGTATTAAACATGTTTCAGATGTGAATTCTAATATGAAATGTATGAGACCAGTGCTAGATAATGGCAGCTTTGTAGAAAGGAGAGTCCCGGAAGGAACAAGGTGTCTTACGATGTGAAGTGATAGTATTGTTGGTTGATATGAAATTGCAGATATTTTCTAAGTTATTTCATTTATTAATATGCATATCTTGGTTTTTTCAGTTCGAAAGTTTTTATCACAAGCATTTTAATGGTAGGAAGCTAACATGGCTACATCATCTATGCCAAGGTAAGATACTGTACACTGCATCATATGTTTGACTTCAGTATTGGTATTATTAAATAGTGTGTGTGTGTGTGTGTGTGTGTAATTACCTGAGTGTAGTTACAGGATGAGAGCTACATTCGTGGTGTCCTGTCTTCCCAGTACTTTGTCATATGATGCTCTGAAACTACCGACGGTTTTGGCCTCCACCACTTTCTCACTTATAACTTTTTCCAATCATTTACCACTGTTTACAAAAATGGAGTTTCCAATGTTTTTAGGCAGCTTGTGTGTTTAATATTTGTATGTAGAGCATATGGGCACCCACTGACATTTTTGCAAGGAGAGGGTTGCAAAACATGTAGATCAGCTTCACCTTAGAATTATTATAATCCTGTTACCAGATTGAATATGGTTATGTTACCTCCAGATGATTGGAAAACTGAAATACTGTACCACTTAATTGGAAAAGAGATACTAGGTAAAGATAGAGCCAAGAGCATTTCAAATATTACTAAACATTATTGTATTTTTTTTTTAAGGTCTGGCAATAATGAACATTCTGTTTCTCCCATATTTCATGGCAATACAGTATGTGTAAATAATGACGGGACTGTAGATGAGAGCGAAGTTACGTTTCTCAATCCCACTGCTTACCTCCCACAATTCCTCGCTGAAGAATTTTACTAAGAAAACATATACAGCACCTAAATTTTGCACATGTTATTTATGATTCTTGCGTTTGTGTGATTCTTGTGTTTTGATATAAGTATTATATTTATCCCATTTTTCACTTTAAAGGGGAGATAGCTAAGATTAGTTTTCTTGGCCATTTTTCTATTGGTTGGCGGTTTGTAATCAGCTGGTGGTGACATCCACCAAAATATCATTAATTAATAACGTGTCCCAACAGGTATTTCCCTGTCCTCTTCCTTATTCCTCTTCCCTGCTTCTTCGAGTGTGTGCGAAGTGTCAGTTCCCACCTCCCCTCTTTGTTATTTGCATATTGTTCCTTCCTTTCAGTCTACTAGAGTATAGTCACATTGTTTGCACAAGCTACTTTAGCTTACCACACACAACACAAACTACTGGTGAGTGAGCTATAGCTCTTGAGACCTGCCTCCTAGTTGTTGGTACCTGGTACAATGTTCTAAACATCCTAGTGCAATGTTGTTCTTTTGAAAATGTGGGTGGAGGTTCATTTATACAGTATTCAAAATTGTATATAATTATTTATGTTCAATTTGCTTCCCTTAACTTTTTCTTTCTTTCCTTAATATTAACTTGGACATATCACTTTATTACTTTCATAAGCAATCTTTCATACAGTCAAGATGTGTTTTGCAAAAATAAAAAGCATAGTTTCTAAAAAAAAGTAAATGTAAGCTCAAGATAGAAAAGGTCAAGCCAAGTTAGTCTTAATTAATTTGAATGTAATTTAGCAGGAGCTGAGAATTTTGTATTTTTATGATGCCATTTAAACTAAATAATAATATTTGTTAACTTTGCCATTGATAAATTATCTTTGTTGGTACACGAATGGTATTATTACCCATACAACTTTTATTGTTATTTGCAGGAGAATTGAGAGTGAGTCACAGCAAAAGAACGTATCTCATCACCATGTCCACCTTCCAGATGGCAATGTTGCTCATGTATGAGAAGGTAAGGTACACCTCCCACTCTTTGATCAGGTACTTTGTGCTCTCTTTTTTACCCTTAATAGAAGTGATGCCTGAATAAATGTGAATGCACGCAAGTCTTCTACAAACTCATAATAATGATGGTGCACCAAAAGTGTAGGTCTGAACAGAAGTAAAAACCTACAATTAGCAACCATGGATGAAGCATAGAGTTGGAGTACAAGGATGAACTGTGGGGAGGAAAGTAGAAGCGAGTTAAATAGTTAAAAGTTGTGGAAGAAAAAGGGAAATTTGCTAAAGACTGCCAAATGCATCACAGAGAGAGAGTAAAGAAAGCAGATGTAACCAAAAGAATAATGGAGTGCAGGGCCAGCAAATATATTTACAGAGATGGGCAAAGGGTCAGAAGTTAGGTAGATATAATCAGCACTATTAGATAAGCTGGTGGGATACAGCAGGTAATGAACTGCACTAAACAAGAGTTGGAAAGGGAGAGATCTGGGATCATAAACAATCTAACGAGCCAGAGGGCCAGTGGGGAGCCGGTCGGCCGAGCGGACAGCACACTGGACTTGTGATCCTGTGGTCCTGGGTTCGATCCCAGGCACCGGCGAGAAACAATGGGCAGAGTTTCTTTCACCCTATGCCCTTGTTACCTAGCAGTAAAATAGGTACCTGGGTGTTAGTCAGCTGTCACGGGCTGCCTCCTGGGGGTGGAGGCCTGGTCGAGGACCGGGCTGCGGGGACACTAAAAGCCCCGAAATCATCTCAAGATAACCTCAAGAAGGTGATAGTTCAAAATTGCCAACAAGTCTAGTATATACTGAGAGAAAAAGGGAAACTTTGAAATGGAGGTATGATACAGTGCAGTGTTCACTGACCAGAACTTGTCTCAAGAAGAAAGAGGAAACGATATTAATCAGAGAGGAAAGGCACAAAGAAAGTGCAAGGGGACCTGGAAGTGAAGCAAGACAAGGTCAAGACAACCGATCAGACCAAGTAGTGGAGCCTGTCACTACATGATAGTGGGGTAAACCATTCTTTTCACAAAAGCACATTTTCCAATATATTTGTATTTTGGACCTGTGTTCTCTTGTTATTGGTGTTGCTGTTTTTATGAATTTCTCTCATCAGTTTTATTAATTCCATTCTTGATTTTTTAAGTGATCATATCACTCCATTCTTCTGTATTAAAGTTTTGATATGTTTAGTGTGTCCAACTTTTCTCTGTAGCTTTTTTAGATCTGAGAGCTATATGGTAGCATGGCTTTGAACTTTTTATATTTTATCCTTTTTTTTTTTCTTTTTTTTTAATTTCTCCATCCATGTACGTAAAGGTTATTCTGAAATTGGCAACTATGCTCTTGATACATTTCTCTAGTGACGGTTTGCTATCAAGGATCATCTCTGACTGCCCTTCACCTAGTACTCAAGTATTTTCATATAATTTCTACACTAAATGTGGTCTTGCCTCACTTATTCTGAACTCCCATTACATGGCATTCATTCACAGTAAAATTTATTAACTATTTATTACTCCAAATGCCTATTTTGTCTTAAGTAGTCTTGAAGGGTGTTATTTAAATAATTTATTCTTCCTAGTTCCTTTTTTTTTTGTGAAAGCTTTGCTTATATAACACTATTCCTGCAGGTGGGTTATTTATTTATACAGTAGAGTACTCTAGAGTGAACATTATGGGATCTCATCGGTGACCTTCCTTCAGTCTATTTTTGTCCTCTTAATTACTGCTCTCATCTTTCTACCTCTTGGAATTTATTTTGTTGATACTAATAGCCTTCCTGTTACTCTTGCAATGTGCTGAATTCACATAGCAAACTTGATGACTAGAGTGCAGAAGCTGCCCGAGGAGTGTGACATTGACACCAACACTGTTCATGAAATAGAAGAATTTAAACTAAAGATTTTAGAGTTCATTACCATTACTGGTGACAAAAAAATTGAGATACATGCTTTATCACAAATTTTTATATAAATTAGATGAGATAGTTTATAAGGATTAATGTGGCTTCCCAAAGGTTATGCAAAATTGTTTGTATTACAGTAGGCATTTTTAATTATATAGATGCTTGTATAAATATTCTTTGAAATATGCAAAAATATTTGTTCCATATTTTTTATAAGAAAAATCCAACCAAAATTTATGAACAAATAATAAATGAGATACTTCTCTAAATCTTGAATTTTAGAAAATCTTGAAGGAATCCAGAGCAATAGTTCAGATATTAAGGTTACACTGTTGCTGTGCTATATTACTAAGACACTTACCTTAAATATGAGTTTCAATTGATATTTCACACACAATATGCTTACCAAAAAAGTGTATTACAAGTGTTTATACATCATACAGTAGTGTATTTCCATTTGTAATTTTCTATGATACTGTCTTCATTCCTCACATTTTCATTTGCTATGGTATTATGCAAGTTATTCAATGCCGTTACTTTTTCTTGACTCCGAAATAATGTACAAGTTTGTAAAGTACTTTCACATACATACTGGAGGACTGTGCTTTATACCGGCATGTTTTTCCCCATTTGCCTTTGTTTCCAGTACATTAATTTCTGTTGTTCTGCTTTCCAAATGGTAACATTTTAAACATAATCCCAAATATGTTAAATCATTAACGAAATCCAGTTTATTTATGTTATCATTAACTTGATATTGCTAACATTTGTTTTGCACTGACAATAAGTGCAGTACCAGACAGTCAGACTAGGTATATGTACTTCTTAGATCTCTGAGAAGTCTTAAGCACAGCAACAAATAATGTGGCTACTGCATCCTCTTCCTTCCACAGTTCACCACAACAGTTAGGGAATCTCAACCTTTTTTCTTGATAGATCAAAATCTAGCCACATGTCAGCTATGTTAACACAACAACAAGGGTTTGTACTGGCAAAATTCATCCATTTATCAACACAGTATTTTTAATACAGTATTGAAGTATTAAAACTTTTGACGAGTCATCTGATGCAAGGTACGTTAAAATACAGTTTTTATCACCAGGTGGATAGCCTTACATGCAACGAACTCCAGACACACACGCATCTCAATGAAGAGCAGTTTACTAAGTTTCTACAGTCATTGCTGGACAGCAAGCTTCTCTTGACTGATGCTGAGGTAGGTATTGTGGTAAACAAAGCTTGCCTCCATGAAACTCAATAAGTCATTCTAATTAATTTACCTGAAACTTTTGAAAATTCGTGAACATTTGACTTACATTTTGGTTTAAATTTAGCAGTACTATGTATATAGTATAATATTTCTTTAGTACATAATAATTTGTTAATGTATATGTGTAAAAATCTCGACTCTAGAATCTCCAAGGTGATGCAGTTGTGCGCCTGAACACCGATTACAGCAACAAGCGGACTAAATTCAAGATCAGTGTTGCACCACAAAAAGAGCAGCAACATGAAACAGAGCAGACACATTCAGCTGTTGAAGAGGATCGTAAACTATACCTTCAAGCAGCTATAGTTAGGATAATGAAAGCGCGGAAACTGCTCAAACATACTATGCTTATTCAAGAGGTTAGTCCAGTGAAGATAGACATGCATTCTTAAATATAAGTTACAGTTGTGTGTCCTATGTTTGTCTTATCAGATAATCATCAGATTTTGCAAAATGATATTTTAATGTTCATAAAAGATATTAGGTTAGTCATGTAACTGATAAGGAACATAAGCAAACTTCTTCAATCATGATCATTCCATCACCTAAATAAATTAATAAAATATGAAGATGTTTGGATGACTTTTTGAAGCATGGTTTTGTATTTGTGAAAATATGTAAATGTATTTGCAAAGTGAGCATTAAATGTTTTATATTTTATTTGGCCACATCCATTGTTTAATTATTTGTTAATTATAAATATTCTCTACCAGCTGTATAACTGAAGTTCAACTTCAAAGCTTGTTTTTTTTTCCCCTACAGGTCATCAGCCAGTCTCGAGCGAGGTTTGCACCACAAATCCCAATGATCAAGAAATGTATAGAACTACTAATTGACAAACAATACCTTGAACGTACCCCTAATTCTACGGACGAATATAGCTACGTTGCTTAATTCTTAGTTTTGTTAGTTTTCATAATTTGTGGAAAGATCTGTGTTTGTTGGCCTTAGAGAAGAAACATAATTTTGCTATTGTTTTTTTTATTTTACTCATAAATAATTTTTATTGAAGCATCCTTTAAAGGTTGACACTCACAGATGAAACTATCCTTCAAAATCTGGCTTCACTCCTCGGTGAAGCATGTACAGTGTGTTGCCTGTTTGACGGTGAATTTTGTACATTGATGTAGGTGTTGAACTTTCCTTGCCTCTACAAAAGGTTGATATTTTCAGCCTGATATGTAAATAACCCAGATAGGATGGTGTAGTTGATATGGGTTGTATGCTACTGCTTGTTCTAAAGGCTGGGCTCTGGACACGGGCCACATCCAGCATTGTCGATAGAGGGACTGCTTGGCACATACAGCAAAGGTACGATATGTTACCATTTTTCCATTATTAAGTAATGTGTGAAATATAGATGCAGCTAGTCCCTTGCTCAGACTTGGCTAGGCTAAAACATTGTACTGTATAAGTTTTAAGTCTTTCATGTTATGCCCAGTGTTTGGAGCTTACGAAGAGGAATTGTACTTCAGATCAACTTACATGAAGGCAAACATTTTGTGCATTTTTTTTATGCCCTGTGTTTGATGGTGTCCCACTATGTGGGATTGCCCAAGCAGAATCTCCTTAATGCTCTTTTTCTCGTGCTATAAATACTGCCTACATATACTCAATGATTCACACTATCAAAGTGTAAAGGGTTCTTGTATACCTTGAGCCTTTTCATTGTCATGATGCATACCAGTTACAACTACATCGTCGATGGCAGTGACTTGTAACTCTCTCAAATTTGGCAGCCATAGTTGACTGTTTAGAGCAGCATATCTAATTTAAGCCTAACATTCATAGCTTCGCTCTCTTGCAAAAGGGATACTCTGTTCAAACTTACTTATTTATTAACCCCTTAACAAACCCCCCATACACAATCACACCAATAACAATATAATACTAACTTTACCACACAATCTTACGTTAAAAGCCTTGGTCCACATAGGCAGGATACAAGGTTTTACACTGAAAACAAGCTAGGGTAAAGCTCTACTATAAAACACTTGAAGTTAGAGTCAGCTTAGGGTAGGGGGACCACGTGGTTCCACTGAGACCCCCTTTGGAATAACTAGTACAATAACACTTTAAAACACTTGCTACACCCCAGGTATACTACTCTACACATAGAACAAGGGTATGCCAGAATATAACCATAAAAAATAGCAAAGATGACTTAACCAGACGCAGACACAGAAATAAATAAATAAGAGGAAGGAGAGGCACTTCCTTTCACCACAGTCAGCCAGCAGAGAAGGGCGCGCGAGTCTCTCGTCTCCCTCTCCGAAAGCTATGCTGCCGGCAGACTGTTCAACTAATCATACCGGTGCCCAATACTAAGTTTACTCAGGTTTACTTTACAATTGATTAGACAGTATTAGTAAACATAGTTGGTGCCTATTTTATTATTTAATAATCAACCCCAAGCTCAATCTTTAAATACTCTTTGAGAAACAAGAATAGTCTTACGACTGGCAGGGAAGATACGACATGTGCAGCTCGCGAAGCGTGTTTACTATATGGTAGCTCAATAAGCTCAAATTTTGACCTCTGGTTTCCATCTAAAGAACCCAGAGTCGTAACATGGTGTATGTGCTGAAGGACACTATGTAGGGGCCTTGTGAGCCATCGGACCACCCGCTGGAGGGGTCGCCTGTGAGAGGCCGCCCTGAGTGGATGGTTGGGTGTCCAGGCTGGGGCGATAGGGGGACTGGGGTCTTAGCACCAGTGTGGGAGAATGTACGAAGTAGTAGGACTCCCCTGTTGAAAAGGGGGAGCACCGCTGGGGACGACACACCCTTCCTGCACTGGCCCACGCTCGGCCTCCCTGGCTGCCCTAGTAGGTGGTATCCCTTGGTTCCAGGTCCCATCCCTTATGTTTGGTGTGCTGTATGGTTAACGACTTGACTTCTCTTGCCCAGGCTCATGGGGTGGGCGACCAGGCCCCTGAGTCGGACCGTCCTGGAAGACCGGGATCTGTAGCCCCCGCTACAGGACCCGGTTTAGGCCCAGACCGGACTCTTCCTCCCTGCTCCCCTCCCTCCTCTGTGGTTGGGTCGAGCCCCAAGCCTGCTGTGGTGACTTTCTCGTCCCCTTGCATGGCTCCATCTCTTCTCGTGACTACTGCACCTTTCGAGCCGTCTCTCTCTAAGGGTTCTCATCGCCGTCCCCGCCACAGCCGCTCTCGTATGCTCCCTTCCCATCCTCCTTCGTTCCATGCTTTGTTTGGTCCTGCTATGTGGACTAAGTACTTTGACCTCCTACCTTTGGATTCCATTCCTGACAATTTTTCTCTTCATAGGCATCTTGTCGATTCCGTGGATGCCTCTGTCACCTTCAACCCCACTCATTTTGGTACCCGTGTCGTTGCTGCTCCTTCTCAGGATGCGGCCACCTGCTTGGCCGCCTTTTCCTGCCTTGGCGAGACCCCTGTTCGAGTCTCGAAGAACGCTCGGTTGAATGCACTGGCACTGTTCTCCTCCCTCACCATGTTGCGACTGGTGTTAGGGACCTCAAGGACTGCCATGAGGATATCAGGCATATGCTTGAGGCCCAGGGGTCATTCTGTCCTCCAGGTGGATACATTTACTCATCCCCCTCATGGTCATCGCCGTCTGCCCCTTCGGGTTGTGAAGGTTACCTTTGATGGTAGGACCCTTCCGCCCTCTGTTATTCTTGCTGGTGTCAGATGCTCTGTTCAGGAATATATTCCCTCTCCGAGGCTCTGCGGTAAGTGCTGGAGGTTTGGGCATGGTACCCTCAAACGCTCTAGTCCTGTCTCTCTCTGTCCCCTGTGTGGAAGCGAGGGTCACTCTAAGTTGGAGTGCACTTCTCCCCAGGCCCACTGCCTCAATTGCGGTGAGGCCCACCCTACCTTCTCCCGTGCGTGTATTCGTTACAAACTTGAGGCGGCTGTCCTCAGCTTGAAGCACCGAGACTGTTTGTCTTTTCCTGAGGCTCGGCGCCAAGTTCATCGTCTCCCCTCTTTCGCTGGTGTCTCCTATGCTCGTGTGGTGCGCTCTTCCTCTCCTCGTTCTTCCCGCCTTCCTCAGTCTCACAACCGTTTCCGAGCCTTAGACCCGGACACTCCCACCACCACCTCCCCTGTTTCCCTCCGTTCTGTTCCGGAGGGTCCCCCTTCTAGTTCTCTGTCTAGGGCTCCCCTTCTTTCTACCCAGTCTGTCACGTCTCCTGTGTCTTCTTTTTCCTCTCCCTCTAGTCCTCCTTCCTGTCATTCTCCTCCGTCTCTTGGCTCTCCACACCGCCTGACTGTGCGGGCCGACGTCCATCGCTCTCCTGATGGTTGTGTTGTTCGCTCTCGCTCTTCTTCTCCTATCGAGACGCTGGAGTCTGTTGCCCAGTACATTGCTGCTGGGATGCCTGTATCTTTGAGTCAGAAGCGGAAACCTGGCTCCTCTCCTTCCTCCTCCCCTGTCGGTAAGAAGGCTTCGCTTTCTTCTTCACCCCCTATCTCTGATTCTATCGTTCCTTCCCCTCCCGCTTCAGTGGTGGAGCCCCCTGTTCCTACTGTAGGGGTTTCTTTAGCCCCCAGTTCCATCTCGGTTACTGCCCTTGCTGAGGTGCGCTCTCCTCTTTCTGCCCTTCCTCCTCCCCTTCCTCCTCCTCTTCCAGACCCTGCTCGTCCACCTCTGATCTGTCCTCCCGCTTCTTTCACTCCTTCTTTACTCAGTTTACCCATGCCCCCTAACCCTGACTTCGCTGACCCTACTCCTGACTCTGTGCTTTTTTAGCGTGCTGTGTTCCTTCTTCACCTTTGTTTCTTCTTTGCTCTCTGTTACTCTCCTCTCTCTCTTTGCTGATGTCTTTTCTTCAATGGAACATCCGTGGATTTTACGCCAATTTCCTTGACCTCCAACTTCTCATTTCACAGTTTTCGCCCCTTTGTGTCTGTCTCCAGGAGCTGATGCTTGGTGCTCGTCCTGGTCGCTTCCATGGCTATTCTTTTCTCTCCTCCCCCCCCCAGCTGTCGCTGGGGTCCATAATTCTTCTGCTCTTTGATTCGTTCCGATGTTCCCTTTGTCCCCTTACTTTTTTCCTCGCCTCTCCACTGTTCTGCCGCCCGTGTCTTTGTGCGTAGATGGTACACGGTTTGTTCCATTTATCTCCCCCCCACTGTCCCACTTTCTCTTCCCGATCTTAAACACCTCCTAGACTCCTTGCCGGAGCCTGTGCTCCTGCTGGGTGATTTCAATTGTCGTCATGCCCTTTGGGGTGATGTGCTGACAAACACCCGGGGTCGCCTCCTTGAACCTTTCATCCTCTCTTCTTCCCTGTCCCTTCTTAATTCTGGTGAGCCCACTCATTTGGACTCTCGGACTCGCTCCCTTTCTTGTCTCGATCTTTCTCTGTGCTCGTCATCCCTTTCCTTAGATTTCGGGTGGCGGGTCCTTGATGACCTCCATGGCAGTGACCATTTTCCTATCCTTGTTTCTTTTTTCTCTTTTCGCCCTCCTCTCTCCTTCCCTAGGTGGCGGTTTGCCGAGGCTGACTGGCGCCTCTTTTACTCTCCGTGCTACTATTTCCGACCTCTCCGTTCTGCCTCTCCCTCGCGCCCTCCTTTTTCATGACACTGTCTTTGACGCTGCCCTCCACTCTATTCCTCGCTCTTCCTCTCGGGAACGCGGAAGTGCGTTCCCTGGTGGAATATGGACTGTGCTCGGGCTGTCCGCTGTAAGCGTGCAGCCTGGAAGAGACATCGCCGCCGGCAGATGGTCGAGTCTTTTCTTTTGTTTCGGAAGGCGAGTGCGGTGGCCCGTAGGACCATCCGTGCGGCTAAACGTGCTTGCTGGGCGTCCTATGTCTCCACCGTTACGTCCGAAACTCCTCTCCCACTGGTCTGGAAGCGTATCCGCAAGATTGCGGGTAAGTTCGTTCCTGATGTCTCGCCGGTCCTTCGCCTCCATGGTGCTCTTGTGGCGGACCCGTTGCAGGTTGCGACCGAACTAGGTTCCCATTTCTCCTCTGTTAGTTCTGGTTCTCATCTCCCCCATTCCTTCCTTCTTCGTAAGCCTCTTCTTGAATCTCATCCTTTAAATTTCTGTACTTATCTTCACTTTCCCTATTATGATCCCTTCTCTCTCTCTGAGCTTCAGTCTGCACTAGCCCTTTGTGGTTCTACGGCAGCGGACTCCGATGGCGTTCACCATGAATGCTTCGCCATCTCCCTCCGTGCACGTCTCAGTTTTACCGAGTCTGTACAACGGGTCTGGGAGTCGTTGTCATCCCTGAAGACTGGCTCGATGCTNCCTATCCTTGTCACTTTTTTCTCCTTCGCCCTCCTCTTCTTCCCTCGGTGGCGGTTTGCCGAGGCTGACTGGCGCCTTTTTACTCTCCGTGCTACTATTTCCGACCTCTCCGTTTTGCCTCTCCCTCGCGCCCTCCTTCTTTTTCATGACACTGTCTTTGACGCTGCCCTCCACTCTATTCCTCGCTCTTCCTCTCGGGGAACGCGAAAGTGCGTTCCCTGGTGGAATTTGGACTGTGCTCGGGCTGTCCGCTGTAAGCGTGCAGCCTGGAAGAGACATCGCCGCCGGCAGACGGTTGAGTCTTTTCTTTTGTTTCGGAAGGCGAGTGCGGTGGCCCGTAGGACCATCCGTGCGGCTAAACGTGCTTGCTGGGCGTCTTATGTCTCCACCGTTACTTCCGAAACTCCTCTTCCGCTGGTCTGGAAGCGTATCCGCAAGATTGCGGGTAAGTTCGTTCCCGATGTCTCACCGTCCTTCGCCTCCATGGTGCTCTTGTGGCGGACCCGTTGCAGGTTGCGACCGAACTGGGTTCCCATTTCTCCTCTGTTAGTTCTGGTTCTCATCTCCCCCAATCCTTCCTTCTTCGTAAGCCTCTCCTTGAGTCTCGTCCTTTAAATTTCTGTACTTTTCTTCACCTTCCCTATAATGATCCCTTCTCTCTCTCTGAACTTCAGTCTGCCCTAGCCCTTTGTGGTTCTACGGCAGCGGGCTCTGATGGCATTCATTATGAAATGCTTCGCCATCTCCCTCCGTGCACGTCTCAGTATTTACTGAGTCTGTACAATCGGGTCTGGGAGTCGTCGTCAGTCCCTGAAGACTGGCTCGATGCTGTTGTCCTCCCTGTTCGGAAACCAGGGTCTCTCGGGTCATCCCCCAAGGACTTCCGCCCTATTGCCCTCACGAGTTGTGTCTGCAAGCTCTTTGAACGTATGGTTAACGTTCGTTTGATGTGGTTCTTAGAACACTATAACCACCTCTCTCCTTCTCAATTTGGTTTTCGCAAGTGCCGCAGCACAACGGATGTCCTGGTGAACTTGGAGGTCTATATTCGTACTGCTTTTGCTGCGAAGACCTCCGTTGTTGCCGTCCTTTTTGACCTGGAAAAGGCTTACGACACTACCTGGCGGTATCATATTCTGTCTCAACTTCATTCTTTTGGCCTTCGTGGGAACCTCCCTCTCTTCCTCCAGAGCTTCCTCTCTCGTCGTTCCTTTCGTGTGCGGCTTGGTACTGCTCTCTCTGCCCCTTTTCGGCAGTATGAGGGTGTACCCCAGGGTAGTGTTCTGAGCACTACTCTTTTTCTAGTTGCCCTCAACGGTCTTCTTTCTCTCTTCCTTCTGGCGTCTTCTCTGCTCTCTATGTTGATGATCTTACCCTTTGCTGTCAGGGTGATGATTCACCTCTCCTTCAACGGCGGCTTCAACTTGCGATTGATGCCGTGTCGTCTTGGGCCACCGATCATGGCTTCAAGTTCTCTGCATCTAAGACTTGTGCTATGACTTTTACTCGGAAGCATGTCGTTCTTCGTCCCTCTTTGTCGCTTTATGGTCATCCCATTGTGTACAGGGATTCCGCAAAGCTCTTGGGGTTAGTCTTTGACACTCGTTTGTCTTGGTCAGCCCATATCTCTTACCTCCGAGTTGAATGCTCTAAGGCCCTTAACCTACTTAAGGTTTTGTCCCATACTTCTTGGGGAGCGGATAGGCGCACGCTCCTATATTTGCACTCCTCTCTCGTCCTGTCTAAACTCGATTATGGTTGCCCTGCTTACTCTTCTGCTTCTCCTTCTACTCTTCGCCGTCTTGATGCTTTGCACCATACTGGGTTGCGTCTCAGCTCTGGTGCCTTTCGTTCGACTCCCGCCCTCAGTTTGTATGTTGACACTGGCTTTCTCTCTCTCCAGGACCGCCGTGATCGCTACTGTCTTCGCTATCTTGCGCGGTCCTTACAACATCCTTCCTCTCGCCTCTGTCGTGCTTTGACTTTTCCTCCTCCTGTAGCTCCTGTTCCTCTTCATCGTCTCCCACTTTCTGTCCGGTTATCTCGCTTGCAGGATTCTCTTTCTGTTCATATTTCTAATGTTTCTCCTCATATTGTTCCTTCCTTGCCTCCGTGGAGAGTCCCCCTTCCCAAGTTTTGTACGTCCTTGACTTGTATTACTAAAGCCTTTACCCCTCCTACAATTCTGAAAAGCCTCTTCCTTGAGCACTTTTCTTCGCACTCCCACTCTATTTCCATCTTCACCGATGGGTCTAAGTCTGCGGACGGTGTGGGCTACTCTGTTGTTTTTCCTGACCGTACTTATATGTGTCGCCTCCCTTCGGAGGCTAGCGTCTTTACAGCGGAACTTTATGCTATTCTCTATGCTCTCCGTCTCTTGCTTTCTCATTCTCATTCCTCCTTTGTGGTTGTAGTTGACTCTCGTAGTGCCCTCATGGCTCTTGGGTCCTTTAATCCTGTCCACCCAGTGGTCATCGAGATTCAGCAATGGCTGTTTCTTATTTCTAGTAAATTTAAATCGGTAGAGTTTTGCTGGGTTCCCAGCCATATTGGTGTTTCTTTCAATGAGCGTGCGGATGCTGCCGCTAAGGAAGTTATCCGTTCTTGTCCCATCTCCCGTAAGGGTCTTCCTTATTCCGACTTATATCCTGTTATTCATTCCTTCATACATGCCCGTTGGCAGAGTTGTTGGTCCTCTGTGGTTAGTAACAAGCTGCGTACTCTCAAACGTAGTGTGTCCCCATGGCCTTCCTCCTACCACCGTAACCGGCGGTGGGAAACTGCTTTGGCACGGCTGCGGGTTGGCCATACTCGCTTAACCCACGGTCACTTAATGGAGCGCCGCCCTGCTCCTTATTGTCCGAATTGCGTTGTCCCTCTTACGGTTGTGCATATCCTTGTTGAATGTCCTGCCTTCCAGGACGAGCGTGTGTCTTGCTTTCCGACCGTCCCTCGCGGTCACTTGTCCCTCGATAGAATTCTAGGTGAATCGGATACTTTTGATATTGTTCGCCTTATGTGTTTTTGTTCTCGTATTGGCTTTCTTGGTAATATTTAGCGCCCTCTGATTATTTTGCACTTTGATGGTGCTACATAGCCTTCCCGGTTTGGTGCCTTCTTTTGATAATTACCTTACCTTACCTTTTACGGGCTATTCATGCCCGTAAAAGGCCACCTCTTGGGTTGCATGCTAGGTTTATGTTGCTGCAACACTCTAGGTTGGTTGCAGCCCTGGATACCCCGAGACTGCCCCGTTTTTGTTATAGGGGTCCGGACTTGGGAGTGGGAGTCGCTTCGGCTTCGGTTCCTTCCGCTCCTCCTAGTCCTTCTCCTTCTGTTGTGCGTACTTCCTCCCCTTTCTTCTGGCTCCAAACCATAGGCGGATTTCGGGGTTGGAGCAGGGTCTGGTTGGTTGAGACTCGGGCAGTCTCGGGGGGGGGGGGGGTTCCTCTTCCGGGGTGGTGGCGGAGGCATTTGATCCTGTTCCTCCAGCCGTGCCAAATGGGTCTGACCAGTGGGCTCCCTTCCTTAGTGTTTTGTACAGCTCCCCAGATTTTCCTTGTGAGGCTGGGGCTTTGGGGGTACGGCTCGGCCCCCCGGGTCCCCCGGGTCCTGCCGTAGAGGGAATCTGGCTCCCTTGTATTTTCATCAGGTTAGCATGTTGTGGCTCAGCTATGTCTCTTAAGGGCTCAAGTTTTGGCTTACCTCAGCAACTGGTTGGTTTGGGCTCCCATCTATACATATATTGCATATATTGGCTAGCCAGGGATCTGGTTCTTTCCCACCTCTCTGGATTCAGGTTCCTGGTGAACTGGCAGAAGTCCCAGTTGGTTCCGGCCCAAGTTCATATGTGGTTGGGTCTCATCTTGGACGCTTGGCTGGCGTCACTTTCCCTGCCTCCTTTGGCTTTGCTTCACTTACAGCTCCATAGGTTTTTAGTCACCCGAGTCACTCGGCCTTGGATAACTCTGCAATTGGTTTAGATGCTATGTGAGAGCCTGAATTTTGCCTGTATGGTCTTCCCATTGGGCAGAGTTTGGCTCAGGGACTGTACTGGTTCCTCTGGTTCTAGCCATTTCACCACTGCTACTGTACCACCATTGGGTTCGAGCCCTTGTTGCCCTTCACTAGTTATTACTTTACCAGTTTCCTCTTCACACTTTTCAGGGTGTGGTCCTGTGATACCTTCGAGCTCTGTCACTCATTGTATTTACGGCTGCGTCGGCTTTGGGTTGGGGCTTTCTGGATGCTTCCCGGAGAAATGACGGGATGTCATTTGCTCTCTAAACCTCATGTGAGGTGGCTGGATTTGGTGTTAGTCCCCAGTAGGGGGACCAACTGATAACTCTTGCAACTAATGTGGCTTGTAAAATGCAACTATCTAAGTGAGATAGCTACAAGGAGCCACCAGGAAGAGGCATTTCATTACATTCGATGCTGGGTTTATTTAACCAAAAAATGGAGTATTGGAGCTTTGTGTGTAATTACCAAAGTGTGTGTGTGTGTGTGTGTACTCACCTATTTGTGTCTGCAGGATCGGGTGTTGGCTCTTGGATCTCGCATTTCTAGTCTTTGGTTAAAAGCAATGACTCCTGTCCTGCTTCTCTATGTTACCTAGTTTTAAAGCTATGAATAGTCTTTGCTTCCACAATGTGCTCCTTTACTTCATTCCACTTCCACACTACTCTCATACTAAAAGAAAAGTTTCTAACATCTCTATGACATCTGAGTTTCCAGCTTCCACCCATATCCCCCTTGTTTTGTTGGTATTCCATGTGAGCATTTCATCTATTTCCACTCTGTCAATCCACTTAAGTATTTTTTATGCTGCTATCATATCTCCCCACTCCCTCATTTTTTCTAATGTCGTCAGATTCAATTCCTTCAGTCGCTCTTCATATCCCATCCCATGCAACTCCGGGACTAATCTCGTCATCTATTTCCACTGTCAATCCGCCTAAATATTTTTTATGCTGATATCATTTCTCCTCACTCCCTCCTTTTTTTCTAATGTCGTCAGGTTCAATTCCTTCAGTCGCTTTTCATATCCCATCCCATGCAACTCCGGGGTTGCATGGGATGCGACTAATCTTGTCGCAAATTTGTGAACCTTTTCCAGTTTCCTACTTGTGTTTCTTTAGGTGGGAGGCTCCATAATGGGGCTGCATACTCTTAAGACTTGTCTCACATAGGCAATGTAAAGCACTCTGAATGCCTCCTTACTTAGGTTTCTGAATGACGTTCTAACTTTTGTTAGCGTAGAGTACGCTGCTGTCATTATCCAATTTATATGTGCCTCAGGAGTTAGATTTGGTGTTATGTCCACTCCCAGGTCCTTTCTCGAATAATCACAGGAAGGTAGTTTCCCTTTATTGTGTACTGACCCTTTGGTCTCCTATCACCTAGCCCCATTTCCATAACTTTAGTCCTAGTCCCATTTCCATAGCCATTTTTCTGACAATCTCTGAAGCTTGTTCAAGTCCTCATCTGTCACAACTTGTCTCATTAATTTTGCATCATCCGCGAACATCGACGTGCGAGTGTACTCACCTAATTGTACTCACCTAATTGTGCTTGCGGGGGTTGAGCTTTGGCTCTTTGGTCCCGCCTCTCAACCGTCAATCAACTGGTGTACAGATTCCTGAGCCTACTGGGCTCTATCATATCTACATTTGAAACTGTGTATGGAGTCAGCCTCCACCACATCACTACTTAATGCATTCCATTTACTAACTACCCTGACACTGAAAAAGTTCTTTCTAATGTCTCTGTGGCTCATTTGGGTACTCAGCTTCCACCTGTGTCCCCTTGTTCGCGTCCCTCCAGTGTTGAATAGTTCATCATTGTTTACCCGGTCGATTCCTCTGAGGATTTTGTTGGTTGTGATCATGTCCCCCCTTACTCTTCTGTCTTCCAGTGTCGTAAGGTGCATTTCCCGCAGCCTTTCCTCATAACTCATGCCTCTTAGTTCTGGGACTAGTCTAGTAGCATACCTTTGGACTTTTTCCAGCTTCGTCTTGTGCTTGACAAGGTACGGGCTCCATGCTGGGGCCGCGTACTCCAGGATTGGTCTTACATATGTGGTGTACAAGATTCTGAATGATTCCTTACACAGGTTCCTGAACGTCGTTCTGATGTTAGCCAGCCTCGCATATGCCGCAGACGTTATTCTCTTTATGTGGCTTCAGGAGACAGGTTTGGTGTGATATCAACTCCTAGATCTTTCTCTCTGTCTGTTTCATTAAGTACTTCATCACCTATTCTGTATCCTGTGTCTGGCCTCCTGTTTCCACTGCCTAGTTTCATTACTTTGTATTTACTCGGGTTGAACTTCAACAGCCATTTGTTGGACCATTCACTCAGTCTATCTAGGTCATCTTGTAGCCTCTTACTATCATCCTCTGTTTCAATCCTCCTCATAATTTTTGCATCGTCGGCAAACATTGAGAGGAACGAATCTATACCCTCTGGGAGATCATTTACATATATCAGAAACAGTATAGGTCCAAGGACTGACCCCTGCGGGACTCCACTTGTAACGTCTCGCCAATCTGAGACCTCACCCCTCACACAGACTCGTTGTCTCCTGTTGCTTAGGTACTCCTCTATCCACCGGAGTACCTTCCCTTTCACTCCAGCCTGCATCTCCAACTTTCGCACTAGCCTCTTGTGTGGCACTGTATCAAAGGCTTTCTGACAATCCAAAAATATGCAGTCTGCCCACCCTTCTCTTTCTTGCCTTATTTTTGTTGCCTGGTCGTAGAATTCAAGTAACCCTGTGAGGCAGGACCTGCCATCCCTGAACCCATGTTGATGCTGTGTTACAAAGTTCCTTCGCTCCAGATGCTCCACTAGTTTTTTTCGCACAATCTTCTCCATCAGCTTGCATGGTATGCAGGTTAGGGACACTGGCCTGTAGTTCAGTGCCTCCTGTCTATCCCCTTTCTTGTATATCGGGACTACGTTAGCTGCTTTCCAAATATCTGGCAGTTCCCGTTGCCAGTGATTTGTTATACACTATGGAGAGTGGTAGGCACAGTTCTCTTGCTCCTTCCTTTAGAACCCAAGGGGAGATTCCATCTGGGCCTATAGCCTTTGTCACATCCAACTCTAGTAAACACTTCCTTACTTCCCCGCTGGTAATCTCAAACTCTTCCAGTGGTTCCTGGTTAGCTATTCCCTCATTTACCTCTGGAATTTCTCCTTACTCCAAGGTGAAGACCTCCTGGAATTTCTCCTTACTCCAAGGTGAAGACCTCCTGGAATTTCTCCTTACTCCAAGGTGAAGACCTCCTGGAATTTCTTATTCAATTCCTCACACACTTCCTTGTCATTTGTAGTGAATCCTTCCGCCCCTATCCTTAATTTCATAATCTGTTCCTTTACTGTTGTTTTTTTCCTGATGTGGCTATGCAACAATTTAGGCTGAGTCTTTGCCTTGCTTGCGATGTCATTTTCGTATTGTCTTTCTGCCTCTCTTCTCATCCTGACATATTCATTCCTGGCATTCTGGCATCTTTCTCTGCTCTCCGGTGTCCTGTTATTCCTATAGTTTCTCCATGCCCTTTTACTTTGCTGCTTAGCTAGCCTACATCTCTGATTAAACCATGGGTTTCTCATTTTCATTTCTCTGTTTTCCTTTTGGACTGGGACAAACTTGTTTGCTGCTTCCTTGCACTTCTGCGTGATGTAATCCATCATATCTTGGGCCGTCTTTCCCCTGAGCTCTGTTTCCCATGCTATATCTGTTAGGAATTTTCTTATCCCCCTCATAGTTTCCCTTTCGGTATGCTAACCTTTTGGTTTCGGTATCCCTCCTCGAGAGCAATAACCCTTCTTCAATCAAGTACTCAAACACCAGTACACTGTGGTCGCTCATTCCTACTGGGTCCTCAAAACCGATTTCTCTTATGTCGGAGTCGTTCAGTGTGAAGACTAGGTTGAGTCTCGCTGGTTCGTCATTGCCTCTCATCCTTGTGGGTTCTCCAACATGCTGGGTTAAAAAGTTTCTTGTCACCACCTCCAATAGTTTGGCTCTCCACGTATCCTCACCTCCATGCGGTTCCTTGTTCTCCCAGTCAATCCTTCCGTGATTGAAGTCGCCCATGATGAGCAGGTGGGATCTATTTCTACAGGCAGCAGAGGCTGCTCTCTCAATTATAGTGTTAACTGCCATGTTGTTGTTTTCATACTCTTGACTGGGTCATCTGTCATTTGGTGGAGGGTTGTATATTACTGCTACTACTATTCTTGGTCCTCCCATTGTCATGGTGCCTGCTATGTAGTCTCTGAACTCCTGACAGCCCAGGATGGCCATCTCCGTAAAACTCCATTCCTTTCTCATGAGTAGGGCCACTCCGCCTCCTCCCCTACCTTCCCTCTCTTTCCTTATTACTGTGTACTCCTGGGGAAACATGGCATTCGTTATGATTCCAGAGAGTTTTGTTTCAGTGAGTTGGATTACATCTGGGTTCACTTCTTGTGCTCTTTCCCTTAGTTCACTTGTCTTGCTTGTGATCCCATCTATGTTCGAGTACATCACCCTGAAACTGACTCTCTTCTGCTTCTCCTCTGGGGGGGGTGTAACGGGGGGGAAGGAAATGAAGTAGGAAGTGAGTAGAAGAGGTAGAAGGGTAGATAGGTAGAAGTAGGAAAGTAGATAGTAGAAGTAGAAGAGTAGATAGTAGAAGGAGGGAGTAGAAGATGAAATGCTAGAAGTTGATAGTAGAAGAAGAAATAGAAAATTGCTGCCACCATCCATTCTAGATCATTACATACAAGACAAGGAATGGAACTTGTCTGTATCTCAATATTCGTTATTACCATGTTTCAACTCTAAACATGTACTCATTAATCTCAATATTCAGAAAAGCTGTTATCATTAGGTCATTATTAGTATGTTCCATCTTTATCATGTATTCATTAAAATCATGAAACCAGTAACCGCTGAGATTTTCTCATCTCACTCAGAAACTCTAGGGAACAAAGTTAAAGACAATTTTAAATTATAAATTCACTTATATTTCACATGATAAGTATCATACTCTAAGCAATTAAAAATGTTCAAGATATATATATGTAAAGTGAGTCATCATCCAAGAATTCGAGAACCCTACAACTGTCTGCCCCTTTAAATCACACAACACCTGTAACCACGACTAAGTCACCTCAATGTTCAACTCACCAAGTGTCTGAGTCTCCGTTAGATAGAGAGAGGGGGGGGGTCTGTAGTTGACAGAGACTGTCCCGCCTCGCCGGCTGACAGCCTCGGGCTAGGCTGTCCTTAGCTCTGCTCCGCTGGCTGTTCTTGTCTTTTGCTCTGCTTCTGCTGTCCTCTCGATTCGATAGCTCCCCGAGTATATATTGGGAAACCTGGTAGCTAACTCCGCCCACAAGTTAGATAGCCTCCGGCACTCTACCAAGCCACTCCTTAAACGTCGGCATGTTTGAAGGCTACCAGGCTAAATTATAAGATTAGCGGGAGCCAGGTGAGATTCGCATGACCTGACCTCAGGTCAACTCGGTGGTATTAACACTTGAGGGTGAGATCCAGGCCAGACAAGCTGACGCCTCTCGAAATCCTTGTCTGTGACTCATATATCTCCATGTATGTATTAAATAAAACTAAACCAAACACCTACGGTGTTACAGGGGAACTTTGGGATCTGGGGTGAGTGGGAGCTGGGGGGACCTGGCACGGGGAGACTGGTGGAGGAGGGGGGCTTGGGGGGGTGGGAGAGAGGGGGAGGGAAAGGGGGGTGGGTAAGAGGGGGAGGGTAAGGGGGGTGGGTAAGAGGGGGAGGATAGGGGGTGAGAGTGAGAGGGAGAGGGTGGGGGGAGAGTGAGAGGGGAGGGTTGGGGGGGTAAGAGAGGGAGGGATGGGGAAGCATGGGGAGGAGAGGCTTTGGGGGATAGGGGAGATGGAGGGGCTTGGGGGGGAGAAAGGGTGGAGGGCTTGGGGGGGTTGGGGAAAAAGGAGGGCTGAGGTGGGTGAGGAAGAGGGGAGGGTTTAGGGGAGTGGGGGAGAGGGGAAGACTTAGGTGGGGTGGGGAAAGTGGGGGGCTTAGGGGGCGGGGAGAAGGGAGGGCTTGGGGGTGGGAGAGACGGGAAGGCATGTGGGAGAAGGGAGGGTTTGGGGGATGGGGGAGAAGGGAGGTCCTGGGAGAGGGGTGGGTGGGGGGAGGGTGCCCTAGGTGGGTACTTAGTGGGGGCTGACAGGGGATGGGGCAGGTTGGGTGTCTGTTGGGTAGAATGTGGGGGTGGTGCCCCATCCCTGTGGCTGTTGCACTGTTTGAGGAGGTTCTCCACTTCCCTCTGGGATTGTAGGGTTCCGGGTTGTGGTACTCTGAATCCTTTCTCTCTCCATTCGCTCCTTCCTCGCGTCTGCTGCCTGCTTTCTCTCTTCCCTTGTCATATCCCTTTGCAGGAATACTTTTTGAACTTTGGAACATTTGCTAGACCGCTCTTCCTTGCTAACAGTTCCTCTTTCGTGATTTCGCTCATGAATACCACCTTTATCATTCGGTCCCTGTCCTTGTTGAATTTTCCAAGCCTGAAAACCTTTTCTACATTTCGGCAATTCCCTCCATCCTTACCTCTTTAAGGATCTCGGTAACTGCGTTTTTGTCCTTGTCTCTCCGCTCCGTTGGGCTGGTCCCTGTTTGCTCTTTAATGCCCGCTACTACTACTGCTCTTTTCTCTCTATCAACCGGCTAGTACATCTAGCTGCTTCTGAGAGGAAGCCACTTCCATGGCAACTTCCTTAACTGCAGACCTAGCTTCAGGGCTCTTTTAAGCATTTCAGCAAATGAGAGCTGGGTTGTGGTGGTCCCCTCCACAGTAGCATTACCATCTCCCTGAGGTACGGTTTTGTGTCTGGTATGGTGAAGAGTCTCCTTTAGGCATCTTATCTCCTCCTTTGCTGTCCTTAGATCATCCTGCAGGTTGGCTACTGTCTCCCTCATTACCCTCAGTCCTCCCTGAAGTCATTCCGCATTTGCTGGAGTACTTCCTTCATCCAGTCTTCCTGTTCCCCCATCCTCTGTGTTTTGTTCCAGCTGCAATTGTCCTCCTGCGTTCGCCAGCCCGAGTTCGTATCCCTTCCATGATTTCCCTATGAGGTGTGGGTGTGATTGGTTGTGTGTGTGTGTGTGTGTGTGTGGTTGTGTGTGTGCTGTGTGTGTGTGTGTTGTGTGGGTGTGTGTGTGTGGTGTGTAGTGTGTGTAAGTGTGTGTGTGTGTGTGTGTGTGTGTGTGTGTGTGTGTGTGTGTGTGTTGTGTGTTGTGTGTGTGTGTGTGTGTGTTGGTGTGTGGTGTGTGTTTTGTGTTTGTGTGTGTGTGTGTGTGTGTGTGTGTGTGTGTGTGTGTGTGTGTGTGTTGTGTGTGTGTGTGTGTGTGT
>WNGS01000543.1:8801588-8816672 GCA_020271785.1 Procambarus virginalis | reverse complement strand
GACAGCTGCTACTAGGATATTCCCAGGGGGTTTGTGTAACAAAAAGGAGGCCTAGTCGAGACGGGGTCGCGGGGACGCTAAGCCCCGAAATCACCTCAAGATGGTGTTTAGGGATTTAGATTTGGAGTAGCTGCTGAATTCCACCTGCTCAAAGTTTCCCTCTCCTACTTTCCTGGTTCCATCTGGTATGGTTTGCCAGGTCTCTTGTCCCCCACCTGCACCTTTCTTCCTTGCTCTGGGCTCTGAAATATCTGAGGGTTTCAAAGTCAAAAGCAAGGTTTAGCTGTGGATGTAACTTAACCTTCTCCAGGGTTCATCGCTTCCACGTCAACAGCAAAGACGGTGGAGCCATTGCTTACCACCAGGGATACAGAACCTGCTGTTTCTCAGGGAGGTGTATTTGACTCTGATCCTTCACTTTGATACAATGCGTTCCTATCTGATAAGGTATCAGGTGCGGAACACGACTCTGCTCCAGAATCTTTATTTGTGACTTCCAGGGGTTATGTATGCCTTCACCCCACCCCCCCAACTCCCCACCCAACCTGGAAGGTGCAGGGAGGGGGGGGGGTGTAGGGAAAAGGGGTGTCCTTTCCTAGTTTCTGGTCCCTTCTATGGAGGGTTTTTCACTCCAGGTGGACGGCACCTGCCCTACATTGATGCTTGAGTGTGATTCCTTGGTAGCTACCCTGGATTTATTTTCATGCACCATTAGACTCAATGGATACATCATATTTTAGGTGGTTACTGTCATTTTGCCTTCCACTTCCTTCAGTTCAGTCAGACTTACTGTACTGTACTTGGGCTCTTACTGAATCAGGACCTTGCTTCTTTGATGGACCTGGCCTCTTTAGATTCAGGTTGGTTTCAGCTTTTTGATTTTGCTAGGAGATTCCTGGCTTGCTTGCAATCCACTATTTTTCTTGGGAGCATGACACAGCTTTTGCCATGTCCACATGCTTGAGTGGCAAGAGGTGAGTTCCTTCTTTCAGATGTTCATAGGCAATGCCTCTCTTGAACTGCTGGAATCTTGCCTGTATATGCCAATCCTACCCTGGAAGATAGGCATGTGGCAGCTCCATGTATAGCTGCCTTTTTTTTTTTGGTGGGTGTCCCAGTTGTTTCTGGTTCTCAAGCAAGACTCACCATACCAACAATACATTCTAGACCTCTTGGAGGTGAATCACTTCATTCCTTGTTTGACTTTTTACATGATCAAGTTAATTTTAGCTCAAGTCTGCCTGGTTTTGCACGCGAATTTTTGGATGGTGTCCTAAATCTCTAAGGCGCATACTGGCATGTTCTGATTCATCTAAGCTTGAAGAACTGGTTAGGGTTTGTTTTGTGGCATTGTGCTCACCACTTCTGAGTTCTTCAGTTTGGTTTGAATCTGGCTCCTCACATCTTTATCAAGTTAGCACTGGTGCTTGCAATCCAGCTACGTCTTTGGTGAGCTAGTGCAAGTCCCAGTTGGTTCAATCCTAGATTTGAACTTACTTGGGTTTAATTTCCCAGTGAGCTGCCCTTTTCCCTGCTGTCTCCGGTTCTGGGGCCAGGTTCATGAAACAGTTACGCAAGCACTTATGAACCTGTATACCTTTTCTCAATCTATGGTGGTTTTGTTTAGAATTATTACACAGTTAATGAGCTCTGAAGCACCAGGAGACTGTTTATAACAATAACAACAGTTGATTGAGAAGTTTTCATGCTTGTAGACTGTTTAATATATGTAACCAAATCCGTCAAAGATTGAGGAAAGATGTTCACATTCGTAAGTACTTGCATAACTGAACAAATCCACAAGGGCCGTGATGAGGGTTCGAACCTACGTCCGAGAGGATCCCAGACACTCCTTAATCGACTGTGCCACGACACAGTCAAAAGAATTGCAACTGGGAGCTCATCTGCCCTCACACAGATCCTGCAGTCTCTGAGACACAAACCAGGGTTTTACACAATTCCCCCGTGCACCTGAACTCTGTCAATAAGGTGTTTTACCTCTTCGCCCTTACTTTGCACTTACTGGCGTAGGTTCGAACCCTCATCATGGCCCTTGTGGATTTGTTCATTTGATGCATCACGCTACTGTGATTTCTGTGTGTAACTTGAATAACTGCTTTGTGAATCTTTCCCCTCGTTCTCCTGCAGGGGAGAACCTGCAGGAAAACCAACATCAGGCTTTGTCTGATGTTGGAGAGACCCCAGATTTCTTGGCAGATGGGCGAGTGCATTAGTTGTGTAGGAGCCTGAGCTTTGCTCACGCTTCTGGTTGTAGGGTTGGGGAGCTGCATGCTGTTCATCAGAAGCAGGGGTTTAGTTCTTTCACTCAGGTGGGTGGTTTTTCATCTACACCCTTCTACTTTTCTGGTGAAGAATGAGCCAGTTGACTTCTGAAGAGGTCCTTTTAGTTATTGATTCGTCGTTTGCTCAGTTGGGGTGCATCATTTCTTGTATCTGGTTGCAGGTATATGTTACTACCTACGCACAACCTGGGCTACTTCAAGGAATGCATTGGTTGTTGATCTGCTCCTACTGGTCCCCTATTTCAAGGCTTGATTGTCTCAGGTCGTCCATAGTGTCATTGTATCACACTATCCTGCAGTCCACCCTTGGGCCCATGATGTTTAAAATTTTGCAGCTGTGCCCACTGTCTTTTAATATGTCTTGGGCCGATATCTGGACTCAGGGAGGGGAGAACAACACATTCTGCTTGTGTTGCCCTGGGTATGGTTTCCCATCCAAGTCTTTTCCCTTTGAGGGTTAGATCCATCATTCAGCCCCTCCAAAAAATCAGCATCGAATGTAATGAAAGCCTCTTTCTGGAGGGGGGGAAATCTCGATGGCACCTTGGACCCTCCCTTTCCAACCAGGTGCATTTCCTTGGCCTCCAGGATGAAGATTGTTGGCATTGGGAGTTATCAGCACTTGTGGTTCTTTCAGCGCCCCATTTTGATGATCAGCTGTTATTATAACAAGAGAGGGTATGATCTAATTATTAGGTGTATTGTATGTGGAGTCATTTGCTGCTTTTATTTATTTTCTGTGAACCTTACAGTTCGTCACTCATTCTGGGTGTTAGTTTCATTGGTGAAGGTAACCTTATCTCCCCTGCTCCCTTCCTTTCTGTGAAGAAAGCCAGATTTTAGCTTCTAGTCTCCAGTAGGCTTTTAAAGGACTCCTATGGCTGATGGACCTATATGTGTTTGCGTGGAGCTATCTTAGTGTGGCTAGCTACAGGGAGACTCCAACGTGCCCCAGCCTCAGAAAGAGGTATTTCATTTCATTCAATGATGTTTTTTTCTTTCACTTCCCAAGCATCTGGAGACTAAAACTGGACAACCATGTTTGTTGATGCATTTCCTGAAAGCCACTTATCATTATGATCTGATATTGATAGGCAAGATTAAGTGGTGTTTTTGACGCTGTTAATTACCCATAAATGTACCTTTTTGTGTCTAACTTGGTGTCATCCTACAGTTTAAGAACAATAGATCTGCCTGAAAACAATTTATTAAAACCTAAAAAGTTAAATTTAACATTAAAATGTATGATTTTTGTAAGATACATCAACTGAGCCATGGAAATATTTAATGTAAATATTTATTTGAGCAGTTTTCTGTAAGAAACCTTTCATGTTTCAATATATAATTGGAGTGTTTTCAAAGAGTTTCTGACATTTTTATAGTTTTATTATATACACTGGTACAGGCTCCGCACATTTTTATGGTACCAGTGTTCGGAGATGAGCAAGTTAATTTAAGTGAATTAACATGATGTTAATAACAAAGTACATATCAAATTTGAAACTGCTCCAGTATTGTATAAGGTCATGATCACTTTCTACAAATGGAAAATTGGTTTTTGTGCCCTTTATTTCAGGAGTATTAAAGCACTGCTTGTGGGACTATATTTCTTATTGTAGATAAGTATCCTGTTATGCACTCTTTCTTTCTTACAAAGTCTCCTGTAATATCCCTCCAGATTTGAGTTTTTACTAATCCACCAACTCTTGATCATTCGTTACATCCTTCATCCACAGCTTTTTCTTTTTCTCTTATTTGGTCACCCTCTTCACATCCATTCATTTCATACCATCTCGAAGTAGACAAAATTGTTAATTGTTGCATTAAAATATACTATAAAAAATATGTATATAAGTTTAAATACAGTAGTTAATAATGATAATAGATAACTTACAGTTTTGATGGGGATTGTGCTTTATTGTGAGATCCTTATCAACTTCACAATGTTTCTGTAATTAAGAAATAAGTGGTGTATGTAGAAGGCTTCCAATACATCCACACAATGAAGTAGTATACCTGGTACCTGGTACACTTGTATGCAAACCGCCCACAACTGTGTGACATTGCAGTTTGGCCTTGCAATATGCATGCAATTAAAATGACATTTATAAGTTACAAAAAAATATAAAAAAACTCATTTTGGCAACCTTGTACATCTTCCACTGCATTTGTTAATAAAGCAACTGAGGCTTGCAACTCCATTACCCATATACAGTATATATTATGAAGTAATCCAGAAATGTTAAAAGTTATGTATTTAAACATAAGCATCTTATTTTCAAACTCCTCTATAGCTATTTTACCATTAAAGAGCATCAAATATTAATGTCAAGATTTTTCTAAATGCATAATATTGTTCTTGGAATTTAAGTGTTAATAATTATTTATCTTTAATTAGTAAGTCTTAACAGTGATACAAAAGTGATTTATCACTGTTAAATCACCATTTATCACTGTTAAATCACTTAACAGTGATTTATTTGTAAAATAATATTTAAAACAGTAGTGAATTTATCTGCGGGGTTATAGCTGACAGCTTACATGTGGCATACACAACAGGCGATAACAGATATAAGGTTTTACACAATGTGTCTTTAATTTTTATAATTTTCTTCCTTATTGTACAGTTTGAAGGCTAAACAAAAGGTTGAACAATATTTCCAGGTACTAAACACACTATTATGTACGCAGATGCTTTTTACTTGCACTGTGAAATTAACTATTTTGTCCATCAAGAAACTAAACGTGAAACAAAAAGGAATGCTGTTGGTGGTTGTGGCATCACTTGCAGGAGATATGGAATTATTTCAAGGTACAGAACAATGAGGCATTATTTGCCTTAAAGTGTTGTTAGTTTGAAGGAACACCTTAAAACATAACTTGGTTGTCATGACTCGAAGCCGTCGCCACTTGCTGGCACTCATTAACACTTTTGTGATGAAAAGATTGAGGATTGCCACAGTGCACTCAAGTGACAAAAGGGAAATCTAGAAACAGAAAATATCTCAGTGCACACATAACAGAATGGTCAAAGGATGGGTAAGTAATATTTATTGCAAGATCAACATGGAGGTGGAGAAAATGAAGCTGACCATATCTGGCACTAAAAATTTGTATACAAAAAAGTTATTGATCACAATTGGTGATTTTTCCCCTCCCAAGCCGTATTTTAAAACTTTCATGAATAACCAAATTCAACTGTTCCGCTACAACTACAGTAATATAAAACTGCAAAAGATTTTTAATTATGCAAGTTGTTAAGATCTAGACCAGTTCTTGGGGAAGCCCCATGTGGCTACTTGTAGCTATCTCACTGAGGTTGCTCCATTCTACAAACACATCATTTGCATGAGTTCTGTTTGGCCTACTGGGGACCAGAGCCAGAACCTGGCTTCCTTAATTTCATATTAATTAGGTCAGGCTCCTTCACACTATAGTTCAAATTATAATTTGTCATTATGTAGTTGATGGGAAAGAATCTAAAAATGTTCCACAACATGATCCAAAGAAAACTTGGTGAAATAAATCGGCATGCATCTACACAGATATATGGAAGATGTAAAACAATTATTGTACACACTATATATACCACACTACTTCACAAAATAAAATGAGATTCAGTGAGATTCCTTAAACACATTATGATAAGAAAGCAATATTTACCAACTATCATAAAACTTTGATTACAATTAAAAGAAGTCCAGGAGAGCAGGTTGCCTGTGACCTCTTTGTCAATGAGGCAGCAGAGAATAGCTGGGGCGCTAGCCAGTTCAAAAGCTTTTTCGAGGTCCAGGAATATCAGCATTCCTGGTCTATCATTCAAGTGGGCTAACAGAGTTGTAATACATTCCACTGTGCCAACCCCTCTTCTATAGGCATACGTATCATGGTGCAGTTTAGGCATTTTCCACTCCAGTCTGTTGAGTGCCAATCTGTCCGCCGTCTTGGCTGCACAGCTTTGGAGAGAGATGGGCCTGGGATTAGCTGGATCTTTGGGTTTTGGGATCGGTACTACGTCTGCTCTATTCCAAGCTGAAGGTCTAGTTTGAGAAGTCCAGGCTAAATTAATTAACCTTAGGTATGCAGCGTCTCCCTCTGGGCCGAGGTTTCTAATCATTTTATAGGTTATTTTGTCGGCTCCAGGGGATGTATCCTTGGAGTTTTTCTTAGCCCGATTGAGCTCATCCAGTGTGAAGGGGGCATTAGTGTCAGAGACTTCTTCACATGCTGTAAGGATTCTGTGCCACCTTTCTTCCTCTAGTCCGGTCTGTACTGCTAATACATCTGGTGGAAGTTGATTGCTGGCTGCTCTCTCTGCAAACCTGGTTGCCAGTACTTCGGCTTCCTGTTGAGGATCCTTGGGGTGTGGGGCTTTAGGTGTTTTATTCCCTTTGGCCTGGTGGATTTGCTGCCACATCTCTCCGAGAGAGTGTGTTCATTCAGGTGTGAACACCATTCCAGCCACTTTTGTTCTTTTATTAGTCTGGTCTCTCGATGTACATGTTCCTTGACCTCACAAAGTAAGGTCCTGTTGCGGTCACTTGGATGCTTTTTGTATAGCTTTCTTGTTCTGTTGAGTCTATGGTTGAGTTCTTTGACACGTTCGCAATAGTACCAATGATCTTTATGGTGTCCGGTGGACTGTTTTTTCAGTGGGATTGAGTGGTTGGCTGCACTTTGAATCGCTTTGACAAATTCTTGTTCTGCCTGATTAATGTCTTCGGGAAGATCATAGTTTCTATGCCACTCTGAAATGAGGTTTTGAAATCGGTTCCAGTTTGCTAAAGCAAAGTTCCAGGCTTCAGATGGAGGCGGAGGTGGAGTGGGTAGGTCTAACTTAAGATCAATTTGGACCCCATAGTGGTCGCTTGTGAGTGTGGGCTCAACTGACCATGTCGCTGCATCTCTTAGGGAAGCTGAAACGAAGGTTAGGTCTAATCTGCCTCCTTGGATGTGGGTAGGTTCATTCTTGTTTAGGATTTGTATTTCTGGAAGCTGGTCTAGTAGATGTGCAATGTGAATGTCGGCTTCATTTGTTATGTTCGAGCCCAGTGCCAATCGATGATGGGCATTAAAATCTCCACAAATGATTGTGTTTGTTGTTGTCGCGTGTCCAAATAATACAGAAAGATCCATTTCGGCATGTGGAGACCTGTACACATTAAACACTTCAAGTTTGTCGTGTCTTAGCTCAATGGTTACTCCCATTACCTCTGTCCCTGCTCCACAATCAGGTGGGCTGGTTATGGACTTGGAGATCAGGTCACATTTTACATAGATTGCACATCCCCTGGATTGCCCATTGATCCATGGAAGGAAGAAGCCTCGATAGCCTGAGATTTTAGGTTCTAATCCGGCTCGAAGCAAGCTCTCCTGTAGTATCAGGATGTCTATGCCCTTGGTTACTGCTATGCATTGCAAGTGTTGCAATTTAGTGCGCAGTCCTTGCGCATTCCATTGCAGGATCTTTAGACCTCTAGGTTCTTGGAATTTGCTGATAATTCCGTGGTATCCATGGAGTCTGATGAACACGCCATGGAAGTTGCAATTGGTGTATAGGTTCTTAGTGGACCTGAAATTGACTCATCAATGTCGCTTTCCGACGAGCTAGACTCCATCTGTTTTTTAGGGGGGTGTCTCCTGCCCTGCTGTCTTGAAGGTGAAGATATTACATTTTCGAATCTCTTGAGCTTGTGCTCAATTGTCTTCCGAGTCTCTGTGGTTTGCTTGATTCCATGTGATGACAGCAGACTTTCGATCAACTCGGTGACCAAAGTTTTGAGCATTGGCCAGAGAGCGTCCAGTTCTGTGGGAGCACTATTTAAAGCTGTGCAGGTTTGGGGCCTAGTAGCTTTTAGACCCTTCTCAGTGGTAACTTTGACACTAGAATTGTTTTTCCTAATGGCCCCAGTGTGCTTACTGGATGAAATGGGAGGGCGACTGCTTTGAACATGATTCTTATGTCCTCCATCTTTCTTTTTGTCCTGTACAGGGGTCTTTACACCCTTCACCATGGCGGATGGTAAAGGGCCGTGTGCCCCCTCTTCCTGAATGGGTAGACCCCACGCGGTTTTAGTGGGCAGGGGAGCTGGTATTAGTTTTGGTGGGGGCTTCGGCTCTGCTGTAGGCGTGGTGGGGTTTGTTTGAAGCCTTTTGAGCCTTTCAGGGCATTTCAAGTTCCAGGCGTGATGTGCCTTGGAGCAATTTGGGCACTTTGCCTGAACAGGGTGGTTTGCCTTGTGTTTATCAATGCATATTTTTGTGTCATGGGGCTGGCTGCAGACTCCGCACCTCACTGGGCGTTGGCAGCCATCTTTGTGATGCCCAAATCTTTGACATCTGAAGCATCTTAGGGGCTCCGGGTGTATGGCCTGTGTTGGAACACGCCCCAGATTCCAAGGTCAAGTTTCTCCGGTATCCGTCTTCTAACTGTGAGAAGGACTTATCGGGTTTCCTGTTTTGTGGTTCTTACTTGGCATCTCTCTGCTCCTATCCACACAAAATACATTTATACTTATACTCGTTTTTGGGTGAGGTGCTATGTTACAAAAGTTTTGGGCGAGGTGAAATATAAGACAGAATACGAAACACTTGGTATAAGAACATATGAATGGAAGTAACTGCATAAATATCAATATCCCAGGATATCAAGGATTCCACTGCCTTATGGCACAAGGTGGCACCAGAGGCATTTCAATTCTAGTAAGAAATCATATCAATGCCACGGCAATCACAGACCTGCCCAACTGTGGCGAGAACGTCGAAATTATGGGAGTTTTGCTCACTATGAGGAACTCAACGCTGTCCATCTTCAATGTATAGAAGAGCCAGAGAGAACATGACATGGATCTCTCAACAATCTTTGAAATAGCAGTCACTACACCTACTATCATCTCTGGCGACTTTAACGCTCATAGTGAATTACTACTTGATTCACCAAGAACCGACGCCAACGGAAGACATATTGAACATCTTTTGGATGAAGTGCCAGAAATCAGTCTGCTTAATTCGACGGAACCAACCCACACTGGTAGGGGAAAGCTGGATCTCACATTTGTTTCCACCAGTATTTATGAGTTGTGTTACTGGTCAGTGGATCATGTTCTGACCAGTGACCACTTTGCTACAAAAACAGTTATTAATATAGCACTACCTCCTAGACCTTCAGCTCCCGAGCCCGGATGGGACTTTATCAAGGCAGATTGGACGAAGTTTCAGGAAGCTCTCGAAACTTGGCACCAAAACTACACTCCTCACGACAACACCGAGGAAATGGAAAAAGATTTAGTAAATGCAATACACAGAGCAACAAATCACGCCATCCCCAAGAGGAAAACAATTACCCAACAACACAAGGACCATTGGTATTACTGTGATAGGATCAAAGAGCTACATAACAGACTAAATCGTGCACGAAAGAATTTCAGAAGAGATAGAACCGAAGCTAATCTAGGACTTCTTAGAGCTGTCCGAGATCATGTGCACGAAGAAACAGTAAGAATCAGACAAGGAAAATGGCTCGAGTGGTGTGCCAAGCTAAATCAGCATACATCCTTGGGCGACATCTGGAGGCAGATCAACAAGGCCAAAGGAAAATCGCCTCCTGCTCCGCCGCACCATGTTCATCCAGAGCAAGAAGCAGAAAGGCTAGCAAATCTATTTGCTTCAAGAGCCAGTTCCACTCAACTTCCTCAAGCAACTCTGACTCACCAACAAAGACTTCAAGCAGCAAGATGGAAAAAAGCCTTACCTGACGAACTAGACCAACCTTTCAATCTAAAAGAACTCAGAAGTGCTACAAAGAAAACTAAAAATACAGCTCCAGGTGAGGACAAAATCACTTACAACATGCTAGCCAAGCTAGGAGAAAAGGGTGAAGAAGCCTTCTTGAATCTCATCAACAGAGTATGGGTGACAAGAACCCGACCACTCTCTTGGAACAGTGCAATTATAGTTCCCATTCCAAAACCTAAAGACCCAGGAAATCCAAGACCCATCTCATTAACAAGCTGTCTGGCCAAAACTGCAGAAAGAATGGCCCTTAATCGAATTGAATGGAAAGCCAATCCACTACACCAAAATATGTTTGCTTACAGAAAAGGTGTTGGAACCACAAAATGCCTTACCTCCTCCTGGATCAAATCAATGACAAACCTGGAATCCTTTTTTTCTAGACCTTGAAAAAGCCTTCGAGTTAGCCAGTGCTTCAGCTACACTGTGCTGCCTTGTGGATAAGGAAATCAAAGGACACGCTCTTGCTTTTGCCAAAGGAAGCCTGCTTAACCGAGAAGCTAAAGTCAAATTCCAAGGAAAAACATCGACCTCAAAGAGGCTGGAAAATGGAACTCCGCAGGGAGGAATACTAAGCCCCTTCCTCTTCAACTGTCTCATGGAACAATTCATGAAGCTCAAGCTACTAAAAGCCAAACTTCATAACTATGCAGACGACTTTGTGGTCATCATCAATGGCGAAGGTGCAAGGAACCATGCACAAAAATGCCTAGATATTATCAGCAGGGAAGCGGAACGCATGGCAGTGAAAATAAACAGCAATAAAACAAAAGCTATGGCCGTTAAAATGAGAACTTAAGACATCAGACTTGCAATACAAGGACAAGAAATTGAGTGGGTTACCTCTTTTCAATACCTAGGAGTCATAATAGACAACCAGTTGAAATTCACTCAAGAAATTGAATATCTTCGGCAACGCAGTAAAGCCAGAAACTCAGCTTTGCGCTCTCTGACCAGTCTTAGAGAGGGTGCATCTCTACCAGTACTCAAAATGTACTACGTTCAAGCAGTTAGGTAACTCATCGACTATGCTGCCCCTGCTCTTACATCCCTCAGTGATAATCAATGGGAGAAACTGGAAGTGTCTCAAAATGATGCTCTGAGAACAATGCTGGGAGCACCTATATGGGCGCATAGAGAGAACCTTAGAATGGAAACAAATTTACCAGCATTAGAAAACAGGATGAAACAAAGGATAGCCACCATAATAGGAAAACTTATTGGAACAACCGCCAGACTGTCAATCAAAGACAGCATACAGAGATCCTTTCAGAAAAACCTACAGCATAGAACAAGCTCATGGATGGATAATGTGGTCAAGATTTTAGAGAAAATGGACCTGAAATGGACCACTAAAAACAAAGGGGAAGATGATCATATCAACACTTTCGACAGCCTCCTCCATGGGAAGAATCGAATCTAAAGATAATCATTGAAAGATTACCAGTTAAAAAATCAGCATGTGACCCGCAGAGGCTCAAGGAAGTAGTAGAGCAACAAATGGAAACTATCTCTAGACCCACAACGACTCACCTCTTCACAGACGGATCAGTTGATCAAGAAATAGGTTCCGCTGGGGCAGCAGTTTACACTACCAACCATGAAGCTTACTGGAGCATGAATAGTGGGTGCTCAACATTGCAAACAGAATTATATGCCCTGAAGGAGGCAATAAACTATACAATTGAGAATGATTTACATGATGTCATCATTCATACAGACTCTAAATCTTCGCTCCAGGCATTGTTATCCAGTCAGCACAGAGATAATATACAACTCCTCACAGAAATTCAACATATAGAAAAAGAAGCCCATAGTCGAGGGTTGGCAATCACCCTAAATTGGATACCAGGTCACATTGGCATAGATGGTAATGAGACGGCAGACTCACTAGCAAAAACTGCCACTGCTCTACCTGTTGCACAGGTTCAAATACCTCCAAGTTTCTCACAGATAAAGGAGCAAATCAAGAAGAAAATATACTCAACCATCAAAAGTCGTCACAGAGCCAAAGTAGCGGAAGGAAGATCCACTGCGATACGGTACGAACAAGCCATTGGTTACTTCTCTTTCAAGCCTGGCAAAAAGATATCCAGAGACATTGCAGTAGCCATACACAGACTCAGACTTCGTTACAAGTGCTGCTGGGAGGTAATGAACCCAATAGTTAAAGAGTGTCACTTATGTGAAACTGAAGCAGAGGCGCCACTATTGCACTACTTACTGGAATGTGAAGCTACTGAACCCCTGCGCATCAAACTCAACATTAATCCAACGACAGCAGCTGCATTAGATGCACATTCCACCGCGACTACAATGATTAGAAAAGCTGTTGAGGAATGGGACTCATTAGCGAGCATTCTGCATCTACATTCACCACCAAGATAATGTAACAAGATTAAAACCAGTGCACTAAAACAGAAGCGATAAATAAGCAGGAAAAAAGGAAAAATCCCTTCCTCCATTTTAAACTTAGACCCAAATATCACATGAAAAAGTTATCATGAATAAACAGAATCAATTACGGGCTCACCATATCCCGTGCTACATGGACACTTCGTCCTGAGTAGCTAAATCTTTACCTGAGTAGCTAAACAACAAGTAACTGCAGAAGGCCAATTGGCCCATACCTCCTCTGGAAACTTCCAAATGATTCGGGGTCTTGAAGTGGGTAGAATATAGTTGGGCATTAATTGGCTGTTGATGGCTGGTGTTGACTTTTTGATGTGTAGTGCCTCGCTGATGTCGAGTCTCCTGCTATCGCTGTATTTATCGATGATTTCTGTGTTGCTTGTTAAGAATTCTCTGGTGATGGTCTGGTTGTGAGAAGAGATTATATGTTCCTTCATGGAGCACTGTTATTTGTGCATAGTTAATCGCCTAGCAAGAAATGTTGTTGTCTTGCCTATATACTGAGTTCTTTGGAACTTACAGTCCCCAAGCGCGCATGTGAAGGCATAGACGTCGTTGGTTTCCTTCAAGGCATTCTGTTTGGTGTCTGGGGAGTTTTTCATGAGTAGTTTGTCCATTTTTTTTTATTTTTGTAGTAAATGGTCAATTGTATTTTTTTATTATTGTCTGTAGGGATAACCTTTCTATTAATAATGTCTTTCAGGACCCTTTCCTACATTTTGTGAGCCATCGAAAAGAAGTTCCTGTAAAACAGTCTAATAGGGGGTATAAGTATTGTGTTAGTTAACTCTTCGGAAGATGCATGGAATTTCACCTTTCTTATTATGACGTCTTCAACAAAACCGTTAGAGAAGCTATTATTGACTAGGACCTGCCTTACCCTACAGAGTTGAGTTGGCTGAGAGCCCAGTCGATGTAGGCATTGACAACACTCCTCTTGTTCCTGTCTGGGCAGTCACTATTGGCTTTGAGGCACATTCTTATGTTTGTTTCCTTAGTGTAGACTGCAGTATAGAAGCCTCCGTTCCTTTCCGTGACTGTTACATATAGAAAATGCAGCTTCCCATCATTCTCCATCTTGTATATGAAATTCAACACAGAATTCCACTCGAATGCCTCCCTCAGCTGCTGCAGACGTCTGACATCAGGTGCCTGCATAAAAACATAGTCAACATACCTGCAGTATATGGCAGATTTCAAGTCCATGTCCACTAAGACTCTCTAATCGATAGTACCCATGTAGAAGTTCACAAAAAGGACACCTAGGGAAGAACCCATGGCGACCCCATCTACTTGCTTATACATATGCCCATCTGGATTCTAGAAGGGTGCCTCTTTAGTGCAGGCTTGGAGCAGCTTCCTTAGTGTGTTTTCTAGTATGTATAGTGTGGACAAATATGTTTGTGTATGCCTTTTCTGATATGTACAAGCCGGATCACGATACACTCTATCCGCTATCATCCCGATTGTTTCATCCACAGGTACGTTGATAAACAGTGACTCTACATCCAACGAGGCTCTTATCCCCGTGGCATGTGCTCCCCGCGGTAAATCAACAAATTCCTTTGGCGACTTTAGGCTGAAAGCACAGTGGTACATAAGGGGTCAGCAAGCAGTTGAGTCGCTTAGCCAGTCTGTATGTGGGTGTGGGTATTTGGTTTATGATTAGCCTAAGTGGGTTTCCAGGCTTGTGGGTCTTGATATTCCAATACACATAACCAGGTTTGTATTCCCCAATAACCTTTGGCAGGTGTAGTCTGGATTTCTTGACGTTCACAGTTTCAATCAATCTGTTTACCTTCGTTTTCAATTCGGCTATAGTGTCGTTTATTACCCCTTCGAATTTATTTTGGTAGGAGAGAATGAGGTTCAATCTTCATATGAAAGATTTCTTATTCAGGGAATTAACTTTGTCATCCTATGCTGGACACATTGAAGTGAATTTATATCCATTCTATAGTACGGCAACCAAAACTGAACTACATAATCTAAATGGGGCCTAACCAGAGCAAGATATAGCTGAAGAACCACACCAGGTGTCTTGTTACTAACACTTCGATTAATAAATCCCAGTGTCCTATTTGCCTTATTACGAACATTCATGCATTGATCCTTTGGTTTCAAATTCTTACTAATCATAACTTCTCAGATCGCTTTCTCAATCCGATTTCAAAATCTCAACACCATCCAGCTTGTATGTATATCGTAAGTGGCAGTCAGTCAGGCGCTGTCACAGTGAGAGGTTGTGTTAGCTGGAGCTCCGAGTGAAGCAATATTATTCAGTAATAATGGAAGGATTGGTGAGGGAGCTGGTGAGTCTGGTTGGAGCTCTGAGGACAGAGCTGGATTCGCTGCGGGAGGAGGTAAGGCAGCTTAAGCAACGACAGAATGAAGCAAAGGAGGAGACCGGCATTAGGGAGACCCCGTCTTGGCATATTGTAAAGGACAGGGGTCTTAAGAAGACCTTGGCAAAACAGACACCTAATAGTATAAAGATTACAAACGCATTTGATGTGTTGGAGGACGAGTGCTGTGGTGAACCTATGGTTCAGCATGACAACCTATGGAGGCATAGCGG
>WNGS01000543.1:8751402-8764247 GCA_020271785.1 Procambarus virginalis | reverse complement strand
GAGTCGATATTTATCCAAGGGACGGACCTTGACCAGGCCTCACTGCCGGCATCCTGTCCCCAACAGCAGGAGTTGAAGAACACTGGAGCCATTTGGCCGTATTAAATATACCTTTCTGATGGTACAGAGATGGTTATGGAAGCCTCTATCTGGGTTTTAAGACTGGGAGCCTTACCTGGGGTATTGTAAGACTGGGAGCCTCTATCCCGAGATGTGAGACTGACCAATACCAGCCGGCTTACCTGGCCCGCCAACGTGGTGTGAACCAGCCGGCTATACCTGGCCGGCCTCTTGAATCAGGCCACCGTGAACCGTTCCCATTCTTGCGTCACAAAACCAACTTTTACATCATCAGAATTTACTTCAGTTCTTGCATTCATTTTGATTATTCAATTCACTTCCTGCATTCAATTAAAAAAAAAAATAGCTCCAGCTTTAAATTGTGTTAATATTTTTTTTTATATAAAGTGACTTTATTTGTTCAAATATAATTTGGAAAATACGTTTTTATTTTGTGTGATTTGTTGATTAAATGACATTGTAGTTTTGTTGTAAAGGTGGTGTGTCTTGGTGTGTAGATGGTGTGTCTTGGTGTGTAGATGGTGTGTCTGGTGTGTAGATGGTGTGTCTTGGTGTGTAGATGGTGTGTCTTGGTGGTAGATGGTGTGTCTTGGTGTGTAGATGGTGTGTCTTGGTGTGTAGATGGTGTGTCTTAGTGTATAGATGGTGGTCTTGGTGTGTAGATGGTGTGTCTTGGTGTGTAGATGGTGTGTCTTGGTGTGTAGATGGTGTGTCTTAGTGTATAGATGGTGTGTCTTAGTGTATAGATGGTGTGTCTTAGTGTATAGATGGTGTGTCTTAGTGTATAGATGGTGAGTCTTGGTGTATAGATGGTGTGTCTTAGTGTATAGATGGTGAGTCTTGGTGTTGATGGTGTGTTAGTGTATAGATGGTGAGTCTTGGTGTATAGATGGTGTGTCTTAGTGTATAGATGGTGAGTCTTGTGTATAGATCTTGAGGTTATCTTGAGATGATTTCGGGGCTTAGTGTTCCCGCGGCCCGGTCCTTGACTAGGCCACCACCCCCAGGAAGCAGCCCGTGCCAGCTGACTAACTCCCAGGTACCTTTTACTGCTAGGTAACGGAGCTTCAGGGTGAAAGAAACTTTGCCCATAGTTTCTCTCCGGCGCCGGGATTGAACCCGGGACCACAGGATCACGCGTCCAGTGTTCTGTCCGCTCAACCACGGATCCGGCTAAGTTAGGTTAGGTTAGGGTCTTGGGTTCATGCTTTTTTTTTTATTTGGTACCCCATATTTTGTACGTTGTGGCAAATCAAAGAGAACGGGGCTGTTTTGAGAGGGATGATACGAGGCGATTTTTCCATACGCAAGGGATACGAATGAACTGTGTAGTGATGAGAAGAATTAGTTGACCAGACCACACACTAGAAGGTGAAGGGACGACGACGTTTCGGTCCGTCCTGGACCATTCTCAAGTCGATTCTTGAGAATCAGCTCAATCAGCAAAGACAGCTCTGAATATCGTCGTCCATAAATATTTTGGTGTCGACTCATTTTCCTTCAAGGTGGCTGATGGTCCGGGTATTCAAAGGCTGAGCCTCATTAACAACCCGTCCTCTCGGATAGTACATCGTATTTTGACGTATGCCCAGCCCTCCTCTGATGTCGAAAACTGGCGTGAAATCACAGCGGATCTCAAAATTGGCGCGAAGTCCCGTTTTCTATTTGTGGGTCATCGGGGTTATTTTAGGTTCGGGTAATTTAGTATATTAGGAGTGACATTCTGGACTCTGGAGAGGACGAGATGTAGTCACTACCCCCCCACACTGTAGTCACTACCCCTCACACTATCGTCACTACCCCCACACTATACTGACACTATCGTCACTACCTTTACGACTGGTCAACAGTGCGTCCATCCCACTCTTAACCTGTTTTCTTGTCTTTGGGTTAATATTTTGTCTTCGTCAATATGCACCTGGTGAACGGGACCCGCATCTCGTCGGTTCATGTCCGCACTCTGCTCTCATTTTGTATTGAGGTCGTCAACCCTTGCTTTGTTTTGTTTGGGACTCTTAATGCAGTCATCAACCCGTGTATTATTTGAGTCTTAATGCAGTCATCAACTCGTGCATTATTTGAGTCTTAATGCAGTCATCAACTCGTGCATTATTTGAGTCTTAATGCAGTCATCAACCCGTGCATTATTTGAGTCTTAATGCAGTCATCAACCCGTGCATTATTTGAGTCTTAATGCAGTCATCAACCCATGTATTTTTTTTGTGTGTTATTTATTATGCAAACTCCTACTTAAGGTTGACAGTCAAGGACTTAGTGTAATATGCATTAAGATTTAACCATTTTTTTTAGGTTTATATATATTTAAAGAGTTTTGAATAACTCTTGTTGAACGAAACAAAATATTGTTTGAAATTTTTCATAAGATCAGATTATTATTGTCTTCATTTAATTACCTGATCACTTAAGGTTATTGGTAAAGAATTCAGACATTTAATTTTGTAAATTTACGTTTTATTGATAATTGTTTTTAAACAAAAGTTCTTCTTAAATTGGCTTATTATATATATATATAATTTTTACAATAGATACTTGGTATGTGTAAGGGTCATAAAACACTATATTTCGGTTTGAATCGCATTTATGTCTACAACTATTACATTCTATAATAATTGAATATATGCTATATATGCAAAACACATAATGCTAGGTGCACATATTAAAATATAATCAATAAATTAAACTTTTTTAAATTTTCATCTTTAGAAACTAAACCATTTTGTCTTGCTATATAAATCCAACAGAAACTGGAAAAAGCTTCTATTGGTATAAATCAACACTTGACAAAGAGTGCCGAGAGTGTCACGGGCTCTGTGGGGAGATGAGAGTGAAAAACAGGGCCGCCCTCTATCGAAATGTAAGACCAAGGCACTTGAAACACTGGACGTTCACTTGGGCGACCCTTCCGGTTAGTGGTTGTCAACTGCGTTAAATTTTGTGTGGAAAGTTTGTGTAGCACCCCCAGCCCAGGTGGCGCGCCGGGCCGTGGCAGGGGTCTGGCGCTGCAGGTCACATGCTGGAGGGCGCCACACGCTGGCATATTGCTCGTATGGCAACGTTCGCACAACGTTGGTGCCCTCCTGTGTTGTAGTGGCAACTGCAGAGTGGTGCCAGGCCATGGCGCGTTGTAGTGGCAGCAGAGGGGGAGGGGAGTTGGGGGGGGGTTGTGCCAGATAATGGCAGTCGGAGAAGCTGCCACGGGGAGTGGCAGCGGGAGGGAGAGCACCAAGAGAGGGGGATAGGGGTCCACAAACTTTATACTTGATAATTTTGCCTTCGGTTTGGTCTTGTGTTACTGCTGTTGCAGTGTGTCCCCACAGAACCAGTGTTTCAGAAACACCAGAAAGTTATCAACCAATCCAGCCCTGAGCCTGGTGAAGCGACCTGATACTGTCTGTGCAAGGAGGGTCAGGGCTGGATGGTTCAGTCCCCTCGACACACATGTCGAAGGAATGGACATCAATAGCATCATCAACGGGTACAACAAGCCTGTAGTTGAACTGGGAGAGAACATGTAACATCAAATCAACATGGAATAGCTCTGATTCAATAACTATGGAATACTTCAACCACGGTCCTCTGACTTAATGACTCGCTGACGTCTGGTAGCGTCAGCCCAGTCAGATCGGACCTCATTACAAACTAGCTTCTGGAAGCAGACACTTAACTGTTCTTTTACACTCTAAGGTATGGACTAGACTGGAAAAAAACATTGGTTTGGGTGCTGCTAACCCGTACGCCGGTCAGCTGGGGTTAGTGGAAAAATAATAAGAGATATGTAGAATGTTAGAAAGAAATAGATTATTTTTTTTAGAGTCCACAAAGAGAGTATGGAATGCATATAATCACCTTAAAAACCTTTTTTTTTAAATTTGATTTTAAGAAAATATAGCATCAAAAAGACTAAAGTTCACGATCAATAGGGAAACAGTCCTCATACAAAAGCATTCACATCACTACCCATTTCTAAGGTGCCTAATTTGTTAACGTCCCTGGTACGGGTGTGGAGCAGGAGCAGGGAGATGGCGAGGGGGGAGCGGAGCCCCGGGTTCTTGAGGCGCCCCCCCGCCCCCGGGGTCTTGGGGAACCCCCCTGGGGGTCTAGGGACACCCCCTGGGGTCTAGGGGCGCCCCCCGGGGTCTATGGGCGCCCCCCGAGGCCAGCCGCACCTGCTGCTCCACCTTCTCACCCACACAACCCACGTTGTGGAATGTCATAAAAACGCCTAAATGGAAGTACCAGACGATTAACGCGGTTGTACATTTAGCACCAAAGTTTTGGTTTGAAAAAGCATTATTACCATATGTCTTGATAATGTACTGTCTATGGCATTTTGAATAGCATACAATGGTAAATTACAAAAAAAAAAATACAAAATCAATGAAGAAATATGACATGAGCATAATTGAGTGCCAGAGACAACACATTGTCAACTAGCTCTGCATGTTCACACGACTTTACTGACAAAGAACACTGAACTGTACTGAGGGTGACGTAGGCCTCTCCCCACACTGACGGTCAGTGCTGCAACTCTGCACCAGAGAGAGAGGCGCTACACCACGATGACTACGCCGACAAAAATCCACTTGTGACTTCTGCTAATACATTTGTTTTAACATGATAATAATTGTCCATGTGTCTTTTTGGTTTTGTAATTATTAGAAACAACTTGCATGAGTGGAAAGCTTCGAGACAGATTGACAGCTCTATCTACAAAGCTTCAAAAAACAGAAACCCTATCACCATATTGGTTAGTTTGTTAGTAGAGCAAAGTGCACTACGGAAGAAGAGGGGCGGGAGGGAAAGATTAGTCAGATCTGAGCAGACTGGAGATCACTTTGATAATCATACTTTGGGTCAGGTTCCTCAACATAGATAACTGTTTAGGCCTGGGACTGTATCACAACAGACCGGAGATTCATTCATCTGACTAGATCTCACATACGATGTCTTCTTGCAGTCAATCTTAGTTTACGACCACCACAAAGCAAGGCCACTTTGGTTTGTCTTATGCTCGCAGGAAACTCGCCTAACGCAGGTGCTTGTGAGCAAGTGTGTCTTTGACTTGGGGTATTGCCTTCTTGTGGTGAGAGGAGGAGGAGGAGGGGGGCGGGCGCGGGCGGACCGTCGACCACCTCTTGTGCTGTGGGCGTAGTTGCGCCCACAACATGGGGGGGTAGGGGGCTGTTGCCCGCAGCCCTCTGTGGGCCCCGGCCAGTGTGTGTGCCCCCGGGACCATACTATGAAGTGTATGGGCTTTTGACTGTGTGGTTGGCTATTATAATTTGGTAACTGGGAACCACCATCAACAACTATCCTACATGCATGACTTAGAACTAGGGGCCTTAATTGAGAATCAGTGCAAAAATCAATAATAAACAGACTAAAAGTAAAAACTAGGACCTGGGTAGCTAGCATGTGACTAGGAAACTCGTGCATGCGTCGCAGCGCATGACTTGAGAGGTGTGTGTGGTGCAGGTAGGTAGGTAGGGGGGCGTCGAGGCGCCCCCGCTAGCGAGGCTCAGGGGGCGGCCCCAGCCCCAATTTAGGGGGCGCCCGGAACATCGGAGACGGCGGGGAGGGCAGCGGGGGGGCTGGTTTTCGGGGCTATGGCAGCATCGCCCAGATGGGCTCACATGGCCGCGAGTTCACAAGTCATCCTCTCGCTCGAGGAAACAAACAAGGGAAACAGAGGAGTAAACTATATACAAAGTTGGGTACACTGGGCTGTCAGAAAGATCTCATCATTGGTACTGGAAGGCATGGAAAGGCACAAATGCTTTGTCTCATAGATATTCACAATAAATCAAGGCTACAACATTTGGACAAAATGAGAGACATGCACCTTCAATATTTGTATCATGATAATAATAAAAGAATGCCCATATAACAGTCCTCCATCTTAGCCTTCTTATGAACATGTCTTCCTTGATATAGTCTAGCCTTAGGCCGCTCAGTCACTGCTATATACAGAATCTCTATCTCCTAGGTGTTGCAGCTGAGGTTGCCGCAGCTGTTGATGCTGCAGCTGAGGTAGCTGCAGTTGAGGTTGCTGCAGCCGAAGTGCCAGCCGAGGTTGCAGCATGTGAAGACGCTGCAGTTGAGGGTAGTGCTGCAGGGTGTGCGCGGGGCGCGGGGGGTGGGGGGACCGCCAGAGCCGGGTGTCCTCCGGCTGGGGCGGGGAACACCGCTACTCGAGCTGCTCCAGAAACGTCGGAGACTTGAAGTACTCCGGTACTGTTTCGTCGAGACGCGCGATCACCTTGTAGATGGCTTTCTTCCAAGACTGCTCCTGGTCCTTCTGCTCCTGGATCGCCTTGAAGAACTCCTTTAACGTCTGTTCAACGACGTATCTAAAGTGCTCAGGGATCTGCTGGAACAAGAGCAGTGTCTAAATTAGTTATGGATAATATATATATATATTATATACAGTAACCAGAGCGCAACTCCATAGTCTCCTGAGACTGATGGATGCCTACTATATACAGCTTTTGAATGCATATTACAAATCAATTTCACACAATTTATTCCTAATTCTGTGGTGTCACTAAATACCCATTCCCATTGGCAGCCGCCCTGCCATCAGACCTACCGCCCACCGCCCCCCCCGTCCCCGCCCACCGCCCCCCCCGTCCCCGCCCCGCCCACCGCCCCCCCCCGTCCCCGCCCACCGCCCCCGCCCCCATCTCTACATGACAACTACGAGAGAGCCACAAACCTCGAGGTGGTTATTGCGGTTGTAGTGTAGGTTAAGAGCACGGACGATCTCGGCGTCTAGCGTGACGGCGATGTCGTCGATGCTCTTGACTCCCTCACTCAGGTACTGCCGCGCGTACTTCTCCATCTGGATGTAGTAAAACTCCCTGGAGAGAAAGAGAGAGGGCTCATATTAGCATTTATGTAATTATATAATTTCTTATAATTATTTACATAGGTTTATATGTATTTCTTACGCTCTAGATTATGTTGTTACGAATGTACATACATTGGACGCTGACCCCGTCGCTTATAAAAGCTTCGGTACATATCTTCGTTAAACTACTAATTTCCACAATCTTGTGACCCTAAAAGAACGCATCGCTGAAATGACTAGAGCCAGTGGGGCGTAGAGGAGCCATAGGCACAATCACACAACACTGACATCAGAGGTGGTCCACGGCTGTTCATTATCCTCCCAGCAAGCACAAGCTACATTGCAGGAACAGAAGTGGACGTGTTCAAGATAACTTTACTCCTTCAAGAAGCTCCTTCAAGAAATACCGCACCAATCGGGTTGTGGTGGCTATGTGGGCCAGCGCGCCGCTCCAAGCAACAGTCTGTTGGGCCAAGTTTTCACAAGTCAAGCCTGGCATCGGACCGGGCTTTGGGAGAAGAACAACTTCCAGATCCCCCCTTCCAGGTCCAGGTACGGTATGGCCAATTATGACCACCACGTGGAAGGTCTGGAGAGAGTTAGGTTCTTAGACAAGACGTTTTAGTCACATAAGGGCTCTCGGACTAGGGGAAACAACAGTTCATGCTCCCACTACACAAAGTGAGTGATCATAGTACTCCTCGCAAGGGCTCGCCGCCGTCCAAACAACTGAAGCAAGCGTCGACGACCGCACTAAGGCGCCCAAACAAAACAAAGCAAGGGTTGACGACCTCAATACAAAAACGAGAGCAGAGTGCGCCCATGAACCGAAGAGATGCGGGTCCCGTTCACCAGCTGCATATTGAGGAAGACAAACACCTGTAGGTGGAGTACAAGGTATCAACGTGAAGGGAGGGAGGGAAGGAGGGAGGGGGAGAGATGTTATACAGTAAAGCAGTACCAAATGAATATTCGTGCGTGCGTGCGTGCGCCTCGACAATTAGCGTGGTGGGCGGAGTACATGAAACAGGCGCGAGAAGGCGCCGAGGGCGGGGAGCAACGCGCCACAAAGCAAAGACTAACGAAGCAAACAAAGCACATGTTAAAATGGACACGGATGATTAGAGACAATAAAGGGTAGAGGCGGAGAACACTAGAGAGAGAGAGAGAGAGAGAGACGGAGAAGGAAGTTGGGAGGAGGAGAGAGAGAGAGAGAGCAGATTAAGAATGAGGTGACCAACAGTGGAAAACAGGAATAAAACACTTGTGAAAACTGCAAACAAACACACACCACACACACACACACACACACACACACACACCACACACACACACACACACACACACACACACACACCACACACACACACACACACACACCACACACACCACACCACACCCCCCCCCCCCGGATGGTAACACCCGACAACGCCACGCGTCATCTGTCAGATATCAGCTGATCGAGGCCCTCGCGACCGTGAGAAAAGACTAGTACTTGTTTTGTCGTCAGGTTTAGTTCCTTCAGTCTGTCTTCGTACCTCATCCCTCACAACGCTGGGACGAGTTCGTTGCATACTTCTGCCCCTTTTCGAGCTTTCTTATTTTTTTTTGTAAACAGAGTGGTAGACGGTTGGAACAAGTTAAGTGAGAAGGTGGTGGAGGCCAAGACCGTCAGTAGTTTCAAAGAGTTATATGACAAAGAGTGCTGGGAAGACGGGACACCACGAGCGTAGCTCTCATCCTGTAACTACACTTAGGTAATTACACTTAGGTAATTACCACACACACACACTCTCTCTCTCCTCTCTTAACAGGACCCTCAATCATCTTCCTCGCAACAGGAGGATGTGAATGAACGGACAAACAGGATGATCGGACAGCCGGATAACTGAATGAAGAAACAAGAGGATGAAGGAACAGGAGGATGAATGAAGGAATAGGAGGATTGATGAAGGGACAGGAGGATCGATGAAGGGACAGGAGGATGATGAAGGAACGGAGAACGAATGACGGGAGAACGAATGAGGGGCGGGAGGATGAACGAAGGGAGGGGAGGATGGAGAGAGAGAGAGAGAGAGAGAGAGAGAGAGAGAGAGAGAGAGAGAGAGAGAGAGAGAGAGAGAGAGAGAGAGAGAGAGAGAGAGAGAGGCTAGGGACCACAGGTGTGTGCCAAACACCTGTGGTTCCCTCACCTGTAAACACATTATTTTTTTTTTCATTGTGGGTTGCCGCTATACTTTCGACTCGTATCGTTGTTCCGTCATTTTCAAACGTCCGTTTTCCGTTTTTGACCGTTAACGGTCATAGTATACGCCAGCGGGCGATGTTTATTGAGCGACGACAATGATTTGGGCATCCTGATCGTCCGCTTGAAGGTAGGGTTAGGTGGGGGTGGCATACTGCTGTCAGGAGGAGGGGTGGGGGGCAAGTGTGGCACAGATGACTCTATCATCCCCCCTTCCTCTCTCTCCCCCCCCCCTCCTCCCATCCCTCCTCCACCATATAGACACGACACACCGTCCCCAATCTTCTGTAACACTCATAATACGCTACTCTCCCTGACACACTTCTCCCCCCACCATCTCCCCCTCCCCTCCCTCTCCCTCTCCCCCACCCTCTCCCCCACCCTCTCCCCCACCCTCTCCCCCACCATCTCCCCCTCCCTCTCCCCCACCCTCTCCCCCACCATCTCCCCCTCCCTCTCCCCCACCATCTCCTCCTCCTCCTCTACCTGATCTATCGTCTTTCTTATCCTTCTCTCTTCCCCATCTCTACTTTATCTCCTCGCCCTCTGGCTCTTCCAACAATTTGGGGGTCTTTATAACCGAATAACAGTGTAAGTTAGGATGGTGAGAAGTAATGAGTGGAGGAAGGCTTGCAGAGGAGGGGAAGAGGGAGGGGGAGACAGAAGGGGTGGAAGAGAAAGGGAGGGAGGGAGGGAGGTGGGAGATAAGGAAGGAAAGGAGAAAAAAAAGTAAATAGAATTTTAAAAAGAGACAGCACTGGTAGGACACGAAAATTAAGCTTCTCACACAATTACTCGAAAATGATTCTAAATCCCCACACACAAAAAAGGAAGGTAGGAGAAAGAGGGAATAGGGAAGAATGGAGAGGAAAGAGGGAAGGCAATAAGTAGGAGGCACAACACAGCTCGGAACATGAAGAACAACAGCGGCCTGCTAAGTAAAGCAGGTTACAAAAGACGTCGAAAGAAAAGTAGAAACTAAAGTTTCGGTTCATGAGGGGAAATGAGAGAACGAGGGGGGGGGGCCGAGGGGAGATGGTGCAGCGATTGAAGGAGTTAAGAGAGGCAGGGGGGGGTGAGGGGGGGAGGGTGCAGGAAGGGGGGGGGGTGTAGGTTAGGGAGAGTTAACGGGTCATTGATCTGCAGATTACGATAAGATAGCACCAAATCCAGGTCACTCTGCTCAAAATTTGAGTTTGAAAAAGATGCATTATGTTATCTTCGCTTCATGTGCACATGTGTGTGCGTGTGCACATGTGCGCGAGGTCAACACATCAACGTACACAGCCAGAACAACACATCAGCCGTTATCGAGGACACTATGCAGGTGATGACGAGTGTGGGAGAGCGGAGTGAGCCCCGCCACAGTGTTCACCACCAATGTTGGTGCGGGAGCAGCGCCCCCTCTCACCACCCATTTAAGATCACAGAGATGACTGGGTTGCTAGCATCGTCACTTAGGTCTGTTGCCAGCCCTCCCTCGGGAGACTGGCGCGAAGGCACAACCATCGCTGACTAAATCCTAGTTATGAGTCAGGGGAGGGGCCAGGGAGGACACATGAGGAGGTACAGGAGGTCGTGAGGGGAGGGGGGAAGGTAGTTATCGGGGACCTGTAACTGGGTGGTTGAGATATGTGAGAACACAGATGTACATGGTCCTTGGCCAGACGAGCGAGGGTAGAGCCGGGAAGAACACAATGGAAGAGAGAGAGAGAGAGAGCAAGAAGCACCGTGATAATCCCAAGGCAAGAATAAGGTGTGAAGGTCCACAAACAATCGGGGGAGATCTTGGGGATGTCTGGTGCGACCACTAGCCACACATTCCCGTCCACTCCCAGCCCCGAGGGCCACCACCAGCCCCGAGGACCACCACTAGCCCCTAGGGCCACCACCTGCCTCCCCAAACCTTAACCTCATGCGAGATTCTTGCCGGGTCGTTGGCTCACCGCTTACCCACATCTCACAAGGCAGAGAGTTAAGTTAATTGCCTAAATGTATGGCCCACTAGCAGCCTCCATTTGTTCGCTTGGCTGGTCAGGTCTTGTCAGGAGGTAAAACTTGTGATAGATGGGCCCGAGTACGCTCGCAATCATACACCTTCCCCCCCACCCTCTCTCTCCATCCACTGAGAAAATGAGCTTCGTGGCCTGGAACTGCTTGAACAACACACTCTCAAACCCACTCTAATGTTATCTTCAAAGAAACGAGTAAAACTGCCTCGCCAACAAAGGTCGCACGCAGACAGGGGTTAATTATATGACTAAAAAGGGCCGGCAACAAATGGCATTGCGCGGAAACATCTCTGACTTTGTAAACAAGAACGCATCTCCTCGACTTCCTCAAAAATTGTGTTAATTAGGCTAACGAGGCCACAGATAAGGCCGGAGATGCCGGGACTAGACCCTAAACGACTCCTCAGAGGGCAATTTGGCCCATATAAATCTAACGCCAACTTGAATGTGAAATGTGGCAAGTCAGCGTTAATGAGGAGTAAGATATCTCAGAGGCCGCGATAACCACGACTCTGGATTTGGTCACAGCGAGAAGCACTAACAAGCTTTACTCTGGCTAATGTGTGTTTGTCTTAATGAATATTAAGATGGGGTGACTTGGAGCCGGCGGTGTGATGAGGTCTGGAGGCTGGACCAGCCGCCCTCACCCACTCACCCTCAAGTCTACGGATGACATCCACCATATTTCATTTAGTTGATACCCTACCTTGAGGTGCTTCCGGGGCTTAGCGTCCCCGCGGCCCGGTCATCGACCAGACTCCTGGTTGCTGAAACCCATTTTTTGGGTTTCACCCATTTGGGTTTCACACAGCATTTGACAACACCCATTATTAAACTGAAAATTATTGTCATCATCCAACCCGTCCTCTTGATGATAGTACGTCGCATTTTGACGTATACACCCCTCCCCCCCCCCCATCTAAGACCCAAAAACTGACGTCCTAGAAATCATTGCGGCTCGCAGAATTGACGTACGTCCCGTTTTCTATTAGTGAGTCAACGGTTAGATTACAGTTTCGGGCAATTTGATACATGAGTTGAGTGATGATATATGAAGGCTCGGGAGGACAAGCTGCATCATCAGCTCATCAAAGATTCCTGCCATGCACACTAAGGAGGTGAGGAGAGATTGGAATTGGGGGGGCTGAGGTGGTGAAAAGTGTGCATTACAACAATAAAGTAATTTGGTTGTGTGCTTACTATTTGTGTCTGCAGAATCGAGCTATAGCTCTTGGACCCTTCTTGTGTGTGTGCGGGGGGGGGGGGGTACTGGCAAGTAATCCCGGTAGAACCGAGCGCGCCTGCTGATTATCGTGCACATGGCAACTATAGACCCGGGCACTCACAACCGTTGTACCGGGGTTGTCAAGCTGTACGGTACACTTCGATTTTTTCCCCCTTAAATTTCCCCCCCCCCCCTAATTTTTTCCCCTGCCCCAGCGTGCTCTCAACAACGTCCCGCGGTAAGAAGCTGTAAATCTACTATCTTCACCCAGTAATAAAAAATGAGACAGCAATTAGGTTATCAAATGGATAACATAAAGAACAGTCAATCGTCTTGAAGGAGGCTTTGCATCTTGTGCCAAGATGCGAAATGGTTCGCATTTTATATCAGCGGGCAGTTTTATCGTGCGTA
>WNGS01000543.1:8731312-8742864 GCA_020271785.1 Procambarus virginalis | reverse complement strand
CCCCCCCTCCAGTGATGGAGACCCGCCCAGCGACGAAGGGATATCGACCTCTAAGTCATCTTAGCACAGAGATCAGAGTGGCCGGTATATATGTGTGTGTGTGTGTGTGTGTGCGTGCGTGCTACAGGTGTGTATGTCTATACTCACAGGTGTGGCAGGGGTGAGTGACCAAGCCGGTTGACCTTTCATTAGGGAAGATGTTGACAGGCCCGCACGCGCGCATGTTCCTCTCCAGAGCCGCACGATCTAGAATTCACCAAAGTCTTAAAATATGGAATGGGCGCGCACAGCTGTACAGCGGTCGGAGCGATGTGCAGGTGTCTCGTGTGTGTGTGTGTGTGTGTGTGTGTGTGTGGGGTGGGTGGGTGGGTGGGTTTGGTGGGTGGGCGGGCGGGGCGGGGGTTGGTAGGCTGTATACATTTGCTGTTTGATGTTTATCTGGAACGTACGTGTGTGTGTGTGTGTGTGTGTGTGTGTGTGTGTGTGTGTGTGTGTGTGTGTGTGTGTGTGTGTGTGTGTGTGTGTGTGTGTGTGAGGGGGTAGGGGGGGGGGACCGCCAGCAATACATGTAATAACACAATTATCATCACAAACGTGTATCAGTCCAGCTCGTCGCTGGTTCTCTTCTAACTCTCTACCTGCCCCGCCCTAGTGACGTCACGCCCATCTCCACCTAGCACCTTAACAACACTGTACAAGAGCGCTACGTTACGTTATATGTAACAATGCGTTACGCTATGTGAAACACTGCGTTACGCTATGTGAAACACTGCATTACGCTACGTGAAACACTGCGTTACGCTATGTGAAACACTGCATTACGCTACGTGAAACACTGCGTTACGCTATGTGAAACACTGCGTTACGCTATGTGAAACACTGCATTACGCTACGTGAAACACTGCATTACGCTACGTGAAACACTGCATTACGCTATGTGAAACACTGCATTACGCTATGTGAAACACTGCATTACGCTATGTGAAACACTGCATTACGCTATGTGAAACACTGCGTTACGCTACGTGAAACACTGCATTACGCTATGTGAAACACTGCATTACGCTATGTGAAACTCTGCATTACGCTACGTGAAACACTGCGTTACGCTATGTGAAACACTGCGTTACGCTATGTGAAACACTGCGTTACGCTATGTGAAACACTGCATTACGCTATGTGAAACTCTGCATTACGCTATGTGAAACACTGCATTACGCTATGTGAAACACTGCATCACGCTATATGAATCAATGCGTTACGCTATGTGAAAAGCTGGATTACATTGTCTGAAAAGCTGGGTTATGTTACATGAAATTCAGCATTACATTATATGAATATTGATTGTTATGCTATAGGAAACAGCGCATTATGCTATATAAAACACTTCAATACACTATATGAAACACTGCATTACGCAATATGAAACACTGCATTACGCAATATGAAACACTGCATTATGCAGTATGAAACACTGCATTACGCAGTATGAAACACTGCATTACGCAATATGAAACACTGCATTACGCAATATGAAACACTGCATTACGCAATATGAAACACTGCATTACGCAGTATGAAACACTGCATTACGCAATATGAAACACTGCATTATATTCCGTACTGAAGTACACAATATACAGCATTGTGTTACGCTATAAGGAACACTAATACACAATGTACAACACAGCAATACATGTACACACAGCTGGGACACTTCAAGGGAACGCGAGACACAAGAACACCCATGATGTGAACAGCTCGTGTTCAAGCAGGTTGTGAACACCTTGAACATAAGATGCTATGGCTCCTCCCACTGTCCTCAGGAGCCATGACTCCGCCCACTGTCCTCAGGAGCCATGACTCCGCCCACTGTCCTCAGGAGCCATGACTCCGCCCATTGTCCTCACCACAAGGAGCCATGACTCCGCCCACTGTCCTCAGGAGCCATGACTCGCCCACTGTCCTCAGGAGCCATGACTCCGCCCACTGTCCTCAGGAGCCATGACTCCGCCCACTGTCCTCAGGAGCCATGACTCCGCCCACTGTCCTCAGGAGCCATGACTCCGCCCACTGTCCTCAGGAGCCATGACTCCGCCCACTGTCCTCAGGAGCCATGACTCCGCCCACTGTCCTCAGGAGCCATGACTCCGCCCATTGTCCTCACCACAAGGAGCCATGACTCCGCCCACTGTCCTCACCACAAGGAGCCATGACTCCGCCCACTGTCCTCACCACAAGGAGCCATGACTCCGCCCATTGTCCTCACCATTAGGAGCCATGACTCCGCCCACTGTCCTCACCACTAGGAGCCATGACTCCGCCCACTGTCCTCATTACAAGGAGCTATGGCTCCGCCCACTGTCCTCACCACTAGGAGCCATGACTCCGCCCATTGTCCTCACCACTAGGTGCCATGACTCCGCCCACTGTCCTCACTACTAGGAGCTATGACTCCGCCCACTACACCCACCGACACAACTCCTCCGCCCACGTACACCCACCTACACGCTCCTCCCCCCTACACCCACCTACACGACTCCTCCACCCCTACACCCACCTACTACACTCCGCCACTACGACCCCCGACACAACAACTCCTCCCCACGTACACCACCTACACGACTCCTCCACCCACTACACCCCCTACACGACTCCTCCACCCACTACCCCCCCTACACGACTCCGCCACTACACCCACCGACACAACTCCTCCCCCACGTACACCCACCTACACGACTCCTCCACCCACTACACCCACCTACACGGCTCCTCCGCCCACTACACCCACCTACACGACTCCTCCACCCACTACACCCACCTGCGCCCACTACACTACACCCACCTACACGACTCCGCCCACTACCCCTACCTGCCATGCCTCACTACCTCGCCCTCATCTCTCTCTATCAGGCTCTCTTGCTTGGCTTGGTTGCTCGCTGCACCCTCCATCTCTCTCTCTCTCCCTATCCCCCCTCCCGTTCTCACTCATCTCTACCTTCTCGTATACCTTCAATGTATATTTTCTCCTGTTGTTTAAACACTATAAACTGTTATTTGGTTTGTCTAGGTGTCACATCTAATGATTGCTCTCCCCCAATCATCTGCCTCACATGAAACACCCGCGGCCCTCCCAGTATCCCCCTCCCCACCCCACCACCCCTACCCAACCCCACACCCACCCCACACACACACCCCCGCCACACACCACCACACCCCACACCCACCCCACCCCACACACACCCACCCACACACACCCCCACCCACACCCACCAAACACCCCGCCTCCCAATTCCCCAACGCGGCCGAGCGACCAGCGGTCGGCGTAGTTACACACACACATCGAAGTACCATCCCTCATGCAAGAGTTTTATATAGAGAAAACGCGACGTATCCGGTTAAAAAGCGTGGCCCACGCTTAGAGCCGCCGGGTGTCTCAAGATCTACAAGCTCATGGACTCACCGCAGGTCACCGCAGGAGCCGCTGGGAGGAGTAGAGAGGATCTACGGTTGCTATGCCTCCTACTACTTCTCGGAGATGAGGTAGGTGGAGGCAGTCTCCTCACCAAGATGGGTTAAGTGCAGCTTCACTGGTGGCGGGTTCTCGGGCTGGCGGGGGGATCATTTTGCAGCGTACAAGAACTGTTAGCTCCTTATGCACCAAGGTCATTTGTGGTGGTGAGGGCCGGGCGCGCCACGACCCCTCTGCCCTGTCCGGGCATGGAAAGATCTTGGAGGGTGATGTGGGGTTGAGCAATGCATTTACTCTAGTGTTATGTGGGGGTCGCTCAGGGGCTTCTTGTAGGTATGAACGGACGATTTGTGGGGGGCGGGTCGTGTGTGGGGCGGGGGCGCAGTGTGTGGGGGCGACGGCGGGCCAGTGTGTGGGCGGCGGCCAGTGTGTGGGGGCGGCGCGGCCAGTGTGTGGGGGGCGCGGGCCAGTGTGTGTGCGGGGCGCGGGTTCGAGGGGCGGCCATGTGTGGGGGGGCGCGGCCAGTGGTGTGGGGAGTTGGAGTGTTTGAGGTGCGGCGGGCCAGTGTGTGGATTGCGACGGCCCAGTGTGTAGGGGGTGGGTCAGTGTGTGTGGGCAGACGTGCCAGGTGATGTGGGTGGGGCATGTTGTGTGGGGACGTGTTGTGCAGTGTTGGACTTGGCATTGGTGTGGGGCAGTGTGGTGGGCGCACGGGCCAGTGTGTGTGGTGTGGGTGCCGTGTGTGTGGGCGAACCGTAAGTCGGTGCAGTGGTGTGGGGAGCAGTGTGGTGGGTGGGGCAGTGTTGCCCCCCCCCATCCCTTAAGCCCCCGGGGGGTGGGGAGCACTAGCCCCGTACTAAGGGTTGTAGTCTTGCTGGGTTACGCCCCTTCTACGACTCCATTAGAAGAAAATTCACTTAAGTAAACTCTGCTTGCTTTCCACCTTCGTGCTTACATCTACCTATCCTCCCTCTACCTCTCTCTCTCGGTCCCCCCTCAGCCTCACGGTCTCCATCTCTCGGTCCTCTCTTCTCTGTCCCCCCCTCCTTCACTGTCCCCTTATCATCTGTGCCCCCACCCCTACTCTCTGTCCCCATCTCTCTTGTCCCTCCCCCGCTCCTCCACATACTCTCTTTTCTAATTGAGAGGGTTTTCAAGACACTCCCGCCTCACAGTTTCCTCCTCCTCGCTCATGCTAAACAAAATACCCGTCGTAACTAGTGTTGACCCATCCGCAATGAGGTTGGCCGGCAGACAATCGAAGGTGTGGCCAGACCAATGGGACACTCTCACCCCCGCGGCGTGGGAGGGGTTGTGGTGGCCAAGGCCTGGACCGCATATAGCCCCCCTGGTAAAGGGGGGACTGCCGACCCTCTTAGCGGCATTCGCCAGCCTCACTCACCGGGGTCTTATGCCATCTGTCCGGCCGCGGTGTATTCCTTACTGTAATGGTCATCCTCAACCCTTCGGCCTCGGTAGGCTCTGAATAATTCTGTGTACGAGACGGCTGGAGTCCTACCTTCCTATCACCTCACCCCCCCCATCTCCCATCCTCTATACGTTCCTTGGAAGAGCGACGACGCCATCCTCCTTGCCTTCCTAATTTGTACCTTCTCTTCCTACCGCTCCTGTTCCACAATCCATCGACATCCTTTGATTCATCTACCACCGTCCCTACTCGCCGTCTCTACCATTGCCCTCCACCAATAGTGCCTGGAGAACTCATCTTTCTCTCATCTCACTCTCTCTCATCTCCGTCTCCTCTCGCTGCGCCTCTCATCTCCTCTCTCTCTCTCGTCCTCTCTCTCTCCAACACGTAGCAGCAGGGTGTGCCGAGGGCCACCTGGGGAATAATTAGCGCTGGGAGATCATGTCTCGAGTGTTCGGTGTTGCTAGTGTTTGTCAGTATCGATCACTCCTGCCCCGCCATGTGACCTGCTGTATTAAAAGGCCCGCTTCTCTGGAGGCTATCCGTGTACGAAGGGCCCCCCTACCGCCTCGCTCTCTATCATGGACACCCACCTCTGGCCTACGTTAGATCGATCGGAAAGTACATCAAGCGTCTTGCCAGATGTGCCGAGGTATTCGCGTACTCGAGATAAGAAAGAGCCGATATTGAACAAGCAAGCACTCCGCCACCAATGACACAACGTTGGTCGCCTATATACCATCCTAGACTTGATTACACATAACTGGTGATAAGATGAATGACAGACTGCTGGTCTTTAAGCTCAGATTGCCCCGGAGGCGGGTAGCTGTGCTCAACATAGTTGTTGGTTGTAGCGTCGCTACATAGAGTGAGCGAAGGGGCAGGAGGATTGTTCCGGAGGTAGTAGTTAGGAGCAGCCCACGCGATTAAGGCTGACCACCTTGAAAGGCAGCTTACCCACCAGTTTAATTAAGAAAGTGTGGGTAGATAGGGTAGGAGGCCAGGGACCTCGGGGTGGCCTAGGAAAGTCGTGTGTCAACCTAGATCTAGGGGCCAGTAAGACACGGCAAGTGGGCCCTCTTAGCCTTATCTCCTTTGTAAACTCTTATCGTCCCCCTGTTAAGGCAGGATAACGCCCACATCTCATCTCAATTAATAAAGCTCCTGAGGTTAATGACGGGGACATGTCCCGGGCCAACCAGCTAGAGGGCCACATTATAGCCCTTAATTCGGGGGGGCTTATCGACAGTACGTGAGGGACAGTGTTGTGGATTTGTGATGCCCCTTGGAGGGTATCACGATTGTGGAAGTGGGCGGCGTGTGCGCGATAACCAGAAGGTCTTGGGGTTGCTGGTGGTGGGTACATGCACCACCACCGTGTGCCCCACCACTCCACCCCCGTTGCCCCACCACCCCACCCCCGGGGCCCCCCACCACAGCCAACCAACCCCACCGATTGCCCCACCACCAACCACCACATGTAGCGCATTCCCCCACCTGCGGAACGAGACCCAGAAAGTTGAGACAATGGTGAAGGCATACAAAGTGGAATGCACATGAAAGCAAGTGTTGTGAAAGGCCACCCTGTCCTATCCAGTCCACAATTCTAAGGCCAGCTTCGCACACTAAGAATGTCAACGTCAATAATAGTTCAATTTTAACAACCCCACAAGGTACAACAAGGCGGACTTCTGTATTCCATAGATACTCCATCGTTCAGATAATGGGGGAAGGTGAAGACCTCACTATCCTGCAGCACACAGCACATCACACACACACACACAAACACACACACACACACACACCCACCACACCAACACACACACCAGCACCACACCACACACACACTAGCTCTTCACAACATCCCACCAACCTGTTTCCCATCACCTCTCACCTTTTCTCAGTTTCTCTTCTCACCCGGCGATCTCAGTTTTCTTCACCCATGACAACCTTCTGTATCCCCGAAGCTATGCCATGGGTGCCTACCATACCCAAATCTGGCTATGCCACAGGGCTGCCCTGGGCTGCCCTGGGTGACCCTGGGCTGCCCTGGGCTGCCATAGGACCTAGTCTACGCAAGATCCACAGCACAGCATCGCTGAGTGCATGTCTTAGCCCCGTGCTATTACTGCTAATCGTAAACCGCACTCAACGTAAGGTAGGGCCGCCCGCCGCCCCGTTTCGCATAAGAAATCGAGGCCGAAGTTTTTGACCCACTTCGCCGCGTCCCACGAACGCATCCCGGACCGCCTGCGGATTCTTACATCTCGCGCGCTTGCGATCGTGAGGATCATGAGAGAAGGGGGACGGTGGAGGAAGGTGGGGTGGGGAGGAAGGGGAGGGAGAGTTATTTTAGATTTGACACTGTTCACGTTTTTAGTGTGACGAGTCTATCTTATTATGAAGGGCTTTTAATGCTGCTGCGGCGGCGGCCGGGGAGAGGCAAACAAAGGGGGTTAAGGGGAGTGGGAGAAAAGAGGAGTGGTGAGGAAACGGCAGTGCAGGAGAAGGAGAGTGATTAGAGCAACAATCGTGGGGAGCACGACGTGTGGAGGGCTAAGCGTTAGGGGGTGGGTGGCGAAATCGGCCAGATTTGCGCAGGCATGGCATCTAAGCGCGAGGAGGTATCTTACATACGTGTGGGTGGAAAGAGGATGGATGAGGAAAAGGAGGACAAAGGGATGACGTAATATTAAAAAAAAAAAAAGATTCGAAAGGAGCTCAAGAGTTGATGATGCGCAAGATAACGTCAATCCATTGCTTCCACCTCGTTGATGTTACTGCGGCGGCGGCGGCCAGGACCCTGAGGTCAGGACCCTGAAGCCAGGACCCTCAGGTCAGGACCCTCAGGTCAGGACCCTCAGGTCAGGACCCTCAGGTCAGGACCCTCAGGTCAGGACCCTCAGGTCAGGACCCTCAGGTCAGGACCCTCAGGTCAGGACCCTCAGGTCAGGACCCTCAGGTCAGGACCCTCAGGTCAGGACCCTCAGGTCAGGACCCTCAGGTCAGGACCCTCAGGTCAGGACCCTGAAAGCCAGACCACATAGAGGTCATAACCGGGCGGGCAATACGCAATCCTGTGGAATGCACATCCTCTTCCTCCTGTATTGCTGTGCTGTGTCACCACCCAAGCCTGATGGGAGAGTAGTAGTAGAGATGAGCGTGTGAGGAGACGGGAGGGCTGCGTCTTATTTTTTCGAGCTGACCCCTTGAGACTCTCCACTCCTTCACCAGTAGGAAGTACCAAGTGATACAAAATCATATCAGAGGCGTATATTTCTGCGCGGAAGTGATTCTCTCTCCTCTCACTCTCTCCACATCTCTCTCCTCTCATCTCTCTCTCATCTCTCGTAATATCTCCCTCTCACTCGTCAAGCTCTAACTCTCTCCTCGCTCTCAACAGCACTCTCACTCTCTCTCTCTCTCCTCTCCAATCCTTCTTCTCCCCTCTCTCCTCTCCTCTCTCTTCCCTACTCTTCATCACGCTCGATCCATAACCCTCACTCTTAACTCTCTCTCTCCGCCTCTGCTCTCTCTCTCTCTCTCCTCTCTCCTCTCTCTCTCTCTCTCACACGTCCTTGCCTCTCTCTCTCTCCCTCACCTCTCTCTCATGTCTCTCAACATATCACTATCGCTCCGAGCCTACTCGCCTTCAGGCTAGTCTCACTTCTCTTCTCATACTCTATCCTTTCACACACTACTCACATCACTCTGCAACCAACAATTGTCATCAAGTTCATCAAGTTTGTTTTCTTGTTTCTTGCTGCTAATTCTCAACATCTGTTTTCTTGTTCGGCTATTCGCGGGCCATTTTATATCGTCTTCATACCTTACTCCCAGGTAGTGAATGCGAACCTTCATTAAGCAGCGCATCAATTTCTTGTTTCCTTCATTCCTTTCCTTCTCCTCTATGCTCCTCCTCCTCCTCCATCACTTGTCTCACCTCATTATCCCTACTATTCCGAATTTCCCAGCCCCATCTCTCTCTCTTTCTCTCTCACTCTCTCTCTTCTCCCTCGAGGGCTCTCTCTCCTTAAGCGCTTCGTTCTCAAAGTTGCCGGACGTGATTTTTCGTGACGGCGGTGGACATGTAGGCAGGTCCGTCAGCGTGCATTCCGCGTCGCCCTCGCCAAATTATAGAGAAAAATCAAGGACAATCAGTGACCCTTTAGTACAGGGAGACGACGCGTTAAAAAGATAAGCGTGGAATTGGGGGGGCTGCAAGTATGGTGAACAATTGTGCATATAAACAACAATAAAGTCAATTGGTTGTGTGCCTTACTCTTTGTTGTCTGCAGAATCGAGCTACTCGCTCTTGGACCCTTCTTGTGTGTGTGACGGGGGGGGGAGGGGGGGTGCGGTATCCATAGAGCCAAGTAATCACCAGGCTTAAGACGAAGTCGCGCCTGCCTGCTATTCACATCGTGCATCTGGCAACTATAGACACCACAGACGGACACCCATCACACACCGTTGTACCGGGGGTGTGTCAAGCTGTACGGTACAACTAGTCATTCGAATTTTATTTATCACAACAGCTCACCACAACTATTCCACCACCACCACCCCCACTAAATGATTTCCCCTGCCCCACCAGCGTGCTCTCATCACAACGTCCACGCCGGAATAGAAGCGTGTAAAATCTACTACTACATCACACCAGTAATAAAAATGAGACAGCCACCAATCTAGGTTACACTCAAATGAGAAACTAACATAAACAGTCAATTCTGGTGCTTGCCGGAGGCTTTGCATCTTGTGGCCACAAGAGAGAGATGCATTGATTGATTGATAATGATTACGCCACCCAAGAACTGGGGCCCACTCACAGGGCATGAATAGCCCGTAAAGTGGGTGGCCCTTATGAGCCATGACCAGTATCGAGAGATGAAAGGACTAGGCCCAGCACAGTCGATGGAGGATGCGACTAGCAACCAGCGCTGGACGGGAAGTGTCGTCCCGTGGACCGCAAATGGTGACCAAATGGTCGCCAAGATGCGAAATGGTTCGCATTTTATATCAGCTGGGTCAGTTTTATCGGGCGTAATCAGTTGCTCCTCACCTCCTTAGTCGTGCATGCAGGATATCTTCTGATAGAGCTGATGATAGCAGCGTGTCTCCTACCCCCGAGCCTTTCATATATCCTACAACATCAAACTGATGTATTCAAATTGTGCCCGGAAACTGTAATGCATAAACCGTTGTCCCTCCTAATAGAAAACGGGACGTCACCCCAAGATGGCGAGCCGCTATGATTAGTCTAGGGACGGATCAGTTTTTGCTGGCCTTAGATGGGAGTTGGCGAGGGAAGGGGTGTATACGGTCCAAACATTGCGACGTACTATCATCACAAAGAGATCGGAGAGTAGGGATTGCATGAACAATGACATATTTTCAGTTTTAAATAAATTTGGGTGTGGTCAAATTGCGTGAAACCCAAAAAATTGGGTGAAACCCATTTTTAATGTAAAATGGGTTTCAGCAAACTCAGGGAAAGGCCCTGGTCGATGACCCTGGACCAGCGGGGAACGCTAAGAGCACCCCGGAGAGCACCTCAACAGGTAGGGTATCAACTAAAATGAAATATGGTGGATTGTCCCTCCGTATAGACTTGAGGTGAGTGGGTGAGGGCGGTCTGGTCCAGCCTCCCACCGCTCATCACCCCCGCCACGGCTCAAGTCACCCCCTCTAAATATTCATTTAAGTACAACACACACATTAGCCGAGAGTAAAGCTTGTTAGTCGCTTCTCGCGGTGAACCAAATCCAATGAGTTCGTGGTATTCAGCGGCCTCTGAGATATCATTACTCCTCATCTAACACGCTGGACTACTGCCACAGTTCACATTCACTGTTGTGCGTTAGATTTATATGGGCCAAATTGCCCTCTGAGGAGTCGTTTAGGGTCTAGTCCCGGCATCACTTCCGGGCCTTATCTATCATGTGGCCATCGTAGCCTAATTATTACACCATATTTTGGAGGAAGTCGAAGGAGGATGGGTTCTTGTTTACAAAGTCAGAGATGTTTCCGCGCAATGCCATTTGTTGCCGGCCCTTTATTTAGTAGTTCATATAATTAACCCTCCTGTCATGCGTGCGACCTTTGTTTGGTCACGAGGCAGTTTTGTACTCGGTTCCTTTGAAGATCAACATTAGATGATGGTTTGCAGAGTAGTGTTGTTTCAAGCAGTTCCAGGCACACGAAAGCTCATTTTCTCAGTGGATGGAGACGAGAGGGTGGGGGGAAGGTGTATGATTTGCGAATGCGTACTCGGGCCACATCTATCACAAGTTTTTTTACCCATCCTGCATAGGACCTGGACCAGCCAAGCGAACTAAATGGAGGCTTGCTAGTGGCCATACATTTAGGCAATTAACGTTAACTCTCTGCCATTGTGAAGATGTGGGTAAGCGGTGAGCCAAACGACCCGGCAAGAATCACTCGGCATGAAGGAGGGTAGGGGAGGCAGGTGGTAGGCCCTAGGGGCTAGTGGTGGTCTCTCGGGGCTGGTGGTGGCGCCCGGGACGCTGGGAGTGCAGACGGCGAATTTGTGGACTAGTTGGTCGCAACCAGAAACTCCCCAAGATCTCCCCAGATTTGTGACCTTCACACCTTTCTTTAGCCTTGGGATTCACGTGCTCTTGCTCACTC
>WNGS01000543.1:8668850-8731287 GCA_020271785.1 Procambarus virginalis | reverse complement strand
TTACCCCCCCCACTCCATTACCCCCCTCCTCCCCCCCCCACCCTTTCCTCCTGGGCCTATCCCTCCCCTCCCTACCCTCCCATCCCTCTCCTTTCCGTTTTCTTTAACCCCTCCCCATCCACCCCTTTGGACCCCCACCCCCCCCCACCCCATTTACCCCCACCCCCCTCCTCCCGTGTCATGACACCGCCCGCCTCGCCAACCACCAATCAGCAAGCTGACCGTCCTGTTAGCCTACTGATTGTCTGTTGCTATTGGCTGTTGAGCTGCTTCTGTAGTGAGATAGGACTCTGGGGCAAGAATGTGCATTCTTTGGGATATATGTGAGAGAGAGAGAGAGCGAGAGAGAGAGGGAGAGAGAGAGAGAGAGAGAGGAGGAGAGAGAAGAGAAGAGAGAGAGGGAGAGAGAGGAGGAGAGAGAGATGAAGAGAGAGAGAGAGAGTATATCCATAGCATATGTTAATTCAAATGACACGTCCTGACAGTCTTCAATTGAGAATCATGGAGAAGCTATTTATCATAAGTATTTCCCTCCTACTCCCCCCTCCACCCTCTCTCTCTCTCTCGCTCTACTGCTCTCTCTCTCTCTCTCTCTCTCTCTCTCTCTCTCTCTCACCTCGTCTCTCACTCTCTCTCTCTCCTTCACCATAGACAGGTAAGATTAGCAACACTTGTGTGGCGAAGTGGAAATTCTACAGTATTCGGGTGAGGGAGGGAGGGAGGTAGGTAGGTAGGTAGGTAGGTAGGTAGGTAGGTAGGTAGGTAGGTAGGTAGGTAGGGAGCGAGGGAGGGATGGAGAAAGAGAGCTAAGAAATTACGTTTACCTAATTTAAAAATAAACAAGAAAATCTGCTGCATATGCAAACACTGACGAGCTCTCCCCCACTCTTCGCGAGTTTTCCGCCTGCACGTGCAAGCGTGCAATAAAACAGCACAATGCAACTGAACCAGGCAATCAAGACGCCGCTGTATCTTGGATATTACAGAGAGGCGCAGACGAGCCACTAACAGCGACACTGGCCAAGTGAACAGACTTTCTTAGACAAACTAAGAAATGAGCAGAAGTTTGGGTGGTGGTAACCAGCAACATTAAACATAAACGCGAGGAAGAACTTCTTGAGAGTAAGGGGCAATGTAACCGGGAAAAAATTGAGAGGCGTGGGCCGTGACGAGGCTTCGAACCTACGTCCGAGAGGATCCCAGACGCTGCCTTATGTGATGCATCACGCTATTGTGATGTATGTGTGTGTGTGTTCAAGCACTGAATGCCTCGGATAGTTTAAAAGTCTGGGGCTAAGGAGCTGACGCTCGAGCCTGCAAACATGTCTTGATGGGTGAACACAGCCTCACACACCCTTCTCCAACCACGCTGTTCTGTGGCAGCATACAGGCGACTATCTGAAGCAGGCACGCAAGCAGGAGGTAGAGACGCCGAAGCAGGCGCACAAGCAGGAGGCAGAGACGCCGAAGCAGGCCCACAAGCAGGAGGCAGAGACGCCGAAGCAGGCACACAAGCAGGAGGCAGAGACGCCGAAGCAGGCGCACAAGCAGGAGGCAGAGACGCCGAAGCAGGCCCACAGGCAGGAGGCAGAGACGCCGAAGCAAGCACACAAGCAGGAGGCAGAGACGCCGAAGCAGGCCCACAAGCAGGAGGCAGAGACGCCGAAGCAGGCACACAAGCAGGAGGCAGAGACGCCGAAGCAAGCACACAAGCAGGAGGCAGAGACGCCGAAGCAGGCGCACAAGCAGGAGGCAGAGACGCCGAAGCAGGCGCACAAGCAGGAGGCAGAGACGCCGAAGCAGGAAGAGGGAGGACTGGCAGCAGCAGTAGGTGCTGGGCAAGGCACGAGATTCTGGGAGTTCCCCTTCTTCTTAATTCAACATTGATAGCGCCGCCGGGCCGCCCCCCTTGCGTTAATTACTCCTGTCTATAGCTCTGCCTTCTTCTACGCTTGGTTATTGCTCCCTGTCTGTGTTTTTTTTACCACTTTTCTTAGTCTCTCACTCCTAATTACCCGTCTCCTTCCTCGTTTTCTTCCTTGTCTTCCCATCTTCAGATTTATGGCTTTCGTGGACCAGTCATCCCTTTTTATAGAGCTGTTTTCTATGTATCGATCTATTAACGGATTTATTAAGGCAATTCCTGATGTTGGATTGTATTGTTATGCCCCCCAGTGATCAGGGGCCAGATTCACAAAGCAGTTACGCAAGTACTTACGAACCTGGGGGCCAGATTCACGAAGCAGTTACGCAAGCACTTACGAACTTGTACATCTTTTCTCAATCTTTGGCGGCTTTGTTTACAATTAATAAACAGTTTCTGAGCTCCGAAGCACCAGGAGGCTGTTTATAACAATAATAACAATTGAGTGGGAAGTTTTCATATTTGTAAATGGTTTAATAAATGCAACCAAAGCTGTCAAAGATCGAGAAAAGATGTTACGCACGTTCGCGTAACATCTTTCCTCAATCTTTGACGGCTTTGCGTAACGAAGCAGTTACGCAAGTACTTACGTTCGTAAGTACTTGCGTAACTGCTTGGTGAACCTAGCCCCAGTATTTTAGTTCCGACTGTGGTTACACTCCCGACATGTGCTGCCTTCAACGCCACACTCCACATCCTTGTGGTTATCTTGAGGTGATTTCGGGGCTTCAACGTCCCCGCGGCCCGGTCCTCGACCAGGCCTCCTTTTTGTTACAACCCCCCTCCCCCGGGAAGCAGCTCGTAGCAGCTGTCTAACTACCCAGGTACCTATTTACTGCTAGGTAACAAGGGGCATCAGGGTGAAAGAAACATTTTCCCCATATGTCTCCGCCTCCACCGGGGATCGAACCCGGAACCTCAGGACTCTACGAATCTGAAGCGCTGTCCACCCAGCTGTCAGGCCCCCTAACGCACTACACAACAACGTACAACGCACCATAACAACGCACACCGCACCGTAACAACGTACACCGTACCATAATCCCCTCCTCTACAGCAATAAGCTTTACACCATAATAAACCCACTCTACAAGTCTCTTCGTCACCACGTCAAGCCACCACAGCCACCCACCTCAAGGCACTACTCCGCCCTCGGGGGTCTAAGACGCCCCAGCAACAAGGGGTACTCAAGGCAAGACTCCTCTACTCTTCACTAATTCATAGTAATTAAAGCCCCCCCCTTGCACTCTTTCCCTCCAGACCAGAGATGAAGAAGTACGATTAAACCGTCTCGAGTCGACACTGTTTGTGCTCCCTTAAGGTGACAGGTGAGACAGCGGTTAGGAGATTGACGGGAGGGGGGGGGGGGATTGGAGTGGGGTTCTGGGGGTTGGTGGTTCTGGGACACGATTATAAGAAACTGACAGAGGAACAGAAGTGGACAGGAGGTTGGTAGTAGGAAGTTGAAGAAACTTGTTGACCAGACCACACACTAGAAGGTGAAGGGTCGACGACGTTTCGGTCCGTCCTGGACCATTCTCAAGTCGACAATCGTCTTGAGAATGGTCCAGGACGGACCGAAACGTCGTCGTCCCTTCACCTTCTAGTGTTTGGTCTGGTCAACATACTTCAGCCACGTTATTGTGACTCATCGCCCGCTTGAAGAAACTTGAATGTTTTAAGACTTGAAATAAACCTCTTCCTGACGTCTCTGTGACTCGTTTGCGTCTCGAGTTGTCCATCTGTGACCCCTCGTTCTGCTGTTTCTAGCTGTGAACAGTGCTGCTTAGTCTATCTTGATAATTTCCCTTAGAATCTTATATGTTGTCATCATGTCTCTCCTCTCTCTCTTCTTCCAGTGAGGTAAGGTCCAGTGCTCTCAGTTTTCCTCATAGTTTAATCCCTTCAGCTCAGGACCGAACCTTACTGCCTATGTTTGGGCCTTTTCTAGAGTCTCCTTGTCCTTTTTATGGCGAGGGTTTCATGCTGGTAATGCATATTCAAGTGTGGGGTTTCACTTTCACTGTTTACAGAGCCTGGTAAGACCCTTTGTCCAAATTTCTGAAGGATACCCGGATGTTGGCCAGTATGTCATATGCAGCTGTTGTTGTTCTGCTAATGTGAGTTTCTGGCATCAGAACTGTGATTATGTGCACTCCCAGTTCTTTCTCCTATTCTGCCTGAAGAACCTGTTCTTTCCTTATCCTATACTGCTGTATCGCACTTTTGTTACAATCTGCACAGCATTGCATTTGGCCGGGTTAAACTCTAGCAGCCCTTTTTCAGCCCACTTCTGGAGTATGTCTAAGTCTGATTGCAATGCCTTACAATCTACCTCTGCCTTGACTCTTCTCATCAGTTTTGCATCACTTGCAAACATTGATATGAAAGAACCAATTTCCTGTCAGGTCGTTGACATATTAGAAACAGTATGGGCTCTAGAACCGACCTTTGTGGAAACTCCACTCGTAATCTTTCTCCACACTGATGTGTCTGCTCTCACTGTAACCCTTTGCTTCCTCCTGAGAGGTACTCTCTACCCACCTTAAGGGTACTTCCCTATACACCAGCCTGCTTCTCTGATTTGAGTAGGTCTTTCATGCTGGGCCGTANAAATTGTGTTGAAAGATTTATTTTTTAAATATTTAGCCAGGTATTGCTGGCGGGCAGTGCCAAAATCAGTCATGGGGGTCAGTATGTGACTGTGGCACGTTGTTCATCCTTGAATTCCGGCTATCCCGACCAGCCGATGTTTGTCCCGTACCCCATACTATTCACCCTGCAAAGTTGGTTGAGGCTAGCCCCAAACGTCTGGACTCCAACCTTCAACAGACATGCTTTTATATATATAATATATATATATATATATATATATATATATATATATATATATATATATATATATATATATAATTTATTTATTTATTTATGTTACATCTTCACTATACTAGAATTGATCTTCATTAATAGTTAAACTCTACTGGTATCTAGTTCCAAATATTAGACTTGTGATTAAGTGGCGTGTAAATGAAATAAATGTTTTATGCTCAATTTTATGCATCCTAATATAAATGTTCTCTGTTGAGGTGTGTGGAAAATGACCCGATAGTTGGACTTCTGGAGCCTAGCGATAAGGTAAGTTGGCTGTGGCTGTTTTAGTTGAATTTATCTGAATTTATCAGAGAGCCATTAACACACTAGTGACCTCAACGAGGACAAGAAGCCGCGGCTTGTCAAAGGCTCCCCCCACCCCCCCATTTGCCCTGAGGATTTTTTTCCAGTTGAATCTTAAAATTTCACAGTTTTGGGTAGGCGGTTCCACGGGTTTATAACCCTGTGGGTAAAAAAGTTTGAGTTTGGTACTGTTGTGGGCGTGGTACACAAAGCAGTAATAGGGAAATAGGTATAAGTGGTTTGCGTCCTCAACCTGGGTTAAATCGTCGGCCAGAGCAGGAGCGATTGTTTCCTTTCACCTGACGCCACTGTTCACCTAGCAGCAAAATAGGTAACCAGGAGTTAGGAGTTACTGAGGGTTGTAACCCTGGGAGAGATCAGTTGTTGTCCTAGGGGCGACCTAGATAAACCTAAGTACAGGATTCCTGTCCCCCCCCCCTCCGACAACGGGAATTACAAATATGGCTGTAAACATTTAATTAATTAAATTAAGGGTGTAACGTATGATTTCGTATACGTATTTGGGTGATAAGACTTAGTTTAGTGTTTTATATATATATAGTAGAGTCTTGGTTATATAGCAGTCGGTTTATTGGAGATGTAATGACGTGTTGTGATGAGTTGAGGCCTGGAGCAGGGCAGAGAGGTTGAACGAGGCCGGCGGGTAGAGAGCTCGGGTTCGGGGTGAGTGTGTAGAGCTCTGAATGTGGGCGGGGTCGAAGAGCTCGACTGCGGGACGAGAGCGTGGAAGCTGGATACGGTCGGAATCTGGCTGTCTGCTCTGTAGCGAGGCTGAAGCGCCTTGTGAGGGGCAGGAACGGGACTCGTCGAGTATTACATCTGTTGCTGTTGAAAATGTGCGGTACATCTCAAGCGTCCGAGTTCGACTAAGTCCGATGTACATACAACGGCTATTGTATTATAAGCTTGTAATTAGTATTATATACTAATTACGGCTTGTATTATAAGCTTGTAGTTAGCTGTACACTTGGGAATTGCAATTAGTGAACCAAGAATTAGTGTAGAATATCTTTGAGTGTGGATCATTTAGAGATAAGTTATGTAGAATTAACAGACCATTATTATCTCATTATCTGTCGTGAACCTAATGAGAGTATGGAGTAAGTATATTACGTCTTAATATAGTTGCTACAAGGGAGGGGGGATAAGATGATATTTTTGCAATGGTTTAAAGATAACCATTCATTGTGACTGAAATGTCTGGAAGTAATTCAACACATTCATAAATCCCGTAATGAATGGCTGTAGTAAAATTAAAAGGCTATTATGAAAAAATCCTTTGCCATGGCCATTCTCAAAGCGGTCAAGGTGTAGTCTGGATTTTATCGTAGTTTGCGTTTCATGATTATTTTCATTTTCTTTTATTAAGTTGTAGCCAACGAAAGAAGGTTATTATTTGGCAAACTAAAGTAAAAATAATATATGTAACTAAGGCACTGGATCCGTCTCTCTTTCCTGGAACCTAAGTATTGTACTGATGCTTTATTGGGGGTATAAACTGTGTATGGAGTCAGCCTCCACCACATCACAGCCTAATGTGATGTAACATTTGTTAACTACTCTAACACTGAAAAGGTTCTTTCTAACGTCTCTGTGGCTCATTTCGGTGCTAAGTTTCCACCTGTGTCCCCTTGTTCGTGTTCCACTCGTGCTAAATAGTTTGTCTCTGTCCACACACCTGTGTGTGTGTGTGTGTGTGTGTGTGTGTGTGTGTGTGTGTGTGTGTGTGTGTGTGTGTGTGTGTGTGTTACTGGCTTTGCAAGAATTAAGCAGTCTCCGTGGTGTAGTGGTAAGACACTCGCCTGGCGTTCCGCGAGCGCTATGTCATGGGTTCGTATCCTGGCCGGGGAGGATTTACTGGGCGCAATTCCTTAACTGTAGCCTCTGTTTAACGCAACAGTAAAATGTGTACTTGGATGAAAAACGATTCAACGCGGCGGGGATCGTATTCCAGGGACCTGCCCGAAACGCTACGCGTACTAGTGGCTGTACAAGAATATAACAACTCTTGTATATATCTCAAAAAAAAAAAAAATTAATTTTTACCTCAATTTACCTGATTACCACCATCTCCCCAGTGGCCCCGTTTAGCGAGGCCACGCCCTACACCCCACGACATCTTCCACCAGTACTATAGGTAGCCGGGAGTTAGGCAACAGATGATGGTTCCATCCTAGGGAACGTCAGCAGTTGGCATAGTGGGATTGGGAGGGGGTAATGGGGGGTCCTCCATAGGTCTAAGTTCAGACTTCTAGTCCCCCCCGACGGCGAGAATCGGCTTTCGGGAGATCACCGCCAATACTGTGCGCACCTTGTAGAGTCGCAATAAATCAGTCTCGTTTATGAGTCAATGCCTCGCGTCTGCATTTGTTTATCTACTCAACGAATGAAGAAAATGGCTCGTTTGTCGCTATCGTTTTGTTTGAAAAGCGTTGGCATCGACGGCATGGGGCCCGCACATGCCCCCACATATTACTGAATTCTTTGAAAGAGTGGCTGAATCCGATTCATAGTTTTATGTAGAAAATAAACCCTAGGTTTATTTTCCGGTGGGAGCCGGTCGGCCGAGCGGACAGCACGCTGGACTTGTGATCCTGTGGTCCCGGGTTCGATCCCGGGCACCGACGAGAAACAATGGGCAGAGTTTCTTTCACCCTATGCCCCTGTTTCCTAGCAGTAAAATAGGTACCTGGGTGCTAGTCAGCTGTCACGGGCTGCTTCCTGGGGGTGGAGGCCTGGTCGAGGACCGGGCCGCGGGGACACTAAAAAGCCCCGAAATCGTCTCAAGATAACCTCAAGATCCCAAGATAGGTCTCCTGATTCCAGGTTTTCCCCGATTCCAGGCCCCCTGGATATAGAGCTGCAAGATCCTGCACTATACAGTTGCTCAAGCACTGCAGCCAAATCATAGAGGCATTCGAATAGAAATTTAAATGTAAATGTTCTTAACTAGGGCTTTATAAAGGCATTTGGTGAATGCAAACAAGGAATAACACTTCATGAAATTGCCGTGCTGTGTTGAGACACAACTCTGTATGGCCCGGCTGTGTTACTTGGGCGTCTCTGGTGTCTGATTACAAGGGAATGTTTCTTAGATTAAAAACAACAATAAGGTCACTAACCCAGGCTAGAAACTCTCACCCTCCGGCAAATAGTAACACCGATAATGATCTCTCTTTTTTTTTTGTCCTGCTCACAGTAGCGATAACAACTCATTGTTAACACACAAACATTGTAGAACGCAATCCCAAGTTTGGTTCATTTAATATGCATACCATACCCATCCTGTGGGTGGTAGTGGACCCTCATACCTATCCTCTGAGTGGTAATAGAAAAGGTTACCGACACACACACACACACACACACACACACACACACACACACACACACACACACACACACCACACACACACACACACACACACACACACACACACAATGGGCTCAGGAACTGCATTCGAAAATTCATTTGGTTAAGTAAGTTACAGTCTTGATAAGCCCTTAAGGAAGGGGGGGGGGTTCTTATGATTGATTTGATTATTGCTGCAGGAGGCGGCTAGTTTATTGTGCACCCCATACTCATCCTGTGAGCGGTAGCGCAAAAAAGGAGTACAGAGGGCACAAAAGGTCTTTATCACACCTCAACGGAGATTACCTTAACAATTTCACCTATCCTTCACAGCTTATAATTAAAATGTCAACTTCAACTAGTTACAGAGCATGTTCTATTTGAATAGCTATATATATACAGTTAATCATTTTACATTAATGGTAGGTCTTATATCGCTGATACATAATTGTTTGAGAAATGGAGATATTACAGAGTCATAGAGGAGCTGCTGTTTGTTATTATTAGTCTTCACAATACACTACTTGCTTCTTAATCTCATATGTCGTTTATCTACTGGAAGCGAAATATTGATACAGTTCAAGGATTTCGGGTATTTTTTTCTTAGTAATAAGATGGTTTGCCATTTCATACAACGTGAGTTTAGATTGATCTCTAAATGGCTAGATTTTAGTACAGGCCAAGATATAGTGTTCGAGTGTGTGTCCCTGTCTTTGTCCACACACTTACTTCATCTAGCTCCATATACAAGCCGAGCTGCCAGAGATACCTGTAGCCAAGTCTTATACGAGTTGTGACAACGTCTGTTAGTCTGCTGATTTTGTTACTTGCCCCATACATATGTTTTACCTGTCCCATACACATGTTTTACTTGTCCCATACACATGTTTTACTTGCCACATTTCATTGTGATGAACAATGGGCCTGCTAGTTCCAGTTTGCACTGTTCTACTTTCTTCAAATTCATCCAAGAGTTCGCGTCTAATGACACTTTTAAGGGACCTATTTGATAACTCAAGAATCCATTCAACACTGTCTTTATTTACTGCAACCTTATGTTGGTTTATTTCCCGTCACTGTCCATGCCCTGGACTCTGGGGGGGGGGGGGGGGAACAGCGGCAGTATTTATCGTGTCGCATCGCCTGCTTAGTATCAACCCATTGTTTTTGAGGTTTGCGAACGCCCAGCCACTGGCATCAAGATAGCAGTGGACGGAGGCGTTGTATCAAGGAGTTTATCAGTGGCGTGTGGGAGCCGGGGAGGCAGGAGCGGGTGGGCAGCACTGCTGACGTCAGCCACCACACTGCTGATAGTGTCTCTGCTGGCCCGTACGCCATTGTTGACACGTCATGGTACACGGGCATATAACCCTTAACCCGTTTTCCTTAACACGGGTTAAGGAAATCGGGATATTGAAGCTTGGGGGAGACTCTAGCTTCCAGCTAACCCTAAGCAGTATGTGTTAGATTTACATCTCATTAACAAGCTTAGATAAACATCAGTGTGTCGCCACCTTAATCTTCAAGCGAAAGCTGGCTGGGTTTACCCAGTATCGCCACCGCACACGATAGCTTTTTAACATGAGACGCGAGTCTAGTCTACACTAGCAAGCTTTAGAGGAGATTATGAGGATATTTATACTTTTCACGGGTGCATTAGTTGCAAAGCTCCAGGAATCTCATAAAAATCTGATCCAAAAATCATTGATAATTGGATATTCACTAATATAGTGTTGAATAGACGCCAGATCGAGAAAGTAGCCGAGAAAATGGGTGAAACAGAATTCAGGAGATTGAGATTTAAAGGAAACTGGTAAATGATAAAATAAGAATGAGGGAGGCGTGGAATGAGAGGAATGAGAGGGCATTCTAACTCTCTATAACTCTTTGAGAGAGTTAGAATGAGGCTCATTAAGGTATTTAAAAAATGCGCATTACCGGCTCTCATATATTGACATGACCAGCTCGCAGATATTGACATGACCAGCTCGCAGATATTGACATGACCAGCTCGCAGATATTGACATGACCAGCTCGCAGATATTGACATGACCAGCTCGCAGATATTGACATGACCAGCTCGCAGATATTGACATGACCAGCTCGCAGATATCGACATGACCAGCTCGCAGATATTGACATGACCAGCTCGCAGATATTGACATGACCAGCTCGCAGATATTGACATTTTCTATGCATCCGAGTGACAGGGTAAAGGAAGGTTGCTTGGGTTTAGGTGTGTGCGCTTAGAAGGTCGAATTTTAGACCTGGTGGCTGACCAGGAGAGCAGCGGGACATGTGTACGGGACAAGGGTACTTATATACATCTCCTCGAATGTTCTCACTAACCCCCCCCCCCTCTTACGGGCTCACCATAGCCCGTGCTACTTGGACACTTCGTTGTGAGTAGCTAAATCTAAAACAATAACAAGGTCTCACTATTGTTATCGTTTCTCGTGTATTTCACCCCCCCCCCTTCCGACGAGGGTTGTCAACAGCACGAGGCGTTCTTCCCCGCTAATCACCTGGTATTGTCTTAACCCTCAAAAAGCATCTTCAGGGTAAGACTGCGGGGTCTTCGTGGGGTCCCGTGGCAAGGTGGTCTACGTCCTCGGTTAACAATCGAGGGGAAAACCGGGGTCAATTTTCTCGGGTAGGATTGCGCTTGGGCATGTTTCTGTTTCGCCTGATGCCTCTCTTTCCCTTGGTAGTAAAGCGGTGTTAGCGGGAGTTAGGCCACTGTTGTGGGTGGCATCACGGGAACGGTCAGTTGTTGGTTTAATGTGACTTTGATAACTTTAAGTACAGGACCACTTTTAAGCTTTATTTTGCTTCTTTATATTGTCTTACGGTAACTTAAAGTATTAACCGGCCGTTGTACAATGCTGTACCACAGCTCCACGGTGTTGTACCACAGCTCCACGATGCTGTACCACAGTCCACGGTGTTGTACGATGCTGTACCACAGTCCACGGTGTTGTACGATGCTGTACCACAGTCCACGGTGTTGTACGATGCTGTACCACAGTCCACGGTGTTGTACGATGCTGTACCACAGCTCCACGGTGCTGTACCGCTGAGAGCCTCCCAGGAAGGTGTCCTCAATGAGCATATCTCTTTCAGAGTCACTGGTGAAAAATGCCATCCTTAGCAAATAAAAATATCTGCAATTTGGGGTTTTGACCGGCATTAGATAACAAAACCCCCTCTGAACACGGTTACAAGAATTATAGTTTAACTACAGTACTGTAGTTACAGGCGGCCGCTTGATGCTACATAGCCTAACCGGTTTGGTGCCTTCTATTGATAATTACGTACAGGCCGCCGCTGCCATCCCTATAAAAGGCAGGCCGCCGCTGCCATCCCTATAAAAGGCAGGCCGCCGCTGCCATCCCTATAAAAGGCAGACCGCCGCTGCCATCCCTATAAAAGGCAGGCCGCCGCTGCCATCCCTATAAAAGGCAGACCGCCGCTGCCATCCCTATAAAAGGCAGGCCGCCGCTGCCATCCCTATAAAAGGCAGACCGCCGCTGCCATCCCTATAAAAGGCAGGCCGCCGCTGCCATCCCTTGACCATTTGGTCACCATTTGGTCCGGGAGACATCTCCCGTCACGCAGGGTGCAGTCGCACCTCCACAGATCTCCAGTATCATCTATTGATACTGGTAATGGCTCAAAAGGGCCACCACTTACGGGCTATTCATGCCCGTGCCACCTTTTGGGTGGCTTAATCTTCATCAATCAATCTGCCATCCCTATAAAAGGCAGGCCGCGCCAGCCCTGAGTGCACGGGAGACATCTCCTGTCCACGAGGCTAACCATAGCCCGTGCTTCCTGCCCAGCTCCTGTGCCAGGTAAGTTACGGGCTCACCATAGCCCGTGCTACTTGGAACTTGTTCCGAGTAGCTGAATCTATAACAACAACAACAACCCTGAGTGGGATACGCCCCTCTTGTGCATCCAGCACTGCTTCCCAACCCCCCCTCCCCCTCCTGTGAGCAGGACGGCAAGGCTCCAGCACTGGCCCCCGCCTCCTGTTCTATCCCATCTATACTAGCCTTTCGCCATCCCAGCAGAGAGGAGCATGAACCACAAGGACGGGAAGCAATGCTCCATAGCAACAGGACGACTACACACGTAGTTCGAAAGTCCTCTCATGAGACAAACATGGATCCAAGACCTGAAGCTCCACCGGCAGGATAAATCCAAAAGCCCCAAAGTTACATAAAACATCCCGAGACAAGTCACAACAGAGAAAACTTCACAGTTGTTTTTCCAAAGCCGTAATGACGAGTCGTCTTGAAAGATTCACAGCCAAGTTATCTTGACCTTCAGAGCGGCTGCCAGCATGCTTAAGTTTCGTGTTGATATTTACTCGACATGATTGTAAGGAAGTCGTAAAAGACCTTTAATTAAGGCCAACTGGTCAGCTTCCTCTGCGGTGATTATAGTGTGGCGGGACACGGCTTGTGTCTCAATGATCCAGACTCTTGGTTAATGAATGTCTTGTGTGTCGTTGTGGGGGGCAGTCTGGTAGTTCTGGGGCCCGGGTTTGTACCTCTAGGGCCCAGTTTAGTACCTCTAGGGTCCAGTTTTGTACCTCTAGGGCCTTGCTTAGTACCTCTAGGGTCCAGTTTTGTACCTCTAGGGCCTTGCTTAGTACCTCTAGGGTCCAGTTTTGTACCTCTAGGGCCTTGCTTAGTACCTCTAGGGTCCAGTTTTGTACCTCTAGGGCCTTGCTTAGTACCTCTAGGGTCCAGTTTTGTACCTCTAGGGCCTTGCTTAGTACCTCTAGGAGCCACTTTTGTACCTCTAGGAGCCACTTTTGTACCTCTAGGGCCTTGCTTAGTACCCCTAGGGGCCAGCTTAATACCTCTAGGAGCCAGTTTAGTACCTCTAGGAGCCAGTTTAGTACCTCTAGGGCCCAACCCAGGCCTCTTTGATGGGTTGGGTCTGTGGACTCTGATGATTTGGATGATAAAATGCGTTGGCGAACCATTCAACAGACGAACTTCGACAAAGTTGTGTAGAATTGACCATGCCTCATCGTCAATGGCATCAAGCATGCAACAGGATTGAAATTCAATTGCCATAGTCACTGACTGCTGGCCGCTTTGTATCTGGCATTGGCTCACTTTGCCAAACGTTTATCTCGCCATTTGACATTTTTCGACGTTTCTCCTGTCCTGCCTTTGCTCTGTGTGTGGCTAACCTACCGGGCGACCCCAGGAGGCGCATCTTGTAAGACCTGAAGGATTGGGTCCAACCGAAGCCGGTTTGGCACTGTTTGATGTCTCTGGTAATACCTATAGGGAAACTTTCTTAATCTGTTTAGCTAGGTACAGAAGCTGATGGTCACGGGAGACATCTCCCGTCACGCAGGGTGCAGTTGCACCTCCACAGATCTCCAGTATCAGCTCTTGATACTGGTAATGGCTCAAAAGGGCCACCACTTACGGGCTATTCATGCCCGTGCCACCTTTTGGGTGGCTTAATCTTCATCAATCAATCATTAGCTGATGGTACACAGCGGTGTCTGTGTCGTCTGACGTTGTGTGCATCAAAGTATTTCTTTGAAGGGCTGTCGAGTCCTCATGACACACGAAACCATGTGTACAATTCATGGATATGTATACACCGAGATATGTGTAATGTAGTCCATGTGTCACTCGATAACGATGGTGATGGCGCCAATCTTGAGCGCCCAGCCAACGGGCCTGGTTTGGCCGGGTAACTGGCCAATTGTAGTTTAAGGAGGAGAGTTAAGCCCGTGTGTGTGAAGGCTGGTTTGGCTAGCCGCTAATTGTAGCAGAGGCTGTACCTTTTTGGCGCGCTCCAGACTAACCACACGTGGTTTTTCTCCTCTCCCTCCTGTGACCTATTCTCGAGCCTTTCTTCTTCAAGCTGCGACTGACTTCAGTCGCATTTGATAAATTTAAGGTTAGGTAGGGCCTAGGATAGGTTAGATGTTTATATATATATATAATATAACTGAAAACTCACACCCCAGAAGTGACTCGAACCCATACTGCCAGGAGCAACGCAACTGGTATGTACAGGACGCCTTAATCCGCTTGACCATCACGACGGACAAAAGGAAGTGATAGCCGAAGCTATATGAACGAAGCTTTTGTCCGATCGTGATGGTCAAGCGGATTAAGGCGTCCTGTACATACCAGTTGCGTTGCTCCTGGCAGTATGGGTTCGAGTCACTTCTGGGGTGTAAGTTTTCAGTTGCATATAGTCCTGGGGACCATTCAGGGTTTGTTCGTATATATATATATATATATATATATATATATATATATATATATATATATATATATATATATATAATATATATATATATATATACTTTTTATTTCTTATATATATATAAATATATATTTATTACTGTGCGAACATTTATTAAATGTTGGCACTGCTCAGCGTTCATTAATTCTCTGGACTTCAAGTTCACAGTTCACAGATTACAGTCACTGACTGACTTAATCTGGCTTTTATAACGGAGTTTTATCCTCGAATNTACTAACGATAAACTCGCCGTCTAAAGGTAATTCAAATGAGAGAATGAGTACTAATAATGTTTTGTTTTGAGAAGTTCCCCGCCAGCTGGGGACATTTCCCCAGCAGTTCCCCCCAGTGCTGCCAGATTGGGCTACAAATAGCGAATTGGGCTACTTTTGAGAGCCCCGCGCTCCCAAATTGTTAATTTCGCTACTTGCTACTTTTTGGGGGTAATTTAAAGCAAGATGTGCTAATTTGGGCTATTAATGTTAAGAAACTCAATTATGATATTTAGGATCAGATGCAACACAAACAAGCACCCCGCGATAGCAGCCACAGACTGACGATTTAAATGCGAGCACAGCACGCAGAGTATATCCTTTCACGACCACAAAGATCACATTCACTCCAAAAAAATCTTCCACTTACGGGCTATTCATGCCCGTGCCACCTCTTGGGTGGCTTAATCTTCATCGATCAATCACAAATAAGCAGTTACAGCCCCGCTCCTGTGCCAAGAACGGTTGAGGGCCACAGGCACCAGACATGACAGTCTGCTCTCAGCAAAACTTTTAAATTACTGAACAATTTGGAAGATATTAATCGAGAACACTTCTTCAAAAGGCTAGATGTAAGACGAACAAGGAGCAACGGTTTCGAGCTCAACAAGTCACACTGAAGGATGGAAAATATTTGTTTTCACCCATAGAATTCTAAAGTTGTGGAAACGCATACCCGCCGAAGTCGTAAATGCCAAAACATTGCTCGATAAAATCCCCAAAGCAAATGGCAAGGGCCTTCGACAAGCCAGACAACCTTCTTGTCCTCGTCGAGACCACTAGAGAGATACCTGAATTTTCCCGAGGGCCACCTTACCTTGATACCTTACCTTGAGGTGCTTCCGGGGCTTATCGTCCCCGCGGCCCGGTCATCGACCAGGCCTCCTGGTTGCTGGACTGATCAACCAGGCTGTTGGACGCGGCTGCTCGCAGCCTGACGTATGAGTCACAGCCTGGTTGATCAGGTATCCTTTGGAGGTGCTTATCCAGTTCTCTCTTGAACACTGTGAGGGGTTTGCCAGTCATGTCCCTTATGTGTAGTGGAAGCGTGTTGAACAGTCTCGGGCCTCTGATGTTGATAGAGTTCTCTCTCAGAGTACCAGTTGCACCTCTGCTTTTCAACGGGGGTATTCTGCACATCCTGCCATGTCTTCTGGTCTCATGTGATGTTATTTCTGTGTGCAGGTTTGGGACCAGCCCCTCTAATATTTTCCACGTGTAAATTATTATGTATCTCTCCCGCCTGCGCTCAAGGGAATACAGATTTAGGCTCTTAAGTCGGTCCCAATAGTTTAGATGTTTTACCGAGTGGATTCTAGCAGTAAAGGACCTCTGCACGCTCTCCAGGTCAGCAATTTCACCAGCAGTGAAAGGGGCTGTCATTGTGCAGCAGTACTCCACTCTAGAGAGCACAAGCGTTTTGAAAAGTGTCATCATCGGTATAGCATCTCTAGTGTGAAAAGTTCTTGTTATCCAACCTGTCATTTTTCTTGCAGTTGTGACGGCTACTTTATTGTGTTCTTTAAAGGTAAGGTCTTCCGACATGAGTACACCCAGATCCTTTACATTGCCTTTTCGTTCTATGTTATGATTTGCCTGAGTTTTGTACGTGGTTTCCGTTTTTATATTTTCATTTTTTCCATAGCGCATGAGCTGGAACTTGTCTTCGTTAAACACCATATTATTTTCTGTAGCCCATAGAAAGACCTGATCTACATCTGACTGGAGGTTCGCCGTGTCCTCTATGTTGCCTACTCTCATGAAGATCCTAGTGTCATCTGCAAAGGATGATACAGTGCTATGGGTTGTGCTCTTGTCTATGTCCGATATGAGGATGAGAAAAAGTACTGGAGCAAGCACAGTACCCTGGGGGACTGAGCTCTTAACGGTTGACGGGTTGGATTTTATTTTGTTGACTATTACACATTGGGTTCTGTTGGTCAGGAAATTGTAGATCCATCTGCCTACTTTTCCGGTAATTCCTTTTGAGCGCATTTTATGGGCAATAACACCATGGTCACATTTATCAAAAGCTTTTGCGAAATCTGTGTAAATTACATCAGCGTTTTGTTTGTCTTCCATAGCATCTAATGCCATATCATAGTGGTCCAGCAACTGCGACAGGCAAGAGCGCCCTGTTCTGAAACCATGTTGTCCGGGGTTATGGAGATGCTGTGATTCCATGTATTTTGTGATCTTACTTCTTAGCACTCTCTCAAAAATTTTTATGATGTGCGATGTTAGTGCTATCGGTCTGTAATTTTTTGCCTCTGCCTTATTTCCTCCTTTATGAAGTGGTGCTATCTCTGCTGTTTTCAGTATATCAGGAATAACGCCAGTATCTAGGCTTTGTCTCCACAGAATGTGAAGGGCCTGCGATAGTGGTTTTTTACAGTTCTTGATGAATATGGAGTTCCAAGAATCCGGCCACCCTCGAGTAAATTCATGGAAACCATGGAACCACCTTCCCGACGAAGCCGTAAATGAGAATTCGTTCCCTATCACCTAATGCATCTGTTTCCCTAGCAGATTTGATTGTTGCCGCGAAGGCGGCTAGTTTATTGTGCACCCCATACTCATCCTGTGAGCGGTAGCGCAAAAGCATTACAGAGAGCACAAAAGGTCTTTATCAGACCTCATCTTAGATTATTACATTAACAATTACATCTATCATTCACACCTTATAGTTACAATGTCAGCTAGTTACAGAGTAAGTGCTATTTCAAGAGCTACATATTTACAGTAAGTCATCATACATTAATGGTAGGTCTTATCGCTAATACATAATAGTTTGACCAATGGGGACATTACAGAGTCATAGGGGAGCTTCTGTTTATTATTAGTCCTCACAGTATACTACTTGTTTATGAATATCATATGTCGTTTATCTACTGGAAGCGAAATGTGGATACAGTGCAAGGATTTCAGGTAATTTATCCATGGTAATAAGATAGGTTGCCATATCATACAAAGTGAGCTTAGATTTATCTCTAAATAACTAAATTTTACTACAATCCAAGATATAGTGTTCGAGTGTGTGTCCCTGTCTTTGTCCACACACTTTACACTTTACTTCATCTAGATCCCTATACAAGCCGAACTGCCAGAGATACCTGTAGCCAAGTCTTATACGAGCTGTGACAACATCTGTTAGTCTACTGACTTTGTTACTTGCTCCGTACACATGTTTTACTTCACACATTTCATTGTGATGAACAATGGACCTGCTAGTTCCAGTTTGCACAGTTCTACTTTCTTCAAATTCATCCAGGAGTTCAGACACTCACAATTCTCAATCGAGCCGCCACGCTCTCCCACATAGAGCTCCACGACTCCGGCCTCACTCAGCTCTCTGCTCTGCTCCAGGCTTCGTTTCAACGTCTACGACACTGCTGTATCCAGGACTACTAAATAAATATGAAACTCACTAAACACTGTGTATCTCAAAATCAAATAAAAATCAAAATGTTTATTTAGGTAAGGTATTAAAGTAATTAGGTATCTAATCAACCCAACAACGTAACATAAACGTACGTTACATAGTCTTCAAGGACTAGATTTAGTCAATCATAATGATAATAATGTTTATTTATTTAGGGGGGAATAAATTTCTGGACACTGATTAATAATGGGCATCATTAATAATCGTAACATTATATTAATTCATTTTTTGTTGTATTAAAAATATAAAATACGAATCAACAACGTTTCACTCGAAGATACCTGAGTTTACCCGAGTGTACCTGAGTGTACCTGAGCCACTGACACTAGCGGCCTCGATGACGACAAGAAGCCGACGGCTTGTCGAAGGTCCCCATATTTGTCTTGGTGATCTTTTCCAGCTGTACTTAAAAAGTTAACAGAGTTTTGGCATTTACGGCTTCGGCGGGTAGGCGGTTCCATGGGTTAATAACCCTGTGTGTGAAAAAGCATCTCCTGTTGTCAGTCCTACATTGTGGCTTGTTGAGCTTGAAACCGATGCTCCTTGTTTGTGTTACATCTGACCTTCTGAAGAAATTGTCCGGACCATCCCCTCATTCTTATTGACCTTGCCTACTTCACTATTTGACTTGTTATATGATGAGTTTATTGGCTACGACTCCTCCCTCTGGCATTCACTTAGCAACCATTCCACTTCTGGTAGTAGCCTTAGTATACATAGCTTAGTTAACTTCTGTGACTCATTTAACCCATAATTAACTAAGACTATAATTATTGTTTACTTAAGGATTAAATTCACACTTCAGAAATGTGTGCAGTGTGATTGACAAATGTGTCAATCAATCATCGGGAAGAATGTACGATTGTGAGTTACATGAAAGTAACTAAGCTATAAATAATTGGAATTAATAATAATTGTAAATATTAATTAATACTAAATAATATTATTTAATAAATTAGTCCGAATTCAATGCAGAGTTTTCTTCCAAGCACAAAAACTTGTAAATATAAATACAAGATAATAGATCGATAAATAAATAGACAACTTTCAAATATTGCACCAAGTAATGGCGAGAGGAAAAAAACTAGACAGTTACATTACATTTGAAATTAATAATGGATGAATGGTAATAAATTGGTGTATGTTTGTATGTATACCAGACAAAGTCCATTTAATGCCAGAATTTAGCCATTTTGTGTAAAAACTCATATCTCATATTATTAATTATAACAGTAATCGAAAAAGTCATAGTTTGTATATACAAGAGAGAGCCATGAGCTAGATCGATGTGCTGAGTCCATAAGGATGTTGTTTTTGTTTTAAATTCAGCAACTCAGAACAAAAGTTCCAAGTAGCACGGGCTATGGTGAGCCCGTAGTGGACTTACCTGGCACAGGATTGATTGATGAAGATTAAGCCACCCAAGAGGTGGCACGGGCATGAATAGCCCGTAAGTGGTGGCCCTTTTGAGCCATTACCAGTATCAAAAGATGATACTGAAGATCTGTGGAGGCGCAACTGCACCCAGCGTGACGGGAGATGACTCCCGGACCAAATAAATAAATAAATAAATAAATAAATAAATAAATAAATAAATATGATTATTCAGGTAAGGTGGTGGTGACCAAAATGGTGACCAAATGGTGGCACAGGAGCGAGGCTGTGGTCTATAAGGAGGCCGAGCTTCCAGAAATACCGTCCTGTGATTGGCTGTTGCGGGGAATACCAACACTCTTTTATGAATAAAATTTAAACTAAGAAATAGGTCCTTGTGCACAACAACAAGGTTGTTGTGAAAAAGAACAACAATTTCTGTTTTACACCTGACAGAAATCTCCATCTAACTGAATAATTTACTCGAATAAGAGGGCAGAGCAATGTATCATTATTTGTGTCAAGGCAACCCCCAATAATAACGTCCCAAGTTAGGTAGCCAGCCCGTGTTTCTGTAACACCCGTTACATCCTGCAGTATTTAATTATCACTATATTAATATTTTTAAATACTTAATATTTCACTTTCTATTTAAATTAAAGTTGAAGCAGAATGTCATAAGCAAGGATGGTGTGCTGAATAAAGATGATTTACTAAGTGGATGGAGCCTTTAGCTGATCCCTTCCTGTGATTGGCTGTCGTGTGAATGTCAACAAAGAATATCTACCAATGATATGCCATTTATTATGCACCCCATACCATCTGTGGGCGGAGCTTGGAACCTCCTACCCGAGCACAACAACCCACCTTATGGGTTGCTGTTTGGCTATTTATAGTGCGTTGGAAAAGCAACAGATGGCGTTAGTTGTATTTTGCAGGGTAATTTGTTATAAGTGTAATTTGGTGTCAACAGATGGCGTAAGCTGTATCTTATGGCCACTGTTGGCCTGCCAGTTGATAGTGTTCTTATCTGCCGACAGATGGCATCAGCTGTATTATTATTATTATTATTATTATTTTGGGTGGAGGTTCCGCGCCGCTGGCCCTCACGGGATTGGGGGTGCTCCGACGGAACCCCCAAAGTGACAAGCCAAGAATACCAAGCTTTAGAATTACCGTAAATGCAATCATGCAACTTTAAATTAGAGATGTCTCTTCAATTTATTTGATTAATACATTATCATTAACGGCTATCCATTAATTTTATTTCAGTATATTAATTTATGGCTATTCACTATTCATTATTAGTCACCATAATAAATTCATGTTTAATTATCTATTTATTTGTTATAATGGGCTATTATGCTTCTTCATTTAAGGATTATCTATTATTTAATCATTTATGATTGTATTATTAATTAATTATTTATTTATTAAATAATTAATTATTATTATTTTAAAATTAAAATAAGTCCCCACTCCGTGAGCGTTTTCTTCCAACCACAGAATTATTATTATTATTTTAATAATATTATTACATTAATAATAATGTATTATTATTACTTTAAACACTGATCTATATGTCTGGTAGCTTATAATAAGGTTTTATACCGTGCTGGTATTAGGTAACTAGAATTCTGCAATTACTTTTTTTTATCTATTATTGAGGATATGTAAGACAAATGTAAGGTTTTGAGGCTAAGTAACGAAGATAGTTACAAGATACGAGCCAGATGGTGTTGAGATTGCAAAAGGGATTATGATAAGAACTTAAGCCAAAAAATCAATACATAAATGTTCGCAAATATGAGGCTGGGATTTATTTCTCGAAAAGTTAGCAATAAAATACGCTTTCTAGTTCTATATTTTACAAATTAAGACCAGGGATTCTGTCTAACGAAGCTGCAAGCTAAAACACCGTTATCCTATAATGTTCATCTGTAGCTTGACCCTAAATGCTCGTTTATTAAACGGATTTATTGTTAGAGTTAATTAGGAATAAACTTTGTTGAAGGAAGAGTTTCCAACAAATACCTTCCTGTGATTGGCTATCTTGTAGATCTGAGGCAAAGTGAAATTGACACCAGTAATTCCATCTATCATCATACTATCATGCAAGAGGAGCCACACATCTATGGATCATCCAATAAAATCAGCAGACGTCTAGATGTTACTGCTGCTCGGCTTAGACTCGGTTACAAGTATCTCTGGGAATTCTCATTATCTGCCGATGTAGACCTGACCAAATGTAAATTGTGTCAACAAAATTATTCGCTCACCCTCCGTCACTATGTGATGGAGTGCGAAAAGATACGTGAATTTAGAGACAATTCTATAACCAATGTTCCAGCGATGTGTAAATATTTCATTCAAAATGATCTGCTACCAGAAATTTTAGCCAAATATCCCCAGTTTGCTAACTGTAGGTAGTAACTGAGTGATTGTAACCTATCCACCGCTGCCCACTGGATGGGAGGCGGTGTGCAGGACAAACATATAAATTTTGACACTAGCTCTCTACATATGTCAGTTGCTTAATTTAGAACCTGTACTTGAGGTCGATCTCGAACCCATTGTTGATGTGACGACTTATATTGAATTTTGTAACTAGCTCATCAAGATTGTAACTTGCTTAGCTAAATGAATTGTGGGGTTCAGTCCCTGAGCCCATTATGTGCCTCTGTAACCCTTTCCACTACCGCCCACAAGATGGGTATGGGGTGCATAATAAATGAACTAAACTAAAAAAAAAACTGGCTGTTGCCGGGAATGCCACCGCTTATATGAATAAAATGCAAAATAAGAAATACGTCCTTTTTACTCAATAACCTTGTTGTTGTACAAAAGAACAACAATTTCTGTTTTATACAAGACAGATATTTCCATCTAACTGAATAATGTAGACCAATAAGAGCTGGGCGGAGGCATTGTATCGCCGATATTATTTGTGTCAAGGCAACCCCCAATAATAACGTCTCAAGTTAGGTAGCCAGCCCATGTTTCTGTAACACCCGTTACATCTTGCAGTATTTAATTAACACTATATTAATAATATTAAATACTTAACATTTCACTTTTTAGTTAGATTAAAGTTGAAGCAGAATGTCATAAGCAAGGATGGTTTGCTAAATAAAGATGATTTATTAAGTGGATGGAGCCTTTAGCTGATCCCTTCCTGTGATTGGCTGTCGTGTGAATGTCAACAAAGAATATCTACCAATGATATGCCATTTATTATGCACCCCATACCATCTGTGGGCGGAGCTTGGAACCTCCTACCCGAGCACAACAACCCACCTTATGGGTTGCTGTTTGGCTATTTATAGTGCGTTGGAAAAGCAACAGATGGCGTTAGTTGTATTTTGTGGAGTAATTTGTTATAAGTGTAATTTGATGTCAACAGATGGCGTAAGCTGTATCTTATGGCCACTGTTGGCCTGCCAGTTGATAGTGTTCTCTTCTGCCGACAGATGGCATCAGCTGTATTATTATTATTATTATTATTTTGGGTGGGGGTTCCGCGCCGCTGGCCCTCACGGGATTGGGGGTGCTCCGACGGAACCCCCAAAGTGACAAGCCAAGAATACCAAGCTTTAGAATTACCGTAAATGCAATCATGCAACTTTAAATTAGAGATGTCTCTTCAATTTATTTGATTAATACATTATCATTAACGGCTATCCTTTAATTTTATTTCAGTATATTAATTTTTGGCTATTCACTAATCATTATTAGTCACCATAATAAATTCATCTTTAATTATCTATTTATTTGTTATAATGGGCTATTATGCTTCTTCATTTAAGGATTATCTATTATTTAATCATTTATGATTGTATTATTAATTAATTATTTATTTATTAAATAATTAATTATTATTATTTTAAAATTAAAATAAGTCCCCACTCCGTGAGCGTTTTCTTCCAACCACAGAATTATTATTATTATTTTAATAATATTATTACATTAATAATAATGTATTATTATTACTTTAAACACTGATCTATACGTCTGGTAGCTTATAATAAGGTTTTATACCGTGCTGGTATTAGGTAACTAGAATTCTGCAATTACTTTTTTTTTTATCTATTATTGAGGATATGTAAGACAAATGTAAGGTTTTGAGGCTAAGTAACGAAGATAGTTACAAGATACGAGCCAGATGGTGTTGAGATTGCAAAAGGGATTATGATAAGAACTTAAGCCAAAAAATCAATACATAAATGTTCGCAAATATGAGGCTGGGATTTATTTCTCGAAAAGTTAGCAATAAAATACGCTTTCTAGTTCTATATTTTGCAAATTAAGACCAGGGATTCTGTCTAACGAAGCTGCAAGCTAAAACACCGTTATCCTATAATGTTCATCTGTAGCTTGACCCTAAATACTCGTTTATTAAACGGATTTATTGTTAGAGTTAATTAGGAATAATCTTTGTTGAAGGAAGAGTTTCCAACAAATACCTTCCTGTGATTGGCTGTTGCCGGGAATGCCACCGCTTATATGAATAAAATGCAAAATAAGAAATACGTCCTTTTTACTCAATAACCTTGTTGTTGTACAAAAGAACAACAATTTCTGTTTTATACAAGACAGATATTTCCATCTAACTGAATAATGTAGACCAGTAAGAGCTGGGCGGAGGCATTGTATCGCCGATATTATTTGTGTCAAGGCAACTCCCAATAATAACGTCTCAAGTTAGGTAGCCAGCCCATGTTTCTGTAACACCCGTTACATCTTGCAGTATTTAATTATCACTATATTAATATTTTTAAATACTTAACATTTCACTTTTTAGTTAGATTAAAGTTAGTTTTAGTTCATTTATTATGCACCCCATACCCATCTTGTGGGCGGTAGTGGAAAGGGTTACAGAGGCACATAATGGGCTCAGGGACTGAACCCCACAATTCATTTAGCTAAGCAAGTTACAATCTTGATGAGCTAGTTACAAAATTCAATATAAGTCGTCACATCAACAATGGGTTCAAGATCGACCTCAAATACAGGTTCTAAATTAAGCAACTGAGATATGTGGAGAGCTAGTGTCACAATTTATATGTTTGTCCTGCACACCGCCTCCCATCCAGTGGGCAGCGGTGGATAGGTTACAATCACTCAGTTACTACCTACAGTTAGCAAACTGGGGATATTTGGCTAAAATTTCTGGTAGCAGATCATTTTGAATGAAATATTTACACATCGCTGGAACATTGGTTATAGAATTGTCTCTAAATTCACGTATCTTTTCGCACTCCATCACATAGTGACGGAGGGTGTGCGAATAATTTTGTTGACACAGTTTACATTTGGTCAGGTCTACATCGGCAGATAATGAGAATTCCCAGAGATACTTGTAACCGAGTCTAAGCCGAGCAGCAGTAACATCTAGAAGTCTGCTGATTTTATTGGATGATCCATAGATGTGTGGCTCCTCTTGCATGATAGTATGATGATAGATGGAATTACTGGTGTCAATTTCACTTTGCCTCAGATCTACAAGATCTTGTTGAAGTTCTCGGTGTACTGCTGCTCTCAGATTGCTCATTGACAATCCAAGGTTACACTCAACGGCTCCTTTAAAGGCAGATTCTTTGGCTAACTTATCAGCTCTATCATGCATTCGGAGGCCAACATGAGATGGAGACCACATGAAATGGACTCTGTTACCATCCTTAATAATTTTGTTGTATTTGTGTCTAGCTTCAGACACGAGCATGTTACAGTTGTGTCTTAAAGAGTTGAGAGCATTTAAGGATGATAAGGAGTCACTTACAATTAATGTATCAAGTTTGGAGTTTGCTAAATAAAGATGATTTATTAAGTGGATGGAGCCTTTAGCTGATCCCTTCCTGTGATTGGCTGTCGTGTGAATGTCAACAAAGAATATCTACCAATGATATGCCATTTATTATGCACCCCATACCATCTGTGGGCGGAGCTTGGAACCTCCTACCCGAGCACAACAACCCACCTTATGGGTTGCTGTTTGGCTATTTATAGTGCGTTGGAAAAGCAACAGATGGCGTTAGTTGTATTTTGCAGGGTAATTTGTTATAAGTGTAATTTGGTGTCAACAGATGGCGTAAGCTGTATCTTATGGCCACTGTTGACCTGCCAGTTGATAGTGTTCTTATCTGCCGACAGATGGCATCAGCTGTATTATTATTATTATTATTATATTATTATTTTGGGTGGGGGTTCCGCGCCTCTGGCCCTCACGGGATTGGGGGTGCTCCGACGGAACCTCCAAAGTGACAAGCCAAGAATACCAAGCTTTAGAATTACCGTAAATGCAATCATGCAACTTTAAATTAGAGATGTCTCTTCAATTTATTTGATTAATACATTATCATTAACGGCTATCCATTAATTTTATTTCAGTATATTAATTTATGGCTATTCACTAATCATTATTAGTCACCATAATAAATTCATCTTTAATTATCTATTTATTTGTTATAATGGGCTATTATGCTTCTTCATTTCAGGATTATCTATTATTTAATAATTTATGATTGTATTATTAATTAATTATTTATTTATTAAATAATTAATTATTATTACAGTATTTTAAAATTAAAATAAGTCCCCACTCCGTGAGCGTTTTCTTCCAACCATAGAATTATTATTATTATTTTAATAATGTTATTACATTAATAATAATGTATTATTATTACTTTAAACACTGATCTATATGTCTGGTAGCTTATAATAAGGTTTTATACCGTGCTGGTATTAGGTAACTAGAATTCTGCAATTACTTTTTTTTATCTATTATTGAGGATATGTAAGACAAATGTAAGGTTTTGAGGCTAAGTAACGAAGATAGTTACAAGATACGAGCCAGATGGTGTTGAGATTGCAAAAGGGATTATGATAAGAACTTAAGCCAAAAAATCAATACATAAATGTTCGCAAATATGAGGCTGGGATTTATTTCTCGAAAAGTTAGCAATAAAATACGCTTTCTAGTTCTATATTTTGCAAATTAAGACCAGGGATTCTGTCTAACGAAGCTGCAAGCTAAAACACCGTTATCCTATAATGTTCATCTTTAGCTTGACCCTAAATACTCGTTTATTAAACGGATTTATTGTTAGAGTTAATTAGGAATAATCTTTGTTGAAGGAAGAGTTTCCAACAAATACCTTCCTGTGATTGGCTGTTGCCGGGAATGCCACCGCTTATATGAATAAAATGCAAAATAAGAAATACGTCCTTTTTACTCAATAACCTTGTTGTTGTACAAAAGAACATCAATTTCTGTTTTATACAAGACAGATATTTCCATCTAACTGAATAATGTAGACCAATAAGAGCTGGGCGGAGGCATTGTATCGCCGATATTATTTGTGTCAAGGCAACCCCCAATAATAACGTCCCAAGTTAGGTAGCCAGCCCATGTTTCTGTAACACCCGTTACATCTTGCAGTATTTAATTAACACTATATTAATAATATTAAATACTTAACATTTCACTTTTTAGTTAGATTAAAGTTGAAGCAGAATGTCATAAGCAAGGATGGTTTGCTAAAATAAAGATGATTTATTAAGTGGATGGAGCCTTTAGCTGATCCCTTCCTGTGATTGGCTGTCGTGTGAATGTCAACAAAGAATATCTACCAATGATATGCCATTTATTATGCACCCCATACCATCTGTGGGCGGAGCTTGGAACCTCCTACCCGAGCACAACAACCCACCTTATGGGTTGCTGTTTGGCTATTTATAGTGCGTTGGAAAAAAAACAGATGGCGTTAGTTGTATTTTGTGGAGTAATTTGTTATAAGTGTAATTTGATGTCAACAGATGGCGTAAGCTGTATCTTATGGCCACTGTTGACCAGCCAGTTGATAGTGTTCTCTTCTGCCGACAGATGGCATCAGCTGTATTATTATTACTTCCGAATTCCCTTTAAACACTTATCTACAAATCCCTTGGCTTATGATAAGCTTTTATACCATTTATGATAAGTATTAGATAACTGGAGTTTCGCAATTACTTTTATTTATCAACTGTTGAGGATATCATCATATAACGTCTGGTTAGGACGTACTGCTCTCGATTGATGAAGATTAAGCCACCCAAGAGGTGGCACGGACATGAATAACCCGTAAATACTGCTCTCGTAATATTATTCAGGGGGGTGGGGAAACTATCAAGTGAAAGCGCCAAGCCATTACGACTATATAGCACTCGGAAGGGATCAGGATATGGATTTGGGATGGAACGGGGGAAACGAATGGTGCCCAACCTCTTGGGCGGTCGGGGAGAGAACGCGGACCTGTAGGAAACGAGACCGTTGCTCTACCGTTCAGCCCAAGTGGTTAATCGTAATATTATTAAAACAACAATTTATGCATATAATAACAGCATTTCACACTAAAAATACTTGGATATATTGAAATTTGGTAGTGAATTCCCATCTAGGAATCTTCTATGACTAAACTGTACTTTTTCATCATTTTTATGTACTTACTACTTATTATTAAATTATTAAGTACTTACTATATTAATTAAATAAATTATTTTATTTAATATTTAAATTAAATGATAAAATAATAGGTAATAATAAATCATTGTGTAGGGGGACAGGCAGCCAGTGTATATATACATGTTAGGCTTATACCAAGGTGCCACAAAGGTCCCACAAAGGTGCCAAATTAAAGACTGGGGGCTGCTGGCGGCCCTGGCCAGGCTGAACTTCCGCGCCCTTAATTATAATCACCAATGTTTAATAATCTTCACAGAGAGAAACAACTGTAAATATAGGAATAGTTTATTACAACATACACGGTAAAGAAAATAGTTCGGAAACTAAGGGAATAAAGCTGCCGAAAAAACATTAAAGTCCACTTCAAGTTCAAGTATGTTTATTGAGACAATAAAAAAAATACATCTCAAAGGGATAGAGTAGCTTAGGCTATTTCTACCCCCCTCTACTTCAAGCCCCTCAAGGGGCGCACAAATTCAATGAGTACAAATACACAAATCACAATACAAGAATCCCATTTAACATAGCAGGTTAAAATAGGAAGCACAGCATATAAGTATTACAAGTGAGTTACAAGTTACAAGGCAACATTAAGAAAACATGGAGCACAATTTCACAAATATTGGGTTCAAAAAAGATTTTAAATAACAAACCAATACTCCTGTCCAATAACGATGGTCAGCTTACAGCCTCTGATATTGCTATTAAGTTTAATAGGTTCTTCTCTTCTATTGGGTCATCCCTTGCAAATGATATTCCATCTTCCAGTACTGATGTTCAGGACTATCTTACAGGTAACTATCCACAGTCTCTGTACCTAACGCCTGCAAATTCCACTGATGTTAATGAGATAATCCTTTCCCTTAAAACAAAGTCTAGTGCCCTTGAGGAGATACCAACTTTAATTTACAAAAAAAGCCTCCAGATCTTTAGCCCCTTCTATTGCATTGCTCTTCAACAAGTCACTTGAACTCCAAACCTTTCCAGATATTCTAAAAAAAAGCGAGAGTAATCCCTGTCCACAAATGTGGTGATCTCACTGATGTTAACAACTACAGACCTATATCAATCCTGCCAAACTTGTCAAAAATATTTGAAAAACTAATCTACAAGTAGCTTTACTCTTATCTAGCCAAACACAATATACTTAGCTCGTGTCAATATGGCTTCAGGCCCAAAAAAAGCACTAACGATGCACTTACTAGTATGATTAACTTGATACATGCAGCTCTTGATAAAAATGAGTTCCCTGTTGGGTTATTTGTGGACCTGCGTAAGGCTTTTGACACTGTCAACCACCAAAACCTTCTTCTTAAACTGGTTGAGAGAGGTACAGTCTTTAACATGATTGGGAAGGTCATTCCACATTCTGGATTCCTTGATTTGTAAAGCATTTCTAGTTTGATTAAGTCGTACTCTTGGAATATCAAAAAGGTATTTATTTCTGGTGTGGTGCTCATGGGTTCTGTTACAGCCTTCAATGAAGCTTTTAAGGTCAGGATTGGTATTACAATTCAGCGTTTTATATATATATAATACACATGAGAGGATGTGCAGTGACTTAATATCTAACATATTCAGAGATTTGAGTATGGGTACCGAGTGATGTCTGGGGCCAGAGTGTGATATTGTCCTAATAGCAGCTTTGTGTTGAGTAATTAGAGGATGTAAATGATTTTGGGTAGTGGAACCCCAAGCACAAATACCATAGTTGAGATATGGATAGATGAGGGAGTAATAGAGCGTCACCAGGGCAGGGCGGGGTACATAATATCTGATCTTAGAACGAATGCCAACAGTTTTTGAAACTTTTTTTTATATATTTAGAATGTGTTTCTGGAAATTCAGCTAGTGGTCAATGAGAACGCCAAGGAATTTGCCATCTATTTTGTTACAAATTTGGGTATTATTTATCCTGAGATTTATTTGATTTGAGGATTTATTGCCAAACAAAATATAGAAAGGTTTGTCAATGTTGAGGGTGAGTTTGTTGGCAGTTAGCCAAAGATGGACTTTATTTAGCTCAGTATTCACTGTGACATTAAGAGCAAGGGGGTCAGGACTGGAGTAAATGAAGGTTGTGTGGTCAGCAAATAGAATTGGTTTGAGGTGTTGGGAGGCATTTGGAAGGTCATTAATCTTTTGCCCGAAACGCATTGCGTAATAGTGGCTTTAGGCATTGTATGTACTAGCTATGTATGTACTAATGTAGATGAGAAAGAGGAGAGGGCCAAGTATGCTGCCCTGAGGAACACCAATGTTGATGGGTAGGGTGGGAGAACTTGAATTATTCACAGAAACATACTGGAGCCTGTCAGTAAGGTAGGATTTGAGGTATTGCAGGGAGTGACCTCTGACTCCATAATGATGTAATTTAAGATAAAAACTAAGCAATACCTAATTAACTCCCTGTAACCTACCTTACCCCTATAATGTCAACCCATGTCTGTTATTTTTAACATAAAATAAAAAAAAAAAATGTTTATTAGGTAAGGTACACACATACAAGGGATTTTACAAAGAATGTTTGATTTATAGATAGGGCTAAAACATACAATGCCTAAAGCCACTAATACGCAAAGCGTTTCAGGCAATATCGTGTAGTGTACTCTATATATCAAAATATATTACTTTGAAACCCGTATCATTCAGTAAAAAAAAAAAAATTGGGCTAGTTTTATTACAATTTCGCTACTTTTAGACCGTCAGCTCGCTACTTTCCGCAATTTGGAGCTGGCAATTCCCCCGCCACCACCACCAGTCAGCTGAGAGAGGAGGACGGTGACACCAACTGGGGAGATTGATCCTCCTCAGAGCTCCATTCATCTCTCATTTACTTCTCTTCTCTTCTCATCATTTCGGCGGCACCACGAGCCGTGGGCAGGTGTGGTCCATTACTCTGGTTTCCTCGTTAATGTAAATAAATGCTGTTTTCAAGGTTGGGGTTATTAATGCGTGGTATTGTATAAGGTTGTTTACTGTGTTTTTTCGTGTTATGTCATGTGATTTGGTTCGCGGAGTCATTTGAGTATACTACGGTATACAAGGTGATCTTTTTGGTTTGAGGTGATTTGGGTCAGAGATTGGTGAGCTGAAACTGCGTCTTTTAGGCCAGCAGTCTACACGGGGTGAGTAGTTAAGCTCGGCCAGTGGTTGGATGGGTGACCGTGTGGACAACATTCACCATTGTATGGGAGCCCCTCGTCGCTCCTGGAAGGATCAATACAGTGTTATACTCTCAAGTGAATTCGTTCAGTTCACTTCCAACTCATATTTACGCTAGTTAGGTCGATTTACTTAGGCTGGAGGCTAGTTTGTGGGGGTAACTATATACCTGGTTGAAGGTATATAGTTGTGTAACCAATGTTGGAATTGATTTGTTGTAGATCTGTTTTAAGATTTTGATTTATTGAGAACTTTTGTATCAGTGAGGATTTATTCAGTTGGCACACATACCAACCTGTCCTCGGGGAGGAGATCTGCTCAAGGGAATGGATTGGGGACAACTACATAATTTGTGCTATTATGTACTCACTGTCCAGAGTTAGGTTAGGTTAGGTTTCATTTTTTGGTTACGTTAATATGATGTATTACTGTATTGATGATACAGCATTATTACTGTATTAATGGTACAACCTGTCCTAAGGTTTCCCAATGTCAAGATGCACATGGGATGCATATCTATAGTAACTTAATTATTTTAGCAGTACTGTACATTTTACATCTTGGGCCAAATAAATTCCTTTGTCATGTTAATGAATCCAACAAAATGCTGTATCTTACCTAATAGTTCTTAAAACATTCAAGCTACTCAAACTGAACCTAAGTTCAGTCAAGGTATACTATATACCTTGACTGAACTTAGGTTCAGTCTGAGTAGCTTGAATGTTTTAAGAACTACAGTATTAGGTAAGATACAGCATTTTGTTGGATTCATTAACATGACAAAGGAATTTAGCACCTCAAGGTATACTCAAGGTAAGGTAAGGTAAGTGGAACTTACGAACTTACCAAGCCTTTAAACTAACCTAAGGATTCCGAATGTTAAATAAAGGGCAGTGGGGTGCTGTACTATTTGGATACAGGCCAGTATGAACCTGTTAGTGACCAGATTAGAGCCAGAGTGCATGGGGGGATTGTGTGAAAATCCTGGTCTGGCTTCAGTGGAAGCCTCAGCAAACCCTTGTGTGTTCAGTAAAACTCCAGGTTGCAATCCTTTTGACCATGTCGTGGCCTAGTTGTATGGGAAGTGTTTGTGGAAACATCCACTGCATAGGTTCAAATCCTCAAAACGGCTCATACAAATTTTATCAATAAGTTTAGTGTTAGTATATAAGAAGACTGAATGAGAAGCAGAGCAACATACTGTATAGTTATATCAAATGATCCCTACTAAAAAAATTAGACAAGCTGTATTGAGAGTTGGAAATGTATGGCTTTACCTAATACTGTAGGGTGCAGGCCCTTGGGTGTATTTATTAAAAATACAAATATAGGCCTATGGTATCAGAAAGTTACCCATTTAAAACTGCCTCTGCACACTTTAATTAATAAAGTTTGGCTTTTCTCTACTTAATGGATGTGCTAGGTTGGGCTAGATAATGTTTAGTTAGGTAAGTGTAGATTAATCTCTTGGTAGTACAGTTGGGTTCATTCTCGACTCTCAATTGGAAATCCTAGGTTTGAATCCTGGGTAGGACAGAAATGGTCAAGATGTTTCCTTTCACCTAATGCCTCTGTTCACCTAGCAGTAAGTAGGTACCCAAAAGTTAGTCTACTGTTGTGGGGTTGCACCCTGGGGAGGATCAGTAGCTCAACCTTGGAGGGAACTGGATATAAGCCTAACATACAAAATAAATAAATAAACATTTATACATGCATGCATGCATACATACATATATACATTCATATATATATGCGTACATACATACATGGCCTCGCGGCTGAGTGGATAGCGCTTGGGGGTTGTAGTCCTAATGGCCTGGGTTCGATTCCTGGCTGAGGTGAAAACAAATGGACAAAGTTTCTTTTACCCTGCTGCCCCTGTTCACCTAGCAGTAAATAGGTACCTTGAAATTAGACAGCTGCTATGGGCTGCTTCCGGGGGGGATGTGTGTGTGTGTGTGTTAGAGAGAAATATATGTACTGGATATAATAAAGGAAAAAAGATAGGTTAGAAAGGTGGGGTCCAAGAGCTAATAGCTCGATTCTGCAGACACAAATAGTAAATACATACATACATATTTATGTATGTTAATATCATGCCGAACCTGTCTCCTGAAGCCCACATCAAAAGAATATCATCAGTGATGTATGCGAGGTTGGCTAACATCAGAACTGCCTTTAGAAACTTGTGTAATGAATCAATTTAGAACCTTGAACGACCACATATGTAAGACCAATCCTGGAGTATTGGGCTCCAGCATGGAGTCCATATCTTGTGAAGCACAAGACAAAGCTGGAAAAGGTTCAAAGGTATGCCACTAGACTAGTCCCGGAACTCAAGAGGCATGAGTTACAAGGAAAGACTGTATGAATTACATCTCACATTGCTGGAAGACAGAAGAGTTCGGGGAGACATGATCACCACATACAAAATTCTCAGGGGGAATTGTCAAGGTAGAGATGGACATTATTTAACATAGGTGGTACCATACTTGCACACTGGGACACAGGTGGGAACTGAGTTCCCAAATGAGCCACAGAGACATTAGAAAGAAATTTTTCTGTGTCCGATTATTTAATTAATAAATGGAATGTATTAGGAAGTGATGTGGTGGAGTAAGACTAATGATTTTTAAGTGGTAATAATTTATATACCGAGTCAGTTTATGAACCCGGTAACCACAGACTTTGCTGTTAGTTCTAGCATCCATAAACAAGATTAATTATCAGTATCAGAATGTTGGTATCTCTACAGTATCAGAGTACAGTACTGATCAAAATTGTGAAAGTCATGTACAGTACAGATATATTAATTTGAAGTGATAAGATATAAGCAACCTTACTGATAAAGATAAGACTTTTGTCAGGTTATCAAAGGTCAGCATTTTGTTTTGATCCATTAATATGTATACTCATCCCTGAATCACACGCCAGCCTTTGAAGAAAGTAAGTAGACATTGGCTTAGCTCTTCAGAGAATTACTGTTATAATGTTTACAAATTAAAGTTCATATATTATTTATATATATCATATATCATTTAGCCAACCAGATGTGTGGTACTTTTTTTTTTTGGTGTGGGGGAGAGGGAGTGAGAGTGTGGGCATAGGAAAAAGAGTAGCTGAATATATTTTATTTTATTTATCTATACAAGAAGATACAATAGATTTGTGAGAGTATGTAACATTGGTGTTCTTACATTCTTGCAAAGCCACTAACATGTATAGCATTTCAGGCAGTTGAATCTTAGCTACTGTAGTGTAAATATTTTTATATAATTCTGAGTATAGTACAGAATTTCATTTTTTTTTACCATCTGTTCAGTTAGCCTTAGATTTTTAATTTATGGGATTTGGAGTTAACAATGCAAGCATACTAGTATATACATAACCGTAAACACTTTGCCCCATTTTTTTTTAAATTTAATTAAATTAGGCTTTAAATTCAAGAAACATAATGAATGAGATTCAGCTTAAAGTTATGAAGGGGCAAGTAGTGGTGATAAATCATAATTGATGCAACATTTAATTATGGGAAAATATTGAGGTCAAATGATGGGATCGAACCTGTATATATTTTCTCATAGATTCCTCATGCATGTGGATTGGACGGAAGAACGACATTCTTGCTTCTTGCAGGTTGACGTTCATTGCTCGACTATCTAAGTGGTTGGGCACCAGTTGTTTCCTCTGTCCTATCCTAAAGCCTTGTTCTCGTATCTCTTCCAAGTGCTATATAGTCGTAATGGCTTAGTGCTTTTTCCTGGTAATTACTCTACCTCATCATATTCTTGCTATTTCATTATGCATTTCACTGAGTTTTTTCAGCTGATGATGCCACTGAATGTTATTTAAAATTAATAGCATATTTGAATAAAATTTGATGTTTTGAATGAATTTTATTTTTATTTCAGGCATCATGAGTGAAGCGGAGGCTTACCAAGGAGACCAGGGGATAGTGCCACGGCAGCCATCCCATGCTGCTGCAGATTTATTGTCAACATTAAAAAAAGCCCTCTTTATCATTGGCTCTACTACAATTATCTTTGCTGCATTAAGGAACAGTCTCACTTAGTAAGAATCTCTGTGAATTGTACTGTAATTTAATACTATACTTAGATAAAATATTAACCTGCAGGAGTATGTTACACAGGTAGTTAATTAAAACCTAGGCAAGTCGCCTAACATATCAAGGCTGATACTTCTTTGTCCAAGGAAGCATCTGTGCTGCGTTGCTGGTAATTTTACTAAAAGACTGGAATTTTGATAATGGTCGACAGTGTTCAAATTGCAATGCGTAAAGTTGCTTCCAAAAGTACAGTGATCCTCTGTTCTGTCTGGTTCACAGCACGGTTGGGCAGGACTTGTGCTACAAGGGTAGATGTTTGTAGAATTAAATCTTGCAACACCATTAAAAGCCATATAGAGCAGCTAGGAGTATCGGGATAATAAGCTACCCAGCTACAATTAGATACATTGTTCAGAATGTACTGTAGATACATTGTTCACAATGTAGATACAGCATGATTAGATACATTGTTCACCGTTCATAAGAGCTCATTCCCAACTCCAGAGTAAATGAGTTTAGTACTACCACATACATGTCTGAAAGAAGCAACCATCCTATTTAAGTAATCAAAACGCCCAACTATTGCCCTTGACTCCTGCCAAAGCCCACCATCCTCACATTCTGCACTCGATTGCAAAATATCCTACAGAATTGAGATCGAAAGCTGTCAGTTAAAATCAAATTTTGATTGTAGTATAAGTTTCCTGCCTACCTGCCATAAGAAAAAAAAATAAAAAATTATGCACTCCTAAATTAATGTGGCTAGTTTATCTTAGTTTTGTTGTTTTAAGGTTCGCTACCTGGAACAAAAGTTCCAAGTAGCACGGGCTATGGTGAGCCCGTAGTTTATCTTAGTATTACAGGGGATCTGGGATAATTTTAATGCTCTGGAGTATACACAGTACAGTACAATAATATTTACTAGTTTGTCCTGTTTTCCTGAGCACAACTCTGTAGTACATATTACTGATTTTCTGGGACCTGCTAATTACTGTAGAAACTTAATTTGAATTTACCTTACAGTACAGTACTTAATTTCACTGCTGTTTTATAAGTGACTAATATTACTACTATAAATTATTAAAGATATGGTTATTAACTTTTGGTATGTGACTTTTTTTTTATTAAATTCAACTTCCCCCCATCCCCTCCAGTGGGTATGTGGGGGGAGGGGTAGAATTCTTCCTATAGTCAACCATTATTCCCTCGCTTTTTTTATGCAGACTCCTTCTTTATGCACTCATACACTTCTGGGAATCACAGTGCATAAGTGCATTCACTGTGCACATTTTAACTCTTTTTACTCCTACTCGCATTAGACTCCAAATACTCTCATTTTTGTGCATTTGGCAAAGATCCTCGGGATCAGAAACTACCATACCTGTCCACCCTTTAAAATGTTGTGATTTTGCATACAATTCAATTTCTTTCAGAATGAGCAAAAAACTGAGTCAAAGGTAAGTTTAAGGCTTAAAACTTGTGTTTTGAATATTCTGGGGTTTCCTCCCCCATTGTCCTAATGCAATTTAACTAAATGAAATTTACATTTGTACAGTACTAGCAAGGAAATCACAAGCATGTGATTTATCTGAAGAAAATAATCTGTGCACATTAAACAATCGATCAAATACACTGTACATTGAACAATGGGACATTATACTGTATGTACTGTTTTTTCTCTTTCCGCACCATTTGGATTGGTCGATACAGGGACGGCCTTGCTTCTTGGTGTTGTTGGCATTCAATCCCCGATGTCCAAGTGGTTGAGCACCATTCCTTCCCTCCCATCCTATCCTAGAAACTTGTCCTCAAATCTGTATAGAGTCATACAGGTCTAGCTCTTTCTTTTAATACTACCTACCTTTCCTTACATTCCTATTTTTTAATTTTTTTAAATGATTTCCAATGTTGAATTTTCTGCTGTTCTGTTGAAGATTGTGTAACTAATTTGGTGTCCTTACAGTCATTTGCAGCATTTCTGGGGAGCATCTGGTAACTTTTGGCAGCACCAGTGGGATAAGATCCTGCGTACCTTTGGAGATGACTCTTTTGTTCTGTTTGTTTATGGTAAGCTTTAATATTGGAGCTGGAATAAAAGTCATTTCAGCCACCAATGGACAGAACTTGTTTGAAACTTGAATTATGAAAGAGAATAGATTTTTTTCACTCTAATTTCCATCACGTTGTGGGAATGTACTAAATTGTTTATAGTAACAAAAGTATTACAGTAGTTGGAACTTTAATTTGTCTTTATTATTTAATAACTCAGAATAAAAGTAAGTGGTGATGTTCATATCAATTACTACATAGTCTTCACGGCTTGGTCCCTTCTTTTGATAATTACTAACTTGAATGAAGATTTTAAAATATATTTATTATCTTTTCAGGAACAACAATTGTGTCGTACATTGTGTACTGGACAGTTGGGTCCATCTACACTCTTGTAGACTTAACAAACAAACCTGCCTTTTTAAAGCGTTACAAAATCCAGCCCGGAACTAATGAACCCGTTGAACTCAAGAAGCTGGTTAAGGTACGAGAGCTTTCAAAATATTTTCTCCACCTACTTGCAACCTCTTCACCATTTACCCTATGACTTCCTGTGTCTTCTTTCCTCTTTTGTTGTTCCAAAATTTTGTTTTTGAGGACGAGAAGACTTCCTCTTCCTATGGCTTTGTCAACACTCATTTAATCCTCCACCTGCCTCTCTGCTCTACTTTCTTTCATCTTTCCAAAAGAATACAAATGTGATTCAAGTAACTATGTATTAGGCCATAAGTGTTACCAGTACATCCAGTAAATTTACTAAATGAGAAATTATATGCATTTTTGTCATAAAATACTGTGCAACTAGAAATTTGTTTTTCCCTTTCATTCATTTGTCTTTATTTCCTTTTAAATTTTTAAGATATGTATTCAAAAAGTTGCATAATTCATCATTAATCTTTTAGCACTCGTAATGGTGAGTTAATGTTGAACAAACAAAAATTGAAAGAGAATAGTCCTCAAATTTAGAAATTGATTCCAGAATGCTTAATATACAGTGTGTCTTGTAATTATCCAAGTAGTTACAGGACGAGAGCTACACTCAATGTCCTATCTCTTTGTCATGTGACACTGAAATTATTGATGGTTTTGGCCTCCACCATCACCCCAGTTAACTTGTTCCAATCATCTACTGCTCTGTTTACAAGAGTGAACTTTCTAATGTTTTTTTTGGCAGCCTAGTTTCTTTAGTTTGAATTTGTCTTCTTGTTCTCTATGTTTGAGTTTTCAAAATTCTTGTTTGTCAGCTTTGTTGATTCTTGTTACTGTTTTGTACGTACTGTAGTGATTATATCGCCTCTTTTTCTTCATCTTCTAGATTTGGTATATTTAACATCTCAAGCCTCTCTTCATAGCTCTTGGTTTTCAGTTCCAGAAGCCATTTTGTTGCAAGACTTTGCTCGTTCCAATTTAATGATGTGCCTCTTGAGATATGAACACCATAACTGCTGCATATTCCAATTTTGGTCTCACAAAGGTCATACACAATTTCTTTAATTTTCACTATCCTTGTACTGTTTAAAAGGGATTCTAAAGTTGGAAAGTGTAGCATATGCTCCTCACACGATGTTCTTTATGTGGTCCTCAGGCGACAGTTTCCATCCAGAACCACCTCCCTCTAGATCTCTCTGTCGGTATTCTATAAAGCTTTTTCACATAAATTGTAAGTTGTGTGTGACCTACTATTTTCTGTTTTTCATTCCATAATGTGGCATTTATTCACATAAAATTCCATCTGCCAAGTGTTACTCCATATTTTTGTCAAGACCTTCATGAAGGGCATAACAATTGCCTCAAGTGTCATATCTACCACAGTAGCTTGGCATCATCGGCAAACATGTTCATATAGCTTTTTCTAGGCACCTGGAATGCAGTCGATTACTACAGGGATCACTGATCTTTTTGTTAGGCAACCACACAATAGATTACGGGCTCACCATAGCTCGTGCTACACGGAACTTCTTGTTCCAGGTAGCGAATCTTTAACAACAACAACCACAATTGTGTTTAGCAGCGGAAGAGTTAAGACAGAAATTTTTTCAGTTTTCTCCCTATTTCTTCATCGTTTTCTGGTTAATCATTTCACATGCAGTACCCTTTTTTCTTACCCATTTACTTGTTCACTTTCTATACACAAAATACACTTTCTACCTTGTCCAACCAAGACTTTTCTCTAATTTATCTTCCAGTTTATGCAACTCCATACACGCTTGACATTCTTAACGAAACATATCTTGCAAAATATTTTTCTGTAGCTGCATGGAAAATCCTGAGCTACTAATCTGAATTTGCAGTGTTTGTCCCAGGGGGGGGGCCTAAATTGTAACTTTAAGATTTTGAATTCCACTATAGTGAACCCCTAGAGTTTAATAAAACATACCTTTAATGGCAGGGCAGAGACGAGCCAGAGAGGCAGAGACATGTTCGATCCCCACAAAAGCAATCAAGGGGTTGACATCACAGGCCCGTGGCCAGTAACTGGTCGAGTGACTGCACGACGATTTGAACACGTATCATCAGACCTTGATAAGCCTAACAGGCTGGCTGTCACTAACAGTGGGAAACATAAAGTATATTTTAACAATTTTTAGTTAATTTGTAGGATAAATTTATAAACATTTTATAAGGTGTCTTCATTGTATGTGTTTTCTTTGGTCATAATGTAACTTACCCATTTCATTTCTTTTGTTTTTATCAACATGTACCAGTAAATGTTTTGGATTTAATAATGTTGTGATTCTATAGTTACTTTAGCAATATAGTTGAATGCTCATTATACCAATATATATATGTGTTATATTCCTGACAGTGTATCATATGGGTGAACATCAACCAGACCATTGTGAGCATCCTGTTTTCTATGCTCTGTTACTACCTGATGTCTCTCCGTGGATTTGACCAGTCTACTCAGTTGCCGACATTTCACTGGGTTCTCTTCGAGCTGATTGTCTGTATCCTCCTGGAGGAAATAGGCTTCTACTATTCCCACAGGTATTTAAAAATGGAGTTTGATATGCAGGCGAGTTTTATTGGAGTTTGATAATTACTAGTATGCATTCTTGCACACATGTACTGTACAGTGTGTATGTGTATATATATATATATATATATATATATATATATATATATATATATATATATATATATATATATATATATATATATATATATGTATATACAGTACACACACACACACACTGTATATATAAATATACAGTATATGTATGTATGTGCCCATTTGTATGCACTTTACCTGTTGGCTACAACATGCACAATATTTTTTTTCCCCTATTCATACCAAGAGACAAAATGTAGCCAAAAATGTTTCCATTTGCGTCCTTTTATTAAATAGCTGGTAAAAAAAATCTACCCTTTTCAGCTGTGCCATAAATAAAAAAATAAATGGGCAAACAATTAAAAATAAAAATAAATTGTTTTAAATTTGTTTAGTACGCTTAATACTTCTAATTAAAACAAAAATGATATTATGTAGGTTTCTGCAAGATGTATTATCGTAATAAGTACTGTACAACATAAGTTACCAGCTTCCCACTATTGACGAATCCTGCCACTTTCACTTGTGTGACCTCACTCCTTTATAAGCACTAGCCCCCTGGGTATCTGTAAATTAGACAAAGCTCTTGTTAATCAAGAGGCAAAGTCTTTTTAGCTTCATGTTTCTTTTTTAGTATTTACTAATGCTGTATAGCGTTTGTTTGTACTCTATTGTTATCTAACTATTCGCTGACTTTATATTAAATATTTGAAATTATGGAAATATTAAGGAATGAGATTATTAATATTGTTATTGTAATTATTACTGCATTGTGATATACCCTTTAAATATTCCCATAATCTCACCATTGCCTCTGCTAGCTCGTCTGTCTTGTTAATCTTCGATCCAGTAAATGCAAGCTATAATACATATTTCGTTTTTCATATTAAGTTGGAGTTTTATCTTGCAGGCTTTTCCACCATCGTCTGCTATACAAACACTTCCACAAGCTGCATCACGAGTGGCAGAGCCCTATTGCCATCACGGCCATATACGCCCACCCACTGGAGCATATATTATCTAATATGGCTCCTGTGTTCCTTGGTCCTCTGGTGATGGGTTCCCATGTGGCCACTATATGGCTCTGGGTTAGTCTGGCCCTCCTCAGCACCTTGAACGCTCACAGTGGTTACCATCTGCCGTTCTTCCCTTCTCCCGAGGCTCATGACTTCCATCATCTCAAGTAAGTTTATAACCAGATGTTGATTGATTTGTATTTTGTCTATCACGTTTTAATCCTTGGGTTGCTAGCAATGCTTATATTCTTTGGTTGGTAGACGTGCTTTGCTAATTGTTTATAAAGTGAGGTAATGGCAATTAGAAAAGATAAATTCGGCTTATGAATTTTTGAAGCTAACAAGAACAGATTTTGGTAGTTATTTTAGCTTCAAAACAAGTACACATAGATAGATGCAAGTATTTAATTGATCGGTGTAAAGTTTAGTGGATAAATCATAGGTTAAGCTCATTGGATGATAATTAGGCCAGGAATAAGTAGTAATTCAGAAGCCATTTTTCAGGTTTTCCCTTGTAATTTAAAATTCATAGTACATGAATTTGATGGTGAACAAATCGAACAATTAAATTGATGGTGAATTTAATATTTTCTTTCCTCTGTCCTATCCCAAATCATTGTCTTGATATTCTCTCCCAAGTGCTATATAGTCATCCTGACTTAGAACTTTCTCATAATTGCCTTACTTTAATAGTGTATATTATTTAATACTTAAGTTTAACTATGACATAAGCAACATGTAATAAAATTGGGAGAATATTGCTTTAAAATGTATAGGATATTTAGCTGGTATTTGATATTATCTTATTTATAACTGCTTAATCATTAAAATTATACAATTAATGAACTTGTCTGTAAATTATGCTTTGAGGCCCTTGTTGAGCCAAAACAAAAAAACGTAATTAATAGCAAAGAGAATCAAACTATAGTATATCATAAATACACTGTATATACTTTTTCTTGGTACCCTTTTTCAGTCTTCTGGTATGGTTTTGTGCCAGTGCAATCATTACAGAATAACATTTCTGATACCACATCTGATACATCCAGGGATATCACAATGTAGTAATTGTGTGTGTTAGAATCAGTGTAATGATAAAGAAGTAGGCAAAGAAAGGTGAGACTGCTGTGCCGAGAAGGCATGAGAAATGGTAGGGAAGAAGGGTAGGAGACGGCAGGTTTGAAGATGAAGTGAATATTTGACATGTAAACTCGACAGCTCACAAGGAACAACTTGTCTCATGAGGTAGTAAACTTTCTTGATTTTTTGAAGTATACTGCTGTTGATTTTCAGTGTTTTTGCCTGTTTTATTTTTAGTATTTTTTACAGTTTTTTAATTTGTTTCCAGGTTTAACCAGTGCTATGGAGTATTGGGGGTCTTGGATTTACTTCATGGTACCGATGATAAGTTCAGAGCATCAAAGTGTTTCTCTCGGCATCTAATGATGCTGTCTCTTGTACCGCCTCGTGAAGCCTATCCTGACGACAAACCTGTGGGCAAAGTCATCAAAGGCAAACAGTGCTAGAGAGTCGACCAAAGGCAAAATAAATCCAGATGTTACTTGCCATGTGGTGGTGTAATGGGATTCACAATGATCTACTCTGGTTGCTGCTATTTTTATTGATTTTTTAAATTCGGCTATTATTTGTTAGCAGCTTATATATAGAAAAGCTAGTTTCACCGAAGACATTGTTTCAAATGCCAAAGGTAACATAGAAACCTTCCTTTTTTTAATTGAGGTTGTGAAAGAGTATTGACCATATCATATTTAGATAACATTTATAATAATGTGAATTATTTCTGTTTTGAGTAGAGCGTCATTATTACATTTCATGGTGTTCATTTTATTTGAGTAAGAGGTTGATGAGAAAAACAGCTTTGAAGAGTAGCTATATATAGATAGCGTTTAGTGTCTGCCAATCACAATGCCTTTTTCCAGTGTATTGTTATTGTCAACACATTTGTTATTTTACCCACTCCAGTTGTATATTTAATTTAGACTAATACAATTTTTTTATTGACATTTATACAGTGTGGGAAGGATCATGATTTGGTGTCAACACAGAATTTTTATCATTTTCAAGCTTTACATTTGTACTGTTATTGCAACTACAGTATGTCAGGGTGATGCGTCCATTCGTTAAAACTAATATAAGTAACGTTTCATATTGTTTACGTATGCGGCAAATATATGCGTGTTACTTGTGGGGAAAATGACAGATATGAGTAGACAATATAATACTGTATACTGAATTTTGTATTGTGATTAAATCAGATACCGATAGGTATTCTTATATGAACTGTGGGTGTATTTAAGATTTGAATAGCCTAATATATTAATTTGGTGAAGTATAGAAATTAGTTACTTGTACTGTATTGTGAATGATGACAGACATCCAGCATTATAGGGAAATATACTTGTGTTCCATATAGCATATGTACTACACTATATCAAGGGTAGAAAATTTCACCGTGTTAACTTTCTCAGACACCCTTAGGGGGGGGCAAAGCTCACCTGCACGCCAGCAAAATAATTACATTTTAGTACTATTGCATAGCTTTATCAGAACAACAGAGCAGGTAGAATGCTTTTGAATATTAAAATCCTTTATATAGAGCAGGCACAAATCAATAATGAAAGCAACACACCACCTCAAAGACACATACTAAGGATTATTACTTGCAGATGCTATTTAAACTGTCAAGGATGGCTTGTATCACTTTTATATTGAAAATACTGTTGCTTAAATTCACATCATTTATGCAATGTAACATGTTTTTCTTGCCAGTTTGGTGCTTTGTTACCCCTTAGTATCTACCTTTTGAGTCAAACTTCCCCAATGTTTGATTTGACTGGAATTGTCATTGATGGAATATTGGGACACCTTTATGACCTTTATGCAGTATTAGAAATAGTCTCAAATTTGTATAGCTAAAATCCAAAGTTTACTTTAGATATGTAAGTGCCTCAAATTATAGATGTTTATTTTATTATTAACTTTTTAGCTGCTGGGACCTTTAAGATTTACGATTTTGTTGTTGTTGTATTGGCATCTTGAGTGATATTTAGCGCCTTTTGAATATCCAGCAATGTAGATGGTGCTACATAGTCTTCCTGGCTTGGTACCCTCTTTGATAATTACCTACTGCTATGTTTTTCTGTTGTTCATGATCACCATAGGGGCAGCATATAGCAGTCAGGTTATGAAGTGTTATTTTTGCTGTAAATACAGTAAATGGCTCTTAATGTAACACTAATGGACAATTGTAAAGACTCTGAACAATGTAAACTGTCTATGTAAACTGGTGTTGCTATTTTTCATAAATGCTAAAGTAATAAAATGTTTTCTAATATTAGAGAATATATTTTATTTACAATAGATAATTACTATGTACTGAGGAGTATAGTGTTACATCATACACACATTCATCCATACACACACTCACATACATATACATACTCGGGTGCATGTGGGCAGTGGAGGCAATATTGGCCTCTGAATACAACTTTGTGAGGGCACCTAATAAACACTGTCAGTGAAATATTTTTATTTATCTTCTATTTCATATAATCTGGGCATTCACTTACAGGTAACAGTGATCAACATCTATTGGTGTTTTTATATGGGTCTAGATAACCAAACTAATTTTTAATAAGCAAACATTTTTGTACCACCTGCTGTAACCATTTTGTATTATCAGGAAGTTATATGTAACAAATGAAAGCTTCGTCAGTATTTCTGTTGCACAACACGAAACAGTCAAAAATACGGTTCTGATAGTATCAGCACAAGTCCTTTTCATATGTAGTCGGGACAAATTTATAAAACTGCAATTTGTTTTCCATCCGTTGGTTTTTATAGCAAATTCTTATTATTGTAAGATTTTTCAGAAGCTTATTTGAATAATAGAAGTTTGAACTATTTTGTATTTTTTCATTACCCTGGAGGCTGAATATATATATATATATATACAGGTATTTATGTATTTAACAACGTCAATGGCAATAAATGTTTACTGTTATAGGATATTAGTATTAATGCTACATAATATTGAATCCTGTATAAGTCTCAATCTTTTTCATGTAAAAAGCATTTGAAACATGATAGTGGAGTATTCATAAGTAAACAGTACAAGGTAATTTGTATAAAGTCACACATGCCGAGTGCTTCAGGCATAATGATGATACAGTATTTATATAAAAGTACTTATGATAGTGGAGAATGGAGTACATTCTTACCTATGTGCATGCAATACACATAGGTAAGAAATATACATTGCATAAAACCAATATATACACAGTTTTGGGCATAACTTTAATTAAGCCAATTAGGAGATTAATTTTCATGTTTAGTGGGATAATAATTGAAACTTAATATTAACATTTTTTGGAACTGTTAAATCTGATTTATGTTGGGTTGGCTACTGTAAACAATGTCTGTGTTAAATGATGCTAAAACGTCTTCCAAGCTGATCTTGGATAATTACTTAATGTCTACAAAAAGGAGTTTCATCACAAGAAACTGTATTACCCTCAATAAGTAAATATGGAAAGGTAGAAACAAACACTGAAAACAGGAAAACACAAATCAAGGAAAATGAACAAATACAATTGATTAAAACCAATGTTAGTGGAAAAGTCCCGTCCCAAACCTCCAATCCAGTACACACAAGAGCAACGTTAATTCTATGTTGAATTATCATTACTCTTGGATCTTGTGCCTCACTGGATAAATGCTTCACAAGTGACTAATGGCCTAGCGGTTTACTACTGGAATATTTACATATACATTTTAATATTCATTTGAAGGAGTCCTGTTACACATGGCAGAATTTGTATTTTTCCAAAAGTTTAATTATTATTATTTTATTATTTATTATTTGTTTATATACAAGAAGGTACATTGGGTTTGTGAGAATACGTAGCATAGTATTTACAATCTTGTAAAGCCACTAGTACATGCAGCATTTCGGGCATTAATAGATAATTAGTTAAATTGCTGGAGCATTTATTTGTAGTGGAAACCTGCTCAAACAGAACCTGGTCCAATTCAACATTTTATGTAATTGGAGGATTATGATTCTCTAGAAATAATGTAATCAAAAGAAAATTTAATTTGGACATTTATCAAACCATGAGCCAATAACAACTAAAAAAAATACTCTGCAAAGTAAAAAATATATATTATTGTTTGCACTTATAAAAACCCATGTATTCCACATTATCTAGAAAAAGACATTAGATACAATAAGTATGATAATGAACAGCTACAGTATGTATGATAATGATCGGCTGCAGTATGTACGGTAATGAACCTGTTCAGTATGATAATGAAGAGCTACTGTAAGTATGGTAATAAACAGCTACAATAAGTATATTAATGAACATGTTTAGTATGGTAATGAACAGTTACAATAAGTATGGTAATGAGCAGCTACATTAAGTATGGCAATGAACCTGCTCAGTATGATAATGAACCTGTTCAGTATGATAATGAACCTGTTCAGTATGATAATGAATCTGTTCAGTATGATAATGAATCTGTTCAGTATGATAATGAACCTGTTCAGTATGATAATGAACCTGTTCAGTATTATAATGAACCTGTTCAGTGTGATAATGAACAGTTACAATAAATATTGAACAGTTACAATGAACAAGTTCAGTAAGTACGGCAATGAACAGCTACAGTATGAGAAAACTTCAGATGTATATGATTCAGCGTCTTCAGTGATCACACTAGCTGTTGACATTTGCCAAGATGTTTAAAATAGCATAGTGACGCAAACGTTGTTCAAGTTCAAGTTCAAGTATGTTTCTTGAGACAAGAACGAAATACATCTCAAAGGGATAGAGTAGCTTAGGCTATTTCTACCAGAAATAGCCTAAGCTAAAATATCCCCAGAGATCTCAACGCAGATGTGGTAATGTTCACACTAAGAAACATATACGGCATGTTATATATATATCAAGATTACACGAAATTGCCCTTAAGAAAGAAAAATATTATTTACACTTAATACAAGTTAATATTACTTGTAAATAATACAAGTAATATTTACTTGTATGATTTACAATAATATACGTAAATCATTTGCAGTAATACAAGCTTGGCTTGAAAACCAAAAAAATGGCTGAAATTCTCTGTCCACACCATGACAATACTTAATTATTAATGCTACTACAAAAATTATTATATAATAATGGGGAAAATGTTAGCGCCCCTGGCGGTCAGAAGCTTAATTAAGTGAAATATTGGTTGACAGTTTTGACGTTATAGGCAACCAAGGTGAGTCGAGTGTCTGGTCTAACACGTCTTATAATAGTAAACAAAGGTGCCATTAGAAGACGTGCGGACTACTCGCAAAGTGGAAGTTTTTTTCCCTTTTATCGGTGAGTATAAGGCCATTTTACGGTCAATATTGTGTGGTGAGTTATAATGTGGTAAGTCCTGATCCACAGTGTATATATAGACTGCATTATTGTCTAGGGTGTTTTAGATATTTAAGGCTAAAAGGCTGTGAGTGTCTAGCTGCTGGCCGTCAAAGAACCTTGTTTATTCCATAGGGTGCGGGGAGGGGAGGGTCAGCTGACTACGTCTGGGTCTCTCTCTCTCTCTCCCTCCTCTTTCATTTCTCTTACCCTATCCCCCTCTCTCATTTCTCTTTCCATATCCTATTTCCTCTTCTCTTCATATCTATCACCTCCCCCCTCCACTTTCACACCAGCCTTCCACCCCCCCACTCCGCCTGTCCTCCCTTCTTCCTTTTCTCCCTGTTCTGTCTTTATCTATCTGTCTGCATCCTGGCCGGGGAGGATTGACTGGGCGCCAGTCCTTAACTGTAGCCTCTGTTCACCCCAGCAGTTTAATGGGTACCTGGATGTTAAACGATTCGACGGGTCGTATATTCCGGGGAAAATTAGGATTAAGGACTTGCCCCGAAACGCTATGCGTGCTAGTGGCTGTACAAGAATGTAAGAACTCAAGTTCAAGTATGTTTATTGAGATACGCAAGTAATACATCTCAAAGGGATAGAGTAGCTTAGGCTATTTCTACCCCCCCCCCCCCCCTCTACTTCAAGTCCCTCAAGGGGCGCACAACTCAGTGAGTACAATACACAAATAACATTACAAGAATCCCATTTAACATTGCAGGTTAATATAGTAAGTAGAGCGTATTCAGTATCTCGGGAATACGACCCGCCCATTGTTTAACAACCAGGTTGATTAGGCAAATTCTGTTAATTTTCTCGCGATCAGTACATAATTTTTCATATTATAAGAAAGAAAATTGTGTTGAAAGATTTATTTTTTAAATATTTAGCCAGGTATTGCTGGCGGCAGTGTCAAAATCAGTCATGGGGGTCAGTATGTGACTGTGGCACGTTGTTCATCCTTGAATTCCGGCTATCCCGACCAGCCGATGTTTGTCCCGTACCCCATACTATTCACCCTGCCAAAGTTGGTTGAGGCTAGCCCCAAACGTCTGGACTCCAACCTTCAGCAGACATGCTTTTATTTATATATATATTATATATATATATATATATATATATATATATATATATATATATATATATATATATTTATTTATTTATTTATTTATTTATTATTTATTTATTTATTTATGTTACATCTTCACTATACTAGAATTGATCTTCATTAATAGTTAAACTCTACTGGTATCTAGTTCCAAATATTAGACTTGTGATTAAGTCGCGTGTAAATGAAATAAATGTTTTATGCTCAATTGTATGCATCCTAATATAAATGTTCTCTGTTGAGGTGTGTGGAAAATGACCCCGATAGTTGGACCTCTGGAGCCTAGCGATAAGGTAAGTTGGCTGTGGCTGTTTTAGTTGAATTTATCTGAATTTATCTGAGAGCCATTAACACACTAGTGACCTCAACGAGGACAAGAAGCCGCCGGCTTGTCAAAGGCTCCCCCCATCCCCCCATTTGCCCTGAGGATTTTTTTCCAGTTGAATCTTAAAATTTCACAGTTTTGGGTAGGCGGTTCCACGGGTTTATAACCCTGTGGGTAAAAAAGTTTGAGTTTGGTACTGTTGTGGGCGTGGTACACAAAGCAGTAATAGGGAAATAGGTATAAGTGGTTTGCGTCCTCAACCTGGGTTAAATCGTCGGCCAGAGCAGGAACGATTATGTTTCCTTTCACCTGATGCCACTGTTCGCCTAGCAGCAAAATAGGTAACCAGGAGTTAAGAGTTGCTGAGGGTTGCAACCCTGGGAGAGATCAGTTGTTGTCCTAGGGGCGACCTAGATAAACCTAAGTACAGGATTCCTGTCCCCCCCCCCTCCGACAACGGGAATTACAAATATGGCTGTAAACATTTAAGGGTGTAATGTATGATTTCGTATACGTATTTGGGTGATAAGACTTAGTTTAGTGTTTTATATATATATAGTAGAGTCTTGGTTATATAGCAGTCGGTTTATTGGAGATGTAATGACGTGTTGTGATGAGTCGAGGCCTGGAACAGGGCAGAGAGCTTGAACGAGGCCGGCGGGTAGAGAGCTCGGGTTCGGGGTGAGTGTGTAGAGCTCTGAATGTGGGCGGGGTCGAAGAGCTCGACTGCGGGACGAGAGCGTGGAAGCTGGATACGGTCGGAATCTGGCTGTCTGCTCTGTAGCGAGGCTGAAGCGCCTTGTGAGGGGCAGGAACGGGACTCGTCGAGTATTACATCTGTTGCTGTTGAAAATGTGCGGTACATCTCAAGCGTCCGAGTTCGACTAAGTCCGATGTACATACAACGGCTATTGTATTATAAGCTTGTAATTAGTATTATATACTAATTACGGCTTGTATTATAAGCTTGTAGTTAGCTGTACACTTGGGAATTGTAATTAGTGAACCAAGAATTAGTGTAGAATTTCTTTGAATGTGGATCATTTAGAGATAAGTTATGTAGAATTAACAGACCTATCTCATTATCTGTCGTGAACCTAATGAGAGTATGGAGTAAGTATATTACGTCTTAATATAGTTGCTACAAGGGAGGGGGGATAAGATGATATTTTTGCAATGGTTTAAAGATAGCCATTCATTGTGATTGAAAGGTCTGGAAGTAATTCAACACATTCATAAATCCCGTAATGAATGGCTGTAGTAAAATTAAAAGGCTATTATGAAAAAAATCCTTTGCCATGGCCATTCTCAAGCGGTCAATGTGTAGTCTGGATTTTATCGTAGTTTGCGTTTCATGATTATTTTCATTTTCTTTTATTAAGTTGTAGCCAACGAAAGGAAGTTATTATTTGGCAAACTAAAGTAAAAATAATATATGTAACTAAGGCACTGGATCCGTCTCTCTTTCCTGGAACCTAAGTATTGTACTGATGCTTTATTGGGGGTATAAACTGTGTATGGAGTCAGCCTCCACCACATCACAGCCTAATGTATTACATTTGTTAACTACTCTAACACTGAAAAGGTTCTTTCTAACGTCTCTGTGGCTCATTTCGGTGCTAAGTTTCCACCTGTGTCCCCTTGTTCGTGTTCCACTCGTGCTAAATAGTTTGTCTCTGTCCACACACCTGTGTGTGTGTGTGTGTGTGGTGGTGTGTGTGTGTGTGTGTGTGTGTGTGTGTGTGTGTGTTGTGTGTGTGGTGTGTGTGTTACTGGCTTTGCAAGAATTAATTTTTACCTCAATTTACCTGATTACCACCATCTCCCCAGTGGGCCCCGTTTAGCGAGGCCACGCCCTACACCCCACGACATCTCCCACCAGTACTATAGGTAGCCGGAGTTAGGCAACAGTTGATGGTTCCATCCTAGGGAACGTCAGCAGTTGGCATAGTGGGATTGGGAGTGGTGGTGGGGGCCCCTCCATAGGTCTAAGTTCAGACTTCTAGTCCCCCTCCCCCCCCCCCGACGGCGAGAATCAAATTTCGGGAGATGGCCGCCAATACTGTGCGCACCTTGTAGAGTCGCAATAAATCAGTCTCGTTTATGAGTCAATGCCTCGCGTCTGCATTTGTTTATTTACTCAACGAATGAAGAAAATGGCTCGTTTGTCGCTATCGTTTTGTTTGAAAAGCGTTGGCATCGACGGCATGGGGCCCGCACATGCCCCCACATATTACTGAAGTCTTTGAAAGAGTGGCTGAATCAGATTCATAGTTTTATGTAGAAAATAAACCCTAGGTTTATTTTCCGGTGGGAGCCGGTCGGCCGAGCGGACAGCACGCTGGACTTGTGATCCTGTGGTCCCGGGTTCGATCCCGGGGCACCGACGAGAAACAATGGGCAGAGTTTCTTTCACCCTATGCCCCTGTTTCCTAGCAGTAAAATAGGTACCTGGGTGCTAGTCAGCTGTCACGGGCTGCTTCCTGGGGGTGGAGGCCTGGTCGAGGACCGGGCCGCGGGGACACTAAAAAGCCCCGAAATCGTCTCAAGATAACCTCAAGATCCCAAGATAGGTCCCCTGATTCCAGGTTTTCCCCGATTCCAGGTTCCCCCTGATTCCAGGTTCCCCCTGATTCCAGGTCACCCCTGATTCCAGGTCCCCCCTGATTCCAGGTCCCCTGGATATAGAGCTGCAAGATCCTGTACTACACAGTTGCTCAAGCACTGCAGCCAAATCACAGAGGCATTCGAATAGAATTTAAATGTAAATGTTCTTAACTAGGGCTTTATAAAGGAATTTGGTGAATGCAAACAAGGAATAACACCTCATGAAATTGCCGTGCTGTGTTGAGACACAACTCTGTATGGTCCGGCTGTGTTACTTGGGCGTCTCTGGTGTCTGATTACAAGAGAATGTTTCTTAGATTAAAAACAACAATAAGGTCACTAACCCAGGCTAGAAACTCTCACCCTCTGGCAAATAGTAACACCGATAATGATCTCTCTCTTTTTTTTTCGTCCTGCTCAGAGTAGCGATAACATCTCATTGTTAACACACAAACATTGTAGAACGCAACCCCAAGTTTGGTTCATTTAATATGCATACCATACCCATCCTGTGGGTGGTAGTGGACCCTCATACCTATCCTCTGAGTGGTAATAGAAAAGGCTACCGACACACACACACACACACACACACACCACACACACACACAACACACACACACACACCACACCACACACACACAACACACACACCACACACACACAGAACTGCAGGAACTGCATTCGAAAATTCATTTGGTTAAGTAAGTTACAGTCTTGATAAGCCCTTAAGGAAGGGGGGGGGTTCTTATGATTGATTTGATTATTGCTGCAGGAGGCGGCTAGTTTATTGTGCACCCCACTCATCCTGTGAGCGGTAGCGCAAAAAAGGATTACAGAGGGCACAAAAGGTCTTTATCACCCTCAACGGAGATTACCTTAACATTTCACCTATCCTTCACAGCTTATAATTAAAATGTCAACTTCAACTAGTTACAGAGCATGTTCTATTTGAATAGCTATATATTTACAGTTAATCATTTTACATTAATGGTAGGTCTTATATCGCTGATACATAATGTTTGAGAAATGGAGATATTACAGAGTCATAGAGGAGCTGCTGTTTGTTATTATTAGTCTTCACAATACACTACTTGCTTCTTAATCTCGTTTATCTACTGGAAGCGAAATATTGATATAGTGCAAGGATTTCAGGTATTTTTTTCTTAGTAATAAGATGGTTTGCCATTTCATACAACGTGAGTTTAGATTGATCTCTAAATGACTAGATTTTAGTACAGGCCAGATATAGGTTCGAGTGTGTGTCTGTCTTTGTCCACACACTTCATCTAGCTCCATATACAAGCCGAGCTGCCAGAGATACCTGTAGCCAGTCTTATATCGAGTTGTGACACCGTCTGTTAGTCTACTGATTTTTGTTACTTGTCCCATACACATGTTTTACTTGCCCCATTTCATTGTGATGAACATGGGCCCTGCTAGTTCCAGTTTGCACTGTTCTGCTTTCTTCAAATTCATCCAAGAGTTCTCGTCTAATGACACTTTTAAGGGATCTATTTGATAACTCAAGATTCCATTCAACACTGTCTTTATTTACTGCAGCCTTATGTTGGTTATTTCCCGTCACTGTCCATGCCCTGGACTCTGGGAGAACAGCGGCAGTATTTATCGTGTCGCATCGCCTGCTTAGTATCAACCCATTGTTTTTGAGGTTTGCGAACGCCCAGCCACTGGCATCAAGATAGTAGTTGGACGGAGGCGTTGTATCAAGGAGTTTATCAGTGGCGTGTGGGAGCCGGGGAGGCAGGAGCGGGTGGGCAGCACTGCTGACGTCAGCCACCACACTGCTGATAGTGTCTCTGCTGGCCCGTACGGCATTGTTGACACGTCATGGTACACGGGCATATAACCCTTAACCCGTTTTCCTTAACACGGGTTAAGGAAATCGGGATATTGAAGCTTGGGGGAGACTCTAGCTTCCAGCTAACCCTAAGCAGTATGTGTTAGATTTACATCTCATTAACAAGCTTAGATAAACATCAGTGTGTCGCCACCTTAATCTTCAAGCGAAAGCTGGCTGGGTTTACCCAGTATCGCCACCGCACACGATAGCTTTTTAACATGAGACGCGAGTCTAGTCTACACTAGCAAGCTTTAGAGGAGATTATGAGGATATTTTATACTTTTCACGGTGCATTAGTTGCAAAGCTCCAGGAATCTCATAAAAATCTGATCCAAAATCATTGATAATTGGATATTCACTATATAGTGTTGAATAGACGCCAGATCGAGAAAGTAGCCGAGAAAATGGGTGAAACAGAATTCAGGAGATTGAGATTTAAAGGAACTGGTAAATGATAAAATAAGAATGAGGGAGGCATGGAATGAGAGGAATGAGAGGGCATTCTAACTCTCTATAACTCTTTGAGAGAGTTAGAATGAGGCTCATTAAGTATTTAAAAAATGCGCATTACCGGCTCACATATATTGACATGACCAGCTCGCAGATATTGACATGACCAGCTCGCAGATATTGACATGACCAGCTCGCAGATATTGACATGACCAGCTCGCAGATATTGACATGACCAGCTCGCAGATATTGACATGACCAGCTCGCAGATATCGACATGACCAGCTCGCAGATATTGACATGACCAGCTCGCAGATATTGACATGACCAGCTCGCAGATATTGACATTTTCTATGCATCCGAGTGACAGGGTAAAGGAAGGTTGCTTGGGTTTAGGTGTGTGCGCTTAGAAGGTCGAATTTTAGACCTGGTGGCTGACCAGGAGAGCAGCGGGACATGTGTACGGGACAAGGTACTTATATACATCTCCTCGAATGGTCTCACTACCCCCCCCCCCCTCTTACGGGCTCACCATAGCCCGTGCTACTGGACACTTCGTAAGATTCGTCTGAACTAAATCTAAACAAGGTCTCACTATTGTTATCGTTTCTCGTGTATTTCACCCCCCCCCCTTCCGACGAGGGTTGTCAACAGCACGAGGCGTTCTTCCCCGCTAATCACCTGGTATTGTCTTAACCCTCAAAATGCATCTTCAGGGTAAGACTGCGGGGTCTTCGTGGGGTCCCGTGGCAAGGTGGTCTACGTCCTCGGTTAACAATCGAGGGGAAAACCGGGGTCAATTTTCTCGGGTAGGATTGCGCTTGGGCATTTTCTGTTTCGCCTGATGCCTCTCTTTCCCTTGGTAGTAAAGCGGTGTTAGCGGGAGTTAGGCCACTGTTGTGGTGGCATCACGGGAACGGTCAGTTGTTGGTTTAATGTGACTTTGATAACTTTAAGTACAGGACCACTTTTAAGCTTTATTTTGCTTCTTTATATTGTCTTACGGTAACTTAAAGTATTAACGGCCGTTGTACGATGCTGTACCACAGCTCCACGGTGTTGTACCACAGCTCCACGATGCTGTACCACAGTCCACGGTGTTGTACGATGCTGTACCACAGTCCACGGTGTTGTACGATGCTGTACCACAGTCCACGGTGTTGTACGATGCTGTACCACAGTCCACGGTGTTGTACGATGCTGTACCACAGCTCCACGGTGCTGTACCGCTGAGAGCCTCCCAGGAAGGTGTCCTCAATGAGCATATCTCTTTCAGAGTCACTGGTGAAAAATGCCATCCTTAGCAAATAAAAATATCTGCATTTGGGGTTTTGACCGGCATTATAAGATAACAAAACCCCCCTGAACACGGCTACATGAATTATAGTGTACTACAGTACTGTAGTTACAGGCGGCCGCTTGAATGCTACATAGCCTAACCGGTTTGGTGCCTTCTATTGATATTAACCCTCCGAGGGATAGATACCACCTTCTATTGATAATTACGTACAGGCCGCCGCTGCCATCCCTATAAAGGCAGGCCACGCCAACCCTGAGTGACGCAGGGTGCAGTCGCACCTCCACAGATCTCCAGTATCATCTATTGATACTGATAATGGCTCAAATGGGCCACCACTTACGGGATATTCATGCCCGTGCCACCTTTGGTTGGCTTAATCTTCATCAATCAATCAACCCTGAGTGGGATACGACTCCTCTTGTGCATCCAGCACTGGCCCCTCCTCCTGTTCTATCCCATTTATACTAACCTCTCACCATCCAGGAGAGAGGGGCATGAACCACAAGGACGGGAGCAATGCTCCTAGCAACAGGACGGGCACACGTAGTTCGAAAGTCCTCTCATGAGACAAACATGGATCCAAGAGCTGCAGCTCCACCCGGCAGGCTAAATCCAAAGCCCCAAAGTTACATAAAACATCCCGAGACAAGTCACAACAGAGAAAACTTCACAGTTGTTTTTTCCAAAGCCGTAATGACGAGTCGTCTTGAAAGATTCACAGCCAAGTTATCTTGACCTTCAGAGCGGCTGCCAGCATGCTTAGTTTCGTGTTGATATTTACTCGACATGATTGTAAGGAGTCTTAAAAGACCTTTAATTAAGCCAACGGTCAGCTTCCTCTGCGGTGATTATAGTGTGGCGGGACACACCTTGTGTCTCAATGATCCAGACTCTTGGTTATGATGTCCTGCGTGTCGTTGTGGGGGGCCAGTCTGGTATTTCTGGGGCCCGGTTTGTACCTCTAGGGCCAGTTTTTACCTCTAGGAGCCAGTTTTGTACCTCTAGGGCCTGCTTAGTACCCTCTAGGGCCCAGTTTAGTACCTCTAGGGGCCAGCTTAGTACCTCTAGGGCCCAACCCAGGCTTCTTTGATGGGTTGGGTCTGTGGACTCTGATGATTTTATATGATAAATGCGTTGGCGAACCATTCAACAGACGAACTTCGACAAACTTTTGTATAACTAACCATGCCTCATCGTCAATGGCATCAAGCATGCAACAGGATTGAAATTCAATTACCATAGTCACTGACTGATGGCCGCTTTGTATCTGGCATTGGCTCACTTTGCCAAACGTTTATCTCGCCATTTGACATTTTTCGACGTTTCTCCTCTCCTGTCCTGCCTTTGCTCTGTGTGTGGCTAAGCCTACCGGCGACCCTAGGAGGCGCATCTTGTAAGACCTGAAGGATTGGCTCCGAACGAAGCCGGTTTGGCACTGTTTGATGTCTCTGGTAATACCTATGGGGAAACTTTAATATGTTTAGCTTGGTACAGAAGCTGATGGTCACGGGAGACATCTCCCGTCACGTAGGGTGCAGTTGCACCTCCACAGATCTCCAGTATCAGCTCTTGATACTGGCAATGGCTCAAAAGGGCCACCACTTACGGGCTATTCATGCCCGTGCCACCTTTTGGGCGGCTTAATCTTCATCAATCAATAATTAGCTGATGGTACACAGCGGTGTCTGTGTCGTCTGACGTTCTGTACATCAAGTATTCCCTTGAAGGGCTGTCGAGTCCTCATGACACACAAAACCTTGTGTACAATTCATGGATATGTATACACCGAGATATGTGTAATGTTGTCTATGTGTCACTCGATAACGATGGTGATGGCGCCAATCTTGAGCGCCAAGTCAACGGGCCTGGTTTGGCCGGGTAACTGGCCAATTGTAGTTTAAGGAGGAGAGTTAAGCCCGTGTGGTGTGAAGGCTGGTTTGGCTAGCCGCTAATTGTAGCAGAGGCTGTACCTTTTTGGCGCGCTCCAGACTAACCACACGTGGTTTTCTCCTCTCCCTCCTGTGACCTATTCTCGAGCCTTTCTTCTTCAAGCTGCGACTGACTTCAGTCGGATTTGATAAATTTAAAGTTAGGTAGGGCCTAGGATAGGTTAGATGTTTTATATATATATATATATATTATATATAAAATATAACTGAAAACTCACACCCAAGAAGTGACTCGAACCCATACTGCCAGGAGCAACGCAACTGGTATGTACAGGACGCCTTAATCCGCTTGACCATCACGACCGACAAAAGGAAGTGATAGCCGAAGCTATATGAACGAAGCTTTTGTCCGATCGTGATGGTCAAGCGGATTAAGGCGTCCTGTACATACCATTTGCGTTGCTCCTGGCAGTATGGTTCGAGTCACTTCTGGGGTGTAAGTTTTCAGTTGCATATAGTCCTGGGATCATTCAGGGTTGTTCGTATATATATATATATATATATATATATATATATATATATATATATATATATATATATATATATATATATATATACTTTTTATTTCTTATNGCTAGCCTACATCTCTGATTAAACCAGGGTTTCTCATTTTCATTTCTCTGTTTTCCTTTTGGACTGGGACAAATTTGTTTGCTGCGTCCTTGCACTTCTGCGTGATGTAATCCAATATATCTAGAGCCGTCTTTCCCCTGAGCTCTGTTTCCATGCTATTTCTGTCAGAAATTTTCTTATCCCCTCATAGTTTCCCTTTCGGTATGCTAACCTTTTGGTTTCAGTATCCCTCCTCGAGTTCAATAACCCTTCTTCAACCAAGTACTCAAACACCAGTACACTGTGGTCGCTCATTCCTACTGGGTCCTCAAAACCGATTTCTCTTATGTCGGAGTGGTTCAAAGTGAGACTAGGTCGAGTCTCGCTGGTTCGTCATTGCCTCTCATCCTTGTGGGTTCTCCGACATGCTGGGTTAAAAAGTTTCTTGTCACCACCTCCAATAGTTTGGCTCTCCACGTATCCTCGCCTCCATGCGGTTCCTTGTTCTTCCAGTCAATCCTTCCGTGATTGAAGTCGCCCATGATGAGCAGGTGGGATCTATTTCTACAGGCAGCAGAGGCTGCCCTCTCAATTATAGTGTTTATGCACTATTGTTTATAAAGGCAAAATTGCATAATCAACTAAAACGAAGTAAAAGGAAAATAAGAAAGTCAAAGCCCGTTACACCGACCCGTTGTTGCTGGCATAGAAGGCCGCATGTGCCCTGCCAGTCCAAATTTGGAGAAGATGGTGAGAGTATGTTGTTGTACATTCCACGCCGACCTGTACACATGTGAGCCTATGAAGCACAGCTGACCTGCTGGGGACCATATATATATTATATATTAATATATATGAAGGTACATTTGGTTTATGAAAGTACATAGCATTGATGTTTTTACATTCTTGTACAGCCACTAACACGTATAGCGTTTCGGGTAGAATTACACTGGCAGGTGGTTTTTCACCCACAGGGTTATAAACCCATGGAACCGCCTACCCGAAGAAGCCTTAAATACCCAAAAAATATTTAACTTTTAAAGTACAGATGGAAAAGACCATCAAGGCAAATGTGAGGGGGGGGGGCCTTCGGCAAGCCGCCGGCTTCCTGTCCTCGTCGAAGCCACTGGTAGTAGTGACTCAGGTAAACTCACGTAAGACACGTATACAATATTTTACTCCATACAGTATGATAGTTTGGCTTATGTAATTTCTTTATTGATGAAAGCTCTGTGTATTGAAGATGGTTACACTGATGAAGGGAAAGTAGTGAAGAGTAGAGAAGGTACCAAAGGCAGTGAAGGGCAGGGAAGGTACTCACCTAGTTGTGCTTGCGGGGGTTGAGCTTAAACTCTTTGGTCCCGCCTCTCAACTGTCAATTAACTGGTATACAGATTTTTTAGCCTACTGGGCTCTGTAATAATTACATTTGAGACTGTTTATGGAATCTGCTTCCACCACATCACTGCCTAATACATGCCGTCTCATACTACTCCGACACTGAAAATGTTCTTTCTAGGGAGAGAGAGAGAGAGAGAGAGAGAGAGAGAGGAGGGGTAAAGGGTGGGATGTTGAGAAGCACTGATAGCTAAGTCATTCAAAAGAGAGAGAGAAGAGAGAGAGAGAGAGAGGAGGGGTAAAATGGGGGATGTTGGAGAAGCACTAATAGCTAAGTCATACAAGAGAGAGAGAGAGAGGGGGGGGTAAAGGGGGGATGTTGAGAAGCACTAATAGCTAAGTCATACAAGAGAGAGAGAGGGGGGTGTAAAATGGGGGATGTCGAGAAGCCCCAATAGCTAAATCATACAAGGTTTCCTCGAATGACTCTCCCTAGCAACGCCGCCTCCCTCTATTACAATCTTTAAACAATGACACAGACCGCATATATACACTGTCCAATTTATAAAAAAAAATACTAACGATAAACCCGCCGTCTAAAGGTAATTCAAATGAGAGAAATGAGTATTAATATGTTTTGTTTGAGAAGTTCCCCGCCAGCTGGGGACATTCCCCCAGCAGTTCCCCCCCAATGTTGCCAGATTGGCTACAAATAGCGATTGGGCTACTTTTGAGAGGCCCGCGCTCCCAAATTTTTATTTCGCTACTTGCTACTTTTGGGCTAATTTAAAAGCAAGATGTGCTAATTTGGGCTATTAATGTTAAGAAACCCTACAGAAACGTCAATTATGATTATTTGAGGTCAGATGCAACACAAATAAGCACCCCGCGATAGCAGCCCAGACTGACCATTTAAATGCGAGCACAGCACGCAGAGTATATCCCTTTGCAACGACCCAAAGATCACCATTCACTCCCCCCCCAAAAAAATCTTCCCTTTACGGGCTACTCAGGCCTCGTTGCCACACTCGTTGGGTGGCTTAATCTTCATCAGAATAATCACAAATACAAGCCTGTACGCCCCGCTCCTGTGCCAAGAAACGGTTTGAGGGCCACGGCACCAGATCAGGACAGTCTTGCTCTCAGCAAAACTTGTATATTATTGAACAATTTGGAAGATATTAATCGAGAATACTTCTTCAAAAGGCTAGATGTAAGACGAGCAAGGAGCATTAACGGTTTCGAGCTCAACAAAGTACACTGCGAAGGATGGGAAACAATATATAGCGTTTTTCACCCATAGAAGCCTTCTAAAGTTGTGGACAAGCCATACCCGCCCGAAAGTCGGTACAAATGCCCAAAAATCATGCTTTGATAAACATCGCCCAAAGCCAAATGGGATCGGGGCCTGCAGAAAAGCCCAGACAATCCTTCTTGTCCTCGTCGAAACCACTAGAGAGCTAGATACCTGAATTTGCCCGATGGGCCACCCTCGAGTAAATTCATGGAAACCATGGAACCACCTCGACGAAGCCGTAACTGTATTGAATTCGTGTCCCTATCACCTAATGCATTGCTTATTTATCCCTAGCAGTACATATGCACCCGGGAGTTGGCAACGTGCGGGGTTGCATCCACTAGGGATGGTGGTGCACCGTCCGATGTTATAGACCTTGTAGTCTAAAGATACGTGCCCTTAACTTCCTAAGTGTATGACAGGATGAAAGCGCGCGCAGCGCGGGTGCGTCGTTGTGTGTGTGGTGTGTGATGTGATGTCGTGTGCTTTGTGTGCGTGGGGGGTGTGTACGTGGTGTGTTGGTGTGTGTGTGTGTGTGTAGGTTGGTGTGTGTGTGTGTGTGGTGTGTGTTGTTGTGCTGTGGCATTTGTGGTGTGTGTGTCTGATGTGTTACGATGTGCTGTGTATGTGTAAGGTCCCACACGATCCCATCTCAGAACTAAGCGGCCTCTCATAACGCACATGAACGGAGTTGGCTTGAAGGGCCCACAAGGGCTAGATAACACTTCAGAATCCAGACTCAGTGACAGGGCCTAGATCCTCATCTACAAACTACCCCTCTACAAATACTGAACCAGTTTAGGAGGGATTATTTGATCAACACCACCTTCTTCCTATATTGGTACCAGGTGTGTAACAAACAAGGATCCAACGGGTTTCCACGCTCAGCACTAGCCAACAATGTGGGGACTGGAAATGACGGAGATGCTTTCTCTACCTCATGGGTATGTACACTTCTTCACCCTCGTGGATTACCATCTCCTATCTACACCCCTAGTCCTATTTTCCCCCCCCCGATACGATATATTTTGTTTTTCACCTTCTCACACTGTAGGTAAACACTTGTAAGATTTAGTTTATTCCTTAACATATATCTTATATTATAGGTTTTGTTTCGAAATTACTATGTATTGGTTGTTGGGAGTAAGAAGTAAAATAAATACAAAAATTGAAAAATTATTCTCTACATGCCAATAATCATAAGTTTCGTGCGGATTAATAATAGTTAAATCCATTTCGTAACATTGCAAACTAATTAATTTACGTCTAGAGATTATTTACTAACGGTATTAACTTTTACCATAGTGTCCAGGGCGATACTAGCCACAGACATCAGTTTATTCTACCAATTGTCGAACCACACAATCAAACTATGTACTGGTTCCGTATACTATAATCTCCTTAAGCATCATTATGTCATATGAACACCACAATATAATGTAGCTATAACAAATGCTAAACTCTTCTTACCTTAACAGGCCACCATTAGTGTACAAATGAAGTTGAGTGATGTAA
>WNGS01000543.1:8630941-8663758 GCA_020271785.1 Procambarus virginalis | reverse complement strand
TCATTATACATTAATGGTAGAGTTTACTTCAAACCTGGACAATGTTTAAGGACAAGAACAAAACGTGTCCTCAGGGAGGAGATCCCCTCAAGGGAATGGATTGGGAATGACTACGTAATTTCTGCTATTATCTACTCTCTGTCCATGGTTAGGCTATCAAGGTTACTTACGGTTTGGTTCGGTTAGGTTTCATTGCGTTTAATTATGCTAATATGAGTATTGACGATAATGTGAAATATGGAATTCGAAAACTTTCATGTGGCAGTAAATTTCGTTTGCAAAAATACAAAGTCTTCACAGAAAACGTTTTCAGCATACACTTTTTATATTTTTAAACCAACGATTTCTTTAACATTAAGTTAGAACTTGAGAATAATCTCTATTACGACACAGGTTCATTTGTCAATTTACATGTAGACTATTACTAGAACAGTAATATGCTTTCAGACCGTCACATATATCTAGATAACTATCCAGGTGGTTTGAGGGTGGGTGTGGTTTATCATGGTAATGAATTGGGTCTGAGGACGGGCTGACATGAGGCCCGTAAGATATTGTGGTGGGCTTACTTACTAACCCTCCGAGGTTGATAGTTCTTAAGCCCACATCAAACTTTGAACATCTGTTGTAAATATTGAACATACATAGAAAACCTTCAGAACCAGTTATCTGTGGTCATGTTTCATTAATTGCGTGATGCTTGCCCACTCAGCAATACTTTACATCTCGAGGAAGGTCAGGAGGCAGCACAAAAAAATGTTGAAACCCCTAAAAAAAAAGTTGTTTTCCTTCGCCTTCGATAGTATCGAAGGACCAATCGTTACACATAAAGCAATCACTGAAGGCGTTTATCTAAAGGTGCTTGAGATTTTCTTGTATCAGAAGTTACGTACTTGAATCCCCCCTGCCCATCTGTCAAACGTGCTCTTCCTTACTAGAGTTGAGCTCTGAGGAATTCAATTGCCACATCAGTCCGTGGCAGGTGCTTACTTCAGAGTGCTTCTCTTGTATAACCTTGTTGATGTTGCGTTTTAATTTAAATATTCCTGTCGTTTGAATTTTGTGTCGAATTGGGCATAAAGTTATGGATAGAGGTGGTTTCCCCGGGTTCTTCTGTTAATGGAGCACATTAGAGGTCAAACCACTTATTGGCCTCTATAGTTACCTCTTATTGCACTGTCGACATCACTTCAAGGTTGTATACATTAGGAGGTTTATTAATATTATTAATTTGAAATTTATGTATGGCCCGCAATGTGGATAATCACACGGACCATGCCAAGTGATGCAGCAGAAAACTTTATTTGTTTAAACAAAACTATTTAAATGTTGTTTAATTGTAATTTAAAAAGATAATATTAATATATTTTATGATTTACTCTGAATTGTCTGTTTGTCGGTGATTTACACTATCACAAAACAGACAGATATAATAAGACTAACAAGATAGCCTACTGTTTATAAACACACAATAGGATTTAGATTATTGAAGTTGGTGTTGATGATGAACCTGCCGACCAACGCATGCATATTCTTTTAAAAATATTACAAATAAATTGTTCAATTTTTCAACAGCATCAGTTTAAAGCTGGAACAGCATGCCAAGTTTCATGAGCATAAACACAGATGGATCAGTAGACCAGCAGGGACAAGAAACCGGAGCTGCAGTTAAGGCAGGAAACTAAATATTTGGAGACTCTCAAAGGGGTGTTCAACTTTACAAACAGAGATGCTAGCCATTCAAAAGGCTTTGGAACATGCCATTGCTGAACACCTATAGCATGTTATCATATATACAGATTCGAGAACTGTCATTGAAATCCTGCAACAAGAACACGTGCATGACAACATTCATCTGACCAAATATATCATAGCATTAATGCAAACACTCAAACGTCAAGGCCGTCGGGTACTTATCAACTGGGTGCCAAGTCATATAGGAATAATAGGAAATGACATTACAGACGAAGCTGCAAAGCTTGTAACTAAGAGCCTCGGGGTGGTGTATTCATTCATTCTTGTGTCGTATTCAAGCCCGAAACGCTATGCGTACTAGTGGCTTAGGTATGTATGTACTAGTTCTATCTATAAATTCAACATTATGTTTGTAACTAATCTTCTATGTATGTACTTTTACCTGAATAAACATTTGATTTGATTTGATCTAACCTACCTTACCCCCTAAATGTCAATTCATGTCTTTTTTTTTAACAATACTGTTTGTTGACCAACTTGTATTATTACTGATTTCTGTCATGTTCCCCCCCCCTCTTCCCTTTTTCAACTCAATTTGTGCTTTGATCTCAATTATTACTAAGTTTTAGCCTAAGTGTTTTTCACTCCTTGCGCGAAAAGCAGTGCATATTAGTGGCTTTAGGCATTATATGTACTAACTCTATCTAGAAATCCAACAATATGTTTGTAACTCATTTTGTATGTATGTACTTTTACCTGAATAAACATTTGATTTGAATGGAAGAGAGTGTACTAGTTTCCAACTAAGGTGTTTTATCTAGAAAATGGGCCATCATAGAAAACGGAGATATGTTGTATTTTACCCAAACTGACCTGCAGTTTGAAAAATACGATGATAATTGTAAATATAACTCTGACCGTTATGTTTGACCGTAATTCAGAGTGATTGCATATATTTGACGTTTTAAATTACGTATTTTTATACTTCCTTAAGTTCCATGTACTGCCTCATGTTCCCTGTACACCATCATTGTTTTTATATTCCCTCATGTTCCCTGTACTCTCTCGTGTTCTCTGTACTCTCTCGTGTTCCCTTTACTCTCTCGTGTTCCTTGTACTCTCTCGTGTCCCTGTACTTTCTCGTGTTCCCTGTACTCTCGTGTTCCCTGTACTCTCTCGTGTTCCCTGTACTCTCTCGTGTTCCTGTACTCTCTCGTGTTTCCGTACTTCCTCGTGTTCCATTTTGTGCTCTCGTGTGTTCCCTAATATTTACTATGTTCTTCCTTGTTAACTACATTCAATCACGTTCCTTTCTGTATATCCTTACATCTTGAATCTAAACCTACAGGAGGAAATATCATATTCCTGCAGTAGGATTTTGGATTAATACGTGGATTTGGCTAAAGCCTTTCACAAGGCTTTACGCCTTGTGAAAGGCTCCTTTACTCTCACATGAAAGACTGGCAAGGAAATTATAAGCACATGGAATAAATGGAAGAATACTAGAATGGATAAAACAATGGTTATCTTATCTTGAGGTTATCTTGAAATGATTTCGGGGCTTAGCGTCCCCGCGGTCCGGTCCTCGACCAGGCCTTTTTGTTACAGAACCCCAGGAAGCAGCCCGTAACAGCTGTCTTACTCCCAGGTACCTATTTACTGGTAGGTTAACAAGGGCATTAGAGTAAAAGAAATTCTGCCCATTTGTTTCCACCTTCGCCGGGAATCGAACCCAGAACCTTAGGACTACGAATCCCGGGAGCTGTCCACTCAACCGTCAGGCCCTTAATATATGGTTAAAACAAAGAAATCAGAGTCGTGATAAATGGGGGTGAATCTGTCTGGAGAAATGTGGTAAGTGAATGAACCTCAGGGGGATATTTTGGGGCCAACCCTTTTTGTCATATATATATATATATATATATATATATATATATATATATATAATATATATATATATAATATATATATATATATATATATATATATAAAATAAAATGTTTATTTAGGTAAGGTACATACATACAAGGGATTTTACAAAGAATGATTGATTTATAGATAGGGCTAGTACATACAATGCCAAAGTACTTACAAAGTACATATCAATGACAGATGAGAATATTACAAACCACATCATCAAATTTGCAGATGACACAAAAATTTATGGTAAAGTTGGAAATGATAATGATATTGAGACCTTACAAAGAGATCTACATGAACTCCACAAATGGTCAGAAGACTGGCAAATGCTTTTTAATATTGACAAATGCAAGATCCTGCATGTGAGGCATAGCAACCCACGCCACAGCTACTAACTTAATAACACTACATTACAGCAAATTGATGACCTTGGAGTCAAAATCCACGACGTAATGAAAGCTGAACAGCAGGTAGGAGCAACGGAAAAAAAAAGCTAATCAAACCCTTGGAATAATCAAGAGTACCTGTGACTTTAAGGAAAAGAAGGTAGTGATTCAATTGTATAAATCTCTGGTGCGGCTCCATTTGGATTACTGCATCCGAGCATGAAGACAACATCTTCAGAAGGACATAGCTGCTCTGGAATAAGTGCAACATAGGGCGACAAAAATCCTTCCAGAGTTAAGTCAACTCACGTATCAGGAACGGTTGAGGGTCACAGGGCTAACAACACTGCAAACCAGGCATGACAGGGCGGATCTCATTGATACTTTCAAAATACTTGAACAATTTGGAGGATGTTGAACCGGATTTTTTTCTGAAAAGGTCAGATGTAACACAAACAAGGAGTAACAATGTAGGACTGTGAAGAGGAGATGCTTTTTCACCAACAGGGTTATAAACCCATGGAACCGCCTACCCACCGAAGCCGTCCATGCCAAAACTCTGGTAAATTTATAAATACAACTGGAAAAGATCAAGACAATTGAGTGGATCTTTGACAAGCCGCAGGCTTCCTGTCGTCGAGGCCACTAGTGTTAGTGGCCTGAGATAAATTCAGGTCTAGATTCTTTAATCTTCATTTTCGACTGTAATGCTGAAACTGAAGAACACATGTATAGTAATCCTCGTTGAACACATGTATAGTAATCCTTCTTGAACACATGTATAGTAATGTTTTCGCACAAAGAACACAAAGACTGCATGTTAGCTAGGTGCTTCTAGCCTAGGGGGTAACTCTAGTAGCCAGCTCACCCATCCAATCAGTAACCAAACCCCAGCGATGCTTAACCTGACCGATCGACTGATACCAATGTGTAATATTTTGCCAACAGTTAAACATGATATTCTTTGTGTATAACGGGGGAAGATATGGAGAAGGAAGGAGTGAGGATAATGAAGTATGATAGTAGAGAGGAGGAGGAGGAGGGTCGACGGGCACTTGTTTCAATAGACGCCATGACACCCCATCATCTGTTTACAAGAGGCTGAGAAGAGGTTGACGTGAGGCTGTGTGACATGTCGCCCTAAGGAAGCAGATGTGACATGTGTCCCTAAGACCACCCACCCAGCCTCCACCACCACGGTCCTCTCGCCCTCACAGTTGGCCCTCCAGCTGGCCCTGAACATGGCACAGTGCAAGCTCACGCCTCACGAGTATATTCAAAACGCCTTCGCTCCGCAAGTGGCCATCCTGTGTAGTGAGGATGCCGATAATCTCTGCCTCAAGAATAATCTAAGATTCGTGGAATTAATACAGCCTTTCTGTAGGCTTAATAATGAGAGTAAGTAAAGGGTGGGGGCGGGGGTGCAGGCCTGAAATATGGCTAGTGAAGTGAGGGGGGGTCAAGCTGGCCATTGGCAGGTGGAGTTGATATTTATATTCGGGTTTGATATTGTTTTGAGGAAAATAAAGTGATATAATACATGCTGTTCCATGCGCTTGTATGGGGTGGTTTAAGCGAGTGCGGGAGTGCGATTGTGAGACTTGTGATTTAGTGCCAGAGGCTGGTGTAATTAATACAGTAGCGTGAATCTTAATAAGATATAGTCAGATCGTAAACAGGTGTTTCGACAAAGCTTGTATAGTGGTACTAAAGCTATGCATCATTACAATTTGTTAGCGTAGGTTGGACCTGTTTGGGTGGGTTGGGTTGAGTAAGGTTAGGTTAGGTTATAGAATTTATTGACAGACTAACTTGGGTACAGAGTGGCTTGAATCCCGTGAGATTGTCGAGGTTCACTGACGTTCGCTATATCTTAGACAGTAGCAGATTTCATGATGTGTTTTGAGATGGGTGATAGGGATATTGCACACAACTTATTGTGCACATTGCTGTATTTAATTATATGCATAAAGAATATCTTATTAGCAATAGGAGAAAAAATAAACCAGTTTCCTCCACTATTATGATGAGTAATTCTGATGAATTACAAAGCCATTTTATAGCCAACGGTTGGGAATATTTCTTTTCATCTCTGTTCACCTTGCAGTAAATAGATAACCAAGAGCTTGGCAACTGTTGTGGGGTTACCTCCTGGGTGCCTGGGTGGGGGGGGGAGGTCAGTAGTTTTATATATATATATATTATATATATATATATATATATATATATATATATATATATATATATATATATATATATATATATATATATATATATATATATATATATCTGTTCTACATATGCAGGATGCATGTCCCAAGTAAAACAAATTATTGCTATAAATTATTATTATTATTATTATTATTATTATTATTATTATTATTATTATTATTATACAGTAAAATCCTGTTATACAGCATCTAAGACCATTTTCTTTTAAGATTTAGCTAGGCTGGGTAATGTTTAATTAGATTTAACAAAACTACATGCATTTGGAAGTAGGAATATTGATTCTACTTTGTTTTTAAGCTAAATTCAGCACTCATCTAACTTGTTTTACTGTATTATAAGAAAACATTAACATATGTGATCTGTAACTAAATAAACACTAAAATACAATTTTAGTGTTTTGCTACTCTTAAATTATGATCTTGCCATGTTAACTAAGGCTCCAAGTTAAACGATGAAATTGTTGTTGTAAATACTGTACCTTTAATTTATTGCAATATATACATTATGCTATTGTTTTTATTCTTCTGTAGTACGTATTGCTGATCCATCTGGCAACACTGTGCCTGTTCGAAATCTTCGGGTGGTTTTTGAAGACATGAACCGACGACCGCCTCAGCCCACTCTTGGCAAGAAGCTACTAAGTGAGGTAGTGAGCACGACACCTTGGGATAGGCCAGTTACCAGGTATGGCGAGTGAATGCTTCATCATTCATTAGCCTTTAAATGCATACCTAGAAATAGATCAAAAGTGCCACATAGAGAATGTTCAGCACTTGCTGAGGTGGAAAGTAACATTTGGATCACACTTGTGTAACAGATTTCCCTGGTCCGTCATTAACATAACTGATTGTAAAGCAAAATTAAATCCTCAACATCTTTTTTCATCACTTTCTTTGAATGTTTTTCATTTTCCTGTTGTCTCTTTCCTGTCTGTCTTTCCCCTTCTTCATGCCCTTATGTAATTAAAACTACATTCATACCATTTTCAGAGTTAAGAATGTGTTTTGAATACGGTCTGTTTGTACCTAAATATGTAAGTAAACATTTTCTTTGTAGGACAGTGGGCGCTTCTGGAACTCGAGACGCTTTGGAACTAGAATTACAACCAACAACTCCGTGGTTTGAAGCTTGGCGGGATACATTTCTTCATGTTCAGTATCCCTCGGACCATGAATTTACAAAGCATTATATTGCATGTATTGTGGTAAGCTCATGCTTTCTCTTGTACTTTACCAGGAAGCATGAAAAAGTGGCGTTGTTGCAGTTGATTGACAGAGGGCTGTAATTGTACTGTATAAAAAAAGTAAAAATTGTTACTGAAAGAACTGTGGAGGCATTAGTCTACTGAGTGCAATGGGTAGTGTGTATCTTTATAAATAGTGCATGTCTTGAAATAATATATGATTTTGTATTGTTTGTTTTATTCACAGGTAGTAGCATCAACAAGTGAAAATCCAATGGACCAGCTCAACAGATTATCTCAGTACCAACACCAGCAGCTACACCAGACACCAGCACGCTTCCCCAAGTGGTTTTCTCCAAATATCCTCAAGTTTTATCTTCTCATTCATGATGTGACAGTTGGAGACCTAACCAAGTGAGTAGTCAAATATTACTTTTTTTTGTTATAAGTTATTTGACGTGAAATATAATTTTACGTACAGTACTGAATGTAAATAGTCCATGTGTCCTGAAACTCATTACAGGTGATCCTTTATTTGTTTGGTACTATATTGGAGAAGGAGGGAGAGGGTGGATTATTGGATGATGTGTACGCAGTTCTAACGTGTTCTCAACAGTGTGTGTGACTTCCCTTACTTGTCATTTCTTGTTTTGATCTTTCTTAAATAATTGTTTCCATTAATTTTTCACATGTTAAGTAGTCTGAATTTCATTATGTACCGTACGTGTAGGGCTACCTGTATAGTCAAGTCACTCAAATCCTTAATTTTGAAAAATCGGCAAAAATTGAATCTGGCGGTGAAAGATTTGCTGAATAAAAGCAAGCTATGCTCTACCAATACAACATTTGGCAACGCAAAGTTTTCTTTCATAGTACAAATCTTTCAGACTAGTCTTTTTTTACCATTTACATTTTTACTTTTTTCCTACTGTATGAGTTTTTTAAAAATGATCATTAGTCAATAGCTTTGTATTGTATTATATTGTACATAACACTACTCATTGGTGTGTGAAAGTGTCTCAGCATAAACCTTCGTCATAACAGTTGATCAATTCTGGATAGATGATGAATTTTATTATGCATTATTTAAAATCACTTCAATTACATTAGGAAAATTGAAAATTATGGTTCTTTAATTTTGCAGATCAGAACAAGTGTTTGAACAGATGACTAGCATGTATGGTAGCAGCAATTGCCACCTGTTACAAATCAACTCTCGACACACGGACCAAACGGATGTTCACCTACCTGACCCCTGGAGCCAGTTCCTTATTCAAAGAGCATCCTGTGATCCGTAAGTATTTCCCTGTACTATATCAAGCAAATCCCTTATTGTATTAACTTGAAATTGACAACACTTACATCTGATCATAAAATTACAGTTTGTTTTGGTATTGGGTACAGTAGCCCAGTGATAACTGTTTTGCTTAATATATTTTTACTTATATCTTGAGAATGGCATACTATATTGTGCTTCTTGAAACTGACATTACATTTGATAATAAAACTGATATTACTTACATTATTATGCAGTGTGGCCCGGTGCCAACAATACCTTTGCATTAGATTGTAGAGTTTTATTATCAGTGAGAAAGAAAAAAGTCATCTTCATTTCCTCCGCTTTCTTTCCAACCCCACCACTCAAACCCCGACAACTACATTCCTTCCACCACTACATCCTTCCCCCAGCACTGGGGATGCAGTTGCCAAATTAACAGCTTCATTTTTTATTTTATTGTTTTGTTATTTTTTGCAGGAGTGGAGGGAGCAGTTCAGAAGCTAGCAGTGGAACAGGGACTCCCCGGGAGGACGTGAGTGGCCTCCCGTCTCGTGTTACCGAAGGCGACACTACTGATAACTGTGAACCGATACATCCTCTTTCTCCGACAGTACCTCCAATAGATGAAAAAAATGGGACTTACGACATGATGCCTGGGGTAGAGATATCACCTGATGTTCCTGTGATGGTGAATAGACCTAGCTTGCCAGCTGGGTCAGTTCAACACCATGGTGGTTGCTTAACTTCGTCTGATGTTGACCGCATACGTATATTTGTTCATGAATTTTGTGTACGATCGTTAATTCCTCATGTGGAAAGGCAGGTAAGATACTTGAATGATGTAGTAACAAATAGATCACGCTCTAAGTCTCTTCTGAGTGCCACACGACGTTGGCTTGTTGGGAATAAGAGTCCTGGCAGTGCCACAAATTCTGTCATATACAGTCCTGAAGCCACTGAACTTCAAACAAGGCGGCTTGGAGACTTGTGTTTTATGTTTGGACTTTACGAACTATCATATAGTTTTTATCACACAGCAAAGAATGACTTTAAAAGTGATCAAGCGTGGCTGTATTTTGCTGGTGCACAGGAAATGGCTGCACTTGCCGCGTTTATGCAGAACAGTTCGGATTATCCCAAGCGCTACTTAGAAAACAGTTTGCAGACCTACTTAAATGTTTGCAAGGTAAGCAGTATGCTTTTGTTCTTGTGTAAAAATTTATAGTCACATTATTATATATGCAGCAGTAATCCAGTGACTCACAATTCCTTGCTGTATGTAAATGTGTTTGTTGTTAGACACTTGCAAAAACAAACAAAAAATATATATATATATCACTAAGAACTCTTTGACCCATCATTTGCAGCATCATTTGAGCACCAGAGAATGGTGGTTCAAATGGTTTATATCAAAATGATAGGATTAATTAAATACTATGGACAATACTATGAAGTATATGACTGTTTATTTATACTTTATATTTTATTTGAATTTAAAATATATATTTTCTCCAAGCTCTTAAACTTAATATTTTCTTGCGGAAGCCCCATTGGCTACTTGAAGCTGATTAAGTGCCATACTGCTTTAAGTCATCAGTCGCAGAGCTCTTATTGCCAACCGGAGACCATGAGCCAGAACCTTCTCTTCTGCTCTTCGTGTCTGGTGTGTTGACATGTGTGGATCACCCTCTCTGTGGTGATCAGGTGGCTTGTTATAGGCGTCCCACCTGCAGTTATTCTGGCGACAGCATGGACTCTTGGCAGTCTTTTCACCTTTTTCTATTCCTTCGTTGTTGTTCTTCGGTTCCAGCTGGTTGTTTTGTTTTTTTTTCCTGGCTGTTTCTTGGTCAGTGTCCCTTGCTGATTGCTGTCTCTCTTCATCTGTAGTGTTGGCAGAGCCATTATGGCTTGCATTTGGCTGGAACCTGGCTCATGGTTCCTGGTAGGCAACAAGAGCTCAGCAACTGATGACTGCAAGTAGTATGGCACTTCACGGAGCCTCTGGGGCTCACACAGAAATTGGTGGTTCATTACATTCAGTGTTTTGTTTTTTTTATTTTGTAGAAAAGCCATCATTTTTAATTAAAATTTTTACAGTATTTTTGTATTATTTGATATTTATTAATCAAAATTATTGATTACATTCAGTTTTTATATTTTTAATAATAAAAAGTTAAAATATTTTACTTTCAAATAATGTATACGTTTTCCATCAGGTGTATAACTTTGCTATACGATCAACATTACTCAGCTCAGAAGTTCTGAAACATTGTGGAGAATATGGTGAAGCGGCAATGATGTTTATCAAGCTTACTTCAGAGGAGAGCGATTTGTTGTCGGCGCTTATGTTAGAACAAGCAGCTCACTGTTTCATTAATTCACAGAGGCCACTACCACGAAAATATGCTTTTCACATGACTCTTGCAGGACACAGATTTAGCAAAGCGGGGCAGCGATCGCATTCTTTACGAGCATACAAGCAGGCTTTCCAGGTGAGCTGATTTCATTTAAAACAAAAGTTGATGCTCATTTCTTTATGCATGATCCAAATTAGTGATTGTTATCAAGTTCAATTCAGCTCATAATTGTATTCATAAATGAGTGTTGATAGAAACATGTTAATGGGTTATGGAGTACAATATTTGTTTATTGTATTTGTCAAATTTATGTGCCCATGGACTCAAGGCATGAGTTTCTGAGGTTTGATGAGTTACATCTTCTCGGCATAATATTTTAATGCTAATTAAGTGTAAGCATTGTTATTTTGATCTAGGAAGGATTGTTTAGTGTGTGTGAACAAGAGGTAGATTTAAAGTGATCCAAAGGGTGCATGTAGGCAGTGTAAAGCTTTCAGTGGTATGAGTGTGCGACAGTGTTAGTACATACACAAATGTGAAAGTTAGTTGTATAATGGAATCTCTGCATATTATCAGTACATGTTTTGTTTAATGATGGTTGGTAGTCCTAGTCAATTGATTCTTGAATGATTTAAACAATGCCTGTGTGTTTATAATTCTCAGCAAAAATACAGTTTTTGCCCAGGTAAAGGTACACTCTAATTTTTTTTTAATTGGGGTGAATAAGGCACCATTGCAGCATCCAATACACATATACAACATAGTGATGCAAAATTATTCAAATACTGTTCTACCATACAGCCAATTGTCACATTAGGCCGCTCGTAAAATATTGGGTTCGTACGGTGGAGACACCCTGTATAGGCAGGTCACATGAGGGGCACCTGGTTCCTGGTATAGTGGGGGTCATCAACTGTATCACATCACACACCCTCAACCTTGCCCACGTTGTGCTACCCTGACTGACTTTAGCTGGAGTCGCTTTCACCACTCTTGGCCCTCACATTACCCATTGCAATACAGTATCAACATTTTCAGGCAGGCAGGTAATATCATCACAAGCATCACTCATACAAGTGTGTGGTTTGGTCAACATATCTCGGCCACGTTATTGTGACTCCTCGTCTGCAAGACGGAACAATTCTATTGCATGTATTAAAGAAACCGGCAAATCTAATCAAGCTCTTGTCTCTCATTAAAAACACTTGTATTTAGTTGTTCATTATGCTAGTTCCAAATTTCATTCAGTCAAATTTGGTAATATTGGGTTCTTATTTTCATAAAATTCATTAACAGTAACCATTAAATGTTTTAAATCTTTGCCAGTCTGTTCATTATGCTAGAATGTACTCATTACACCAGGGTGTACCCATTACAACAGGGTGTACCCATTACAACAGGGTGTACCATTACACCAGGGTGTACCCATTACACAGGGTGTACCCATTACACCAGGGTGTACCCATTACAACAGGGTGTACTCATTACACCAGGGTGTACCCATTACACAGGGTGTACCCATTACAACAGGGTGTACTCATTACACCAGGGTGTACCCATTACACCAGGTTGTACCCATTACACCAGGTTGTATTACACCAGGTTGTATGCATTACACCAGGTTGTACTCATTACACTACACCAGCCTATATTCATTCCACCAATCTGTTCATATCTGGAACTTTTCCAACCCAGGGATATTTTTTCCCAAATGCCTTCATGCAATCAAACATGTAGAAAATTACTGCAGAAAAGTATGGTTGATAACGTGAGTTTAATCTGATATTATGTACTACCTTCCACACTGGCAATAGCTCCAAGTACTCTAAAATTTAAGCCATTTCACAGAATATGTGTAATGAAATCTTGAAATCTACTTGAATTATCTGAAGATAGTCGTGCTGTAAAATATTTTGAGACGGTTAATATACACACATTATTTTAAGTCGTGAACCTTTATTGAATATAGTTTTCCTATAAGGGACTCACTTTTAAGCAAATGTCTATCTTTATTACCTCAGGTGTATGCAACTCGAGGTTGGGGCCTTGCAGAAGATCACATTCACTTTACCTTAGGAAAGCAAGCTCACTATTTAAAGCAGCTTACAGAGAGCTTGGAAGCTTACAGTCATCTGGTGGACCAAAGACTAAAGCAGAATGCTTCCAGCCAACAGTCTTCTTCCCAGCAGATGACTTATGTGAGAGAATTTGTCAACACTTTTCATCAGTATGTTCAGCAGGAATGGGATCCCTCAACTGGTCTCCCTTGTCTTCCACTTCCATTAATTAACTCTCAAGCAACTCGAGTCTTGTTGGGAGCTCCTCAAGATTCTTCAAGAAGTTTGGAATGGACACCTGCATCTCATGTGTCATTAGACAGTGATCTGACTAATAATGAACGATGGTTTTCATTAGAACGAAACTTGCTCGAGACAAGTCAAGGCTCGTCTTTGGTATTTCGGCCAAATTTGCAATTACTCAGTAGTGACACCCCAAATACGCAGAGCCCTGTTGTTCCTGTAAATGAACCTGTATTAGTTGAGGTTTTGATGGAAAATCCTTTAGAAGTGAGTTTAATGATCAGTGATATTCGATTGGTTTTCACGTTTGTGCCAGAAAATAATGTTGATGTCAGTGATGCTCCTGTAAAAGACTTTTTATATTCTGGGTTCAATCTCCCAGCTGGTGCTCAGGAAAAAGTTAGATTAGAATTACATCCCCAGTGTATAGGAAAACTGTTAATAAAAGGGGTGGTATATAAACTTTGCCTTACACCTGACATGACCTCGGCACCGCCTCCTGGGTCTTCTTCATCTCCTGTAATTATTGAAGGTCAGCAGATCGTGGAAGTCAAGGGACCACGACTGAATAACACATCTGCAGAAAAGTGCAGCGTCGTTTATGCATGTGATAAGAGATTAGAAATTACTGTTGTGCCACCAATGTCTCGGCTAAATGTATCATTTCATGACATACCTCAGATTCTCAGCTGTGGTGAGTTGTGTAGTACAGATGTGTTGATAACAAATGTAGGGCCATGTCCAGTGAGTAAGCTTATGCTGGCTGTGTCCGATCCTAACCATGTGTACCTGGACACAAAGGAAACTGGGTTACCAGCTAAGCACATATGTGTCCTGTCTGATTTTGAAACTGCAGATAGCAAAATTACTAATTGGACTGTGGAATTAACATTACCCAATGGCCTATTAAATTCTGGTGATGTTTTAAATGCCAAATTGTGTCTTCATGCACCCATGACACCTGGAGCATTTGATGTGGAACTGCTCTTCTACTATGAAACTCTGAATTCACCTGGAAGGAGCAAGTAAGTGTACTATTAATATTTATAGATAAAATTATTTTCATTTAATTGGTATTTTTATAATTACAGTATTTAGTGCCCTCTGATTATTCCACACATTTGATGGTGCTACATAGCCTTCCCGGTTTGGTGCCTTCTTTTGATAATTACTTACTTTATAATTACAGTACTGATATACATTTTCCTTTCTCCTGAATGAAACCACCCGAGTCAAATTTCTGATGTAGTTCCATAAATTTTGGGTACTCGTAATCCATCCAACCTCCATTTATTTTATATATTTAAAAAAAATAAGGCTTGGGAGTCAGTATGAAAGTTGTTTTCTTGGCATAACCGTTCAGTTAGTTGCTCACTATGATAAAATTAGTGTTTGTCAGTTGGATGCATGCGTACCTTTAGTTAATGCCAGCACTGGGTAGCACGCCAGCCATAGTCATAGGAATGTACTCGCCTAGTTGTGCTTGCGGGGGGGACGTGAGCTTCGGCTCTTTGGTCCCACCTTTCAACTGGATGTTGTGTGTGTCTGTGTCTGTTGATTTATTGTCAATTTTGTTAACACTAATTTTGGTTCCAGTGAATACATGTGCTTGTTTCACTGACCTTCTGATTAAAATATTTTCCATTGCAATCGACCATTATGATTTTGCTACCTGAATGAATCCTTCCGTTGCACACAGATTTCTGGTAAAACGAATACCATTCTAGTGAAGTCCGCTGTCAGGGGAATTGACTTGGTCTTCATTTAAACATTACTGTATTATTTATAGTTGTTTGCATAATAATACAGGTATATGGCTGCTCAAATTACTATAACCTAAAGATTTTTATTAACCACTTAATGATTATTAGATTATTAGGACTCTAGGGAGCCGGTCGGCCGAGCGGACAGCACGCTGCACTTGTGATCCTGTGGTCCCTGGTTCGATCCCAGCCGGCGAGAAACACTGGGCAGAGTTTTCTTTCACCTTATGCCCCTGTTACCTAGCATGAAATAGGTACCTTGGTGTTAGTCAGCTGTCACGGGCTGCTTCCTGGGGGTGGAGGCCTGGTCGAGGACCGGGCCGCGGGGACACTAAAGCCCCGAAATCATCTCAAGATAATCTCAAATAACTAGTTGAGCTTGCATTTTTATATTATTGATTTATTAGAGGCATAATTTTTCAGATATCGGTTGGTACGACACTTCAGTAGTATATATGTGGAAAGAAGCCTAAGTTTGCAAGTGTCTTCCACAATAAGTCAAAATCTTCAAGAATCATTAGAACCCCAAGAAGACGAAAATAGAATTTGCAGCTACACATCCAACCTCATTATAGAAGCTCACAACAACTCTGAGGTAAGATTAAAACAAACACTTTTAAGTGAAACAATTGAATGGATTTTGTTACTGGGTTTTGTTACTGACTGATGAAGGAATTATGAATGATAACAATATTTTGAAGAGAGTCTGGCTCCTTTGGTTACCTCATTATGCAAGTCTTTTCTTGAGGACTGTAAATGTTTGGTTGGGATTTCCTTCCCTCTGCCTTATCTTTGTCAAAGATATGCTGTGCACTTCAGCTCTGGCCTCAGGTGTTCTAGCCACAACATGTTACAGTGGACCTGTCTCATGGGGTCGGTGCTCATGGTTGTGCCTTGCAGACTCTGGCTTGGGTTAGAAGTTCTGTGACACAGGTTGCTTACACAAGTTTCATTCCTCCTGTCTTTATTCATCACTATTGGTCAGGCTGAATAGTCACGGACTCCTTTCGTGAGCCCTTTAGTTGCGAGCTCTTTAATGGCCTTGTAAGGAGACAGTTTTAGGCATCCCATTGACATTCTAGAGTAAGTTCCCTTTTGTTGTTCTGTTAATTATAGATGTTTAACATTTCAGGTTCCCTTGTGAAGTATTTTGGAGTTATGTGATGAGTCATAGGCATGAGCTCTGGGAAGTCTCTTAAGGAGCTAATGAAGGAGGGAAAGTGACGAGGCATTATTTAGGACAGCTATTATTAGGTTTTGTTAAACAAATGTTTAAAATTAACACATTCCAATATGCATTTTGAGCTTTTGTGACCTCTTTTCTGCCATTTTATCAGGGTTTCCTCTGTGAATGGGGTATTGTGACTCCCTCAGCTTCCCCATCTCTTTGAGTGGGGCAGGATTTTGGTACTGTGCCTGCTTCTGGTAGGCTGTGAGATGGGAACAGATGCCTAGTGTTTTGGATTTGGCTCTAGGATACCAGTGCATAATCTCTGGGGGAGACAATTATGAACCCACAGAAATAGCCATTTCATTTTACTCACTATTTCTGTTTTTCACTGTTTTAAGGTAAATTCTCCTTCACTGAAAAATATCCTTATTTATTACAGTACTTATGTACTTGTATGCTATTGTTATCTATTACAGTAATTTTGTAATTGTATATTTTTCTTATCTACTGAAGCACTGTATATACTTGTATATTATTCTTTTTGTAATGATAAAGATTGTTTCCATTCTGAAATAGAAAAAGCTATCCTAACCACTTCACTACACTTCATAAGCTTCAACATCTTGCAAGTACTGTACAAGAAAAAGTAGGAAAGAAATGAATAAATGAGGACTGCATTGTACAGGAAATATATTGTGCCTCACTTACCTTGTTTTTTTTCATTGTTCACTATATTTGCAGGTAGATAGCACTGCAGCTCATTCACAGTGATTGGGTTGAGTGGGAACAGTGAGAAGTGGGCAGTTGTACCTCATGCAAATTTGCAAGGTCAGTCTTATCATTCAATGTGAAAGTTAATGAATTTTATATTTGATTTCCCTGGAGAAGGTGTGTATACATGCTGAATACCAAGAACAACAGGTTCAATTTGTTATTAAATAATATAATAATATAATTTAATTGCAAAAAGAGTCACACAAATGTGGTTGAAACAAATAATCTAACACCAACATACGAAATGAGTTGAAAGTGACAATGTTTTGCTCTGTTGTTGACCTTTATCAAGTCTCAACTTGATATGGGACCAGGACGTACTGAAATGTCATCACTGTCATTTCATACGTGTCAGATGGGTTGTTTACAATTTTATTGTACGTGTACCATTTGGTTCACATTTGTCGATCACTTCTCTATCTTGTCGTATCGTTACCCTTTGAAACACTACTCAGGGTCAAGAAACTAGCCATCTCTTCTCAAGTAATTTGAATGGAAATCTGACCAATAAGTAAAAAGAACAGGAGATATTTTGGGAGTAAGTAAGAAAGCATATTTATGGATGACAGTGGTCATATATTTCAGAAATAATTTAGGCTAGAATCTAATACTTTAGAAATAATTTCACCTTGAGGGAAAAATAATTGGAGCATTCACTGAATAATTCTTTGATTACTGCTAGTTAAGAAAGCAGTCAGACATACATGAAAAGATAAATTAATAGACAAGAGAAGCTCTCTTAATTACCGTAGTTGTTAAAATTTCAATTGTATATACAGTAAAATAATGTCATGAATGAATCACCTGCTCCTCAACTCCTCACACAAATAATCATATATTATGGAGGGATTACTCTGTAAAATTTGTTAAATCCAAAGTAAAAATGGAAAAAAGAATTATACAGCATGAATTCTTGATATATCAATTTACTAACACAGTGCCAGTAATAGCAATAATGAAGAAAATAAGAGTAATAATTTCTGGGGAGAAGTAATCCCAAGAAATAATAAGTTCAGAGTCAGGCAAGTTGACTATAATTGTCCATATGCCTAATTAGATAAGCATAATGCAGTAAATTAGCAGTAAATAGGCACCTGGGAGTTAGACAGCTGCTATGGGCTGCTTCCTGGGGGGGGGGTAACAAAAAGGAGGCCTGGTCGAGGACCGGGCCTCCCAGGTGGGGACGCTAAGCCCCGAAATCATCTTAAGATAACAACATAATTGGTGTGTGAGCCGCACTAATCTATCATACGGGCATATATTAATGCCACTAAAATGCTATAAATAATGAATAATATGGAAATACTCTACAGTTTTGGTTAGCTAAATGGATTTAGCCCATTTGTTTTGTCGATAAATGCAACTGTTTGATCTGTAATATTTCATACGTGTAAATTGTATATAGAAGCTTAGAGAAGAGCATCTAAATAGATTAAAATTTTTGATGAAGGTCAACAGCTGAAATCTGGAGAATCTTCCCATCTGGGTGTCAAGTGCATTCAACATCACAACACAAAAGGCTGCGTGCTGATCCTGTCACAGCTTCACTTTGGCAGTTGCCAGGTAAGCTGTGTAAATCATTTTCCAAGTGCTGCATTATTAAATATATTCGGAATATTTATCCTGTTAATTAATTACTGTACCTTGTTAGGACGGAGGATTGTGATGTTGGCATTGAATTTATGTAGCTAAAAATTTTAGGTAGTTAATGGATTTTTTCCCCCATCTGCATTTCTGTGTAAAATAATTTGTTTCAAAATTTAAAAGCTTAGACCTAAGAGGGCAATCAGGTTTCAGAAATGCAATTTTTCAAAATTAAGAAAATAAGCTTTGCCCTCAAAATTATCGAGATTATTTTGTGTGTGTATAGCTGTGTGTATCTGTTTATTATGGTAATATTGCTACAGGTTACAGTATACTGATTAATTCTTCACAAGGTCCCTCTGAACTCTTGGTGGCGCTTTTCACTAAGAGAACGCATAAGTCTTCTAGACCTTGTGACCGATCCTTCACCACCAAACCCAACGTCAGAGCACATCCCTCCGCCACCAACCCCAACTCAAGAAGAGGCAAACCGCATTATTGCTGCGAATAGTTTAGACATGGTAGTTACTGTTTTGTGGAAGGTAAGGAAGTTTGCAACAAGATTCGTAATTTTTAAAACATTTTATTTAATTTGAAATTGTTTTTTTCTCTCACCAAAGTAGCAGGTATCATTGGGGCATTATTTGTATTTTTTAATGACAAGATTGATTGTTACCTGATCAACCAGGCTGTGACTCATACGTCAGGCTGCGAGCAGCCGCGTCCAACAGCCTGGTTGATCAGTCCAGCAACCAGGAGGCCTGGTCGATGACCGGGCCGCGGGGACGATAAGCCCCGGAAGCACCTCACGGTATCCTCAAGGTGGTTCCTAGATGTATGAAGCTGCGGAGTGTTGCTGCATATGACTGCTGGAGCATGATGCACAGCATTATAATGTACAGTGGGAATGATATAATGAATCAATGAGCGATATTCCTTTAATATTTAAAATCTACATTATTCCCTTTTTTTTCCATATTGAAGTCTTCCCATCCCATCCCATGAAAGTGGAAAAGATTTGTCAGTACAAACAGAATTGGTAAACCCATGAATACAAACTTAACAAACAACAAGGGTTAGCTGTTCTTATTTGGAGGACATGTTGCATTTTTGCTACTGTATTAGCAAAACATGTTGGCTACACATTTGTAATTCAGATCAGTTAATACACCACTTATACATCTAATAAAACTGTTTGTCTTTGTGATACACAAGGGAGAAAGAGGTGGGCGTGAGACTTGGGGTCAACATAGCATTCATCTGAAGAACCTTGGAGATAATGTAAGCATACCCAGTTTACCTCTGGGCCAAGCTGGAGAAGAGGAGAAGCCCCCTATAAGAATCATTCCAGAGACCCCCTTACAGCTACTACAGTCTCCTCTTCCTGCAGCTTCCAAACAAAAGCACTTTGTCAAGATCTCTGCTCAATTTCCTGACTGCCTGGACCATGATTTTATTGCTAACAGGCGAGTAGATAATGTCTTGAAAATTACGCTCACTTGCAGGTTATACGTATTGTTGCTATCTTAAGAAAAGTATTCTAAGGCTCTGTCTTGTAAAGGAAAACATATGGTGGTGTGGGGGTGATTACAGAGGCATAAGGTATTAAATGTACATGATTATTAAAATATTCTCTTGTATCAGTTTTGGAAATGGGTTGCAATAATGAATTTACCTTTATTCTGTTCGATGATGATGTAGTGTTCGATGGTTCGTATTCTACACTTTCTTTGATGATGACTGCATATTTTAGAGCCAGATAGGTAATTTAAGAGCAAGTTAGTGTTTTCCTCAACAACAGGTTGAGTACATCTCCGGGTAACTCCAGGTTAATCTGGCAATACTTTAAGACCTAGCTAATATTGATTAAAAACTATTATCATTGGGGAGCACACAGGTATTAAAAAAAAATGCACAGAGGAATTATATTTGTGGGAGAATGAGAATGTAATCTTTCACAAATTGAATTCATGTTAGGAAATTTAGTGATGTAAATGTCTTAATGGTGTTTAATGTTATTGGGGAATTTATTGTAATCTTAATTACAATGCTAAAGATGAAAACAAAATATTAATTAAGTAGTATTAAAGATGATTTTTGCCCCGCAGATTATGCAGTCTTGAGTTTGAACTTTGTTTGCACAACTGTAGTGCGTGTCACCTTACAACATTCCTCAATCTCTGCCCTGAAGGCTTCTCTGGCAGGTAAGACACACGGATTACTGGGAATGTGTGAATAATTCAAAGGTTTCAGGTTAATTGGCTCATCTTGTGTCTTCTTTCTCTAGTATTAGCATCCTAGGTGATATAATAATTATTATTATTACTATAGAAGATACCATATACATGTATTTTATTCATAAAAATATGCAAACAAAGAACATAGGAAAATTTGAAGGTATAGGGTTGTACATTTAAATGAGGCCAGTACTATGCAAAGCATTTCAGGCAAAACCTATAATAATTTAGATAAAAATTAGTTCTAGGTATAATGGGGTAAACACTTTATATTAAAAATAAGCTAACATATGCTAAAGTATATAAACCAATACAGTATATAACCAAAATATAACTAATGATATACAATATAAAGGTGAACCTGAATGATGAGAGGCATAGACTACTACATTATAGAAACTGTAGTTTAGCAACAGTCCAAAAATAGGTTTTTAACATTATTAATAACAGTAAGGATATACAGTGGTGCATTTTAGTAAAGCTACTCGAATGTTAAGTGCTTCAGGCACAACAGAATAAATCTGTAAGATTGAAAGGTTAAAATGGGGGTAAACACTTAATACTAGATAAAAAGTATGATGTCATATGTGACTTGAATAAGCAATTTAGCAAAAATAAATACTGTACATGAATTAGATGACAGTGATGAAAGGCATAAACGCATTGCGTAATAGTGGCTTTAGGCATTGTATGTACTAAGCTCTATCTATAAATCGATCCATTTATGTAAAATCACTTTATGTATGTACATATTTAATAAAGAAATTTCAGATAATGGTAAAACACAAATATATATATATATTTTCAGTGGGGAAATTAGTGAAATTTGTTACATGATGTTAAGTAGATATTTCTTAGTGTGTCTCTTTGAACTGATTGAGAGAGAAAATCAATTGGAGCCATGCAGGGGATTTGAACCAGCAGCACGGGTACTGCCAAGTGCACACCTTAAACCACTGAAAAATGATACGCTTAAGAGTAATGAGTGGGAATACACCTGCACCTGATGGCATCAATCTGATACTAAATCAAGTTTTTACACATTACCACCATACACTTTGGTAAGGTATAGGAGTTCTTCCACCATACACTTTGGTAAGGTATAGGAGTTCTTCCACCATACACTTTGGTAAGGTATAGGAGTTGTTCCACCATACACTCCCTTCAAATACACACGTTACATTAACACAATGTATTAAGAAGAAAATCAATTGGAGCCAGTGAATAAGTGGTACTGTACTTTGTTAATCATCGGGACATGCTTGGATACTGAAGAATGACTAAGAAATAAAGTAGAGCTTACAAGCAAAGATAAATGAAGTTGGCTGATGTTTTCACCTTTGTTAGCATATTCAGGTACAGCATTTTTTGTGGCAAGGTTCATGATGATAGTATCAAGATTAAAAGTAAGAAAAAGAGTGAAGGATAGCAAATACAATTTAAACAGTAATAGATAATCAAGTCTGAATATATTATTATTCTTGTGTTTCAGTGGTGGAAGTGTGAGCAGTCACGTGTACTCACCCCAGGCCAGTACTCAACTGTTATATGTAGGAGGAACTGTACGCAAGGTTTCCCTCTTGCCGTGGGGATGTAGTGTAATTCCTGTCCGTGTTTTGATAACGTGTCCTGGTACATACAGCTTAGGCGTCTTCTCTGTGACTGCCTTGAGGCGAAATGCTGCTGCAGATAAAGCTGAGCAACCTATACCACAAGCTTGCCAGTTGCAGACTGCTGTTACAGTTAGACAGGTGTCTCAAGGAAACCATCACCTCACACACAATACATGATTGATTTAACTGGGGAGAGGGTAAACAGGGAAATGTAGGTCTTTCTATCTTTGTCTGTATTAATAATTTCATTAGCAATGTATATTGTATTACTGTTCCCCAAAAGATTTGTTAGTGAGGGCAATAGTGCCTGCTCTGTCTCGGTGCTTCTGTAAGATAAGTTATTATACGAGACAGCAATTCCATGCCTCCCAGCCACACACACACACACACACACCTTTCTTATGTGCCTGACTTTTGGTAGAAAGTTTGAGGCTTGTGATTATGTGAAATATAAGTTGTTCCTCAAAGTATTTCTGCCAGGTCGCAGTGCTAGCATATACAATACCTGCTCTCTTCAGTTTTCTTGTGAATGATCAGCAGGTATTTAAAGGTAAGGTGCCCTGGGATGAAACTCAGTTGTATTTACCTATTTGTACAGTTATTTGTAAATTTCTTAAGTAGGTAGTGGATATGTTTTCCTAATTACAAATAGATTTATCTTGTAAAATTTTGTGTAGAATAATTGTTAATTATATCAATTAAAGATATTTTATGTGAAAAAGAGATTTTCAGACCATCATTTATAGTAACCCTATGCAAAGCAAACTTTTATAATTAATGTTACTCAGATCTGAATTATAAGTAAACACAAATAAATATAACATTTTATTTTTTAAACCACATTTTAAGGGTAATAATATAGTTATTTTTTAAAATAGTTACTGCCATTATCCCTTTTGACAGCAGCAAATAAAGCATCAACTAACACTGCTACATAGCCACGAGTTCAGTATAGCAGCTTATTCCTGGAAATATTTGAGACAATGATGAAGAGTGACATGGGTGCATTGTGAACACAGTAGCCCAACCACTTGGGCTGGACGGTAGAGCGACAGTCTTGCTTCATGCAGGTCAGCGTTCAATCCCCGACCGTCCTAGTGGTTGGCCACCATTCCTTTTCCCCTATTCCATCCCAAATCCTATATAGTCGTAATGGCTTGGTGCTTTCCCTGACAATTCCCTCCCTCTGAAACTGGTATATATAGCACCAAGTTCTATTGGATTATCTGCACCATCTAATGCTACTTTGATAGGCTGTTGTATGCCTTGCTTAATCATTCCTTCCAACCTGCATGTACTGATCAGTTGATGAAGTGTTAAGAAATAAATAGTAATACAGTACTACAATGCAATAAAATCATGGCATCAAATTTTTTTTAATTTAAAGATAAAAATGGCTTTATTGCTCACAAATACCTTCTGCATGAGGAAATGGTAAAGCTGGGCATAGCCTTATATAAAACTGAATCTCCACATGCAATAATGATGGCACATACCATTATTTCTTAAAAAAAAAACTCATTACTTAATCTTTATGTGTTACCACAAGAAATGAAGACAGTTATGCATACAGTGCATAACTAAACTATTCCTCTCTTGTATTAATCTCTTATGAAAAGAAAGTCTTGTTCTGATACATATTTTACCCATAGGATACCCAAAATAAATGGTTAATGCAGATCCAATGGTGCCCCTTTGCATGTACCTTGGCTTTCAAACTACAATCATCACTTGCCTTTTGGTAAATAACTATAAAGGTACAGTATTATTATTCTAAGTCATTCTGACAGTACACCTTACAGCACAACTAGTGATCATACCAATACTTGATAACATTTTAGAAAGTGCTTTCAGTATTGACTAAATGCATGCATGTAATGACTAATCAGAGTACAGTACTGTGATGTTTCTTGAAATTCTTAATTTTTTTTTTTACACATGAACACAGGAGTAAACAACTTCTGGCTCGTGTTAGCAGGCTTAGAGCATTTCATTCTCATAGCTCATGTTAAGTCTTATCCTACTAATTTTCCTTGGAACATGACCTACAAATCAATTTACAACCAGGTCCCCAATTATTGCTGGGTGAACAGGAACAAACCATTATGGACTAGTGCCCAGTCAACCCTCCCTGTCTGGTTTCAGCTGTCCAGAGTCAAACAGACAAAATCACCAACAATGCACAGGGCAAGTGTGGTACCATTGTGCTAAACCTTTCACCCTTATATATTGTATGCTTTTGATTTTCTTGAATGGATTTTGATATTGAATCTATATTCACAACTAATTATGTGAAACCTCTCATTAGAAATATATATATATACTTGAACCTCCAGGCTTGTACTGTAGTATTAGTTTCGGCAAATTTGGACCATTCAGATAAGTCTTAGATGATGACGGGTTTTTTCTTTAAACTATAGAAGCGTAATTAAGGAGTCACTTTAAAATTTACTTTTGCCATAATGCCTAATTATTCCATTTATCCTAGATTATACTAATTTATCTCAAAACATTAACCTGAGAAAGCCATACTTGTTGAATAGGTGAAGAAGAGATACAAATTCAATAAACAAAGTCTATTTACAAGACCCTTGATTCAAGACACTACCATGGATAAGTGTACTTAAGGTCATAGTGTTTTTATTTAGTGTAAGTTAGGGTCTATTTTGTGTTCCATTTGCATTTCTTGTTTTTGTTTTGCAAGTTATTTGCATAGAAGCTTTTATGCTTAAATCTTGCCCGCTCGATACACAATTTGGAATAAGAAAAATAATCACTCATAACCAAGCAGAGAGCTTGTGACATTAGCTCCTAGGCAAATTGTGGACACCATGTGATGATGGCTACATGACACCACTTATAACTTGGTCAGATTGAAAATGGGTCATTGGGATTTTCCTCACAAGGGTGCAAAGTTTATCATTGATGGCTGTTCTCTTTCTGTAAACTACATACAGTATCACATTTAGTTCGTAAGTGATAATATAACTACAGTTTAAATTAATGTAATTACACTGAAGAATAAATCAGTGGAAGAATTATGAATATTTAGATCTGAAATGACAACCCTCAATCATCATTATGTAGAAAGAACAAAGGCTGCTGATAAGGTCACCTGTTACAATAAATTAAGAGGTCCACTAAACTAGTACTGTATGAACTTGTAGTTTAATATTTATAATCTGTTATTTGCATTATCTACTGCATGTAACATTCAAGATACACTAGAGATATTGTATATTACAAGTTCATCTAAAATGCTAACACATCAAAATCTTTGAGAAAATGATAAGAGGTAAGATCACAAAACATTTGGATTCATAGAAGATAAGCAAAACACTAATGTAATGTGTGTGAACTTCACATACATTTTGGGTAAATTTGACTATAATATAATTACACACAAAATGCACATGAAAGGAGTAACTGGTAAAGTAGGAAGATGGAACTTTACTTTCATAGCAAACAACCCAAAGAGTAACAGCCAACAGACTAACAGCTGAATCATCCACCATGAAAAGCTCAGTTTCCCAGGGTACTGTATTTGCTCCGGTAATCTCTCATTCTCATACATGATAGACAAGGACACAAACTATAGTACTATATTATCCTTTGCAGATGACGCTAGGACACGGCAAACTTTCAAACTTATGTAAACCAGATCTTTAAATGGACTACGGAAAACATAATGTTCAATGACGACAAGTTCCAGCTCCTGTGCTGTGGTTAAAATGAAGAAATAAAACTGGACCTACATATAAAATGCAGTCAAATAATACCATAGAAAGCAACAGCAATGTAAAAAACCTGTGAGTAATCATGGTGGAAGACCTTACTTTTAAAGAATTCATTAAAGTAGCTATCATAGCTGCAATAAAAATGACAATAATAGTAATTTTAAAGATGCTAGTGCTATTTAGGAGTGGAAGTGTGTTGCATACTAACAGCCCAATTCAGAACTGGAAAATGTACTGTACTGATAATGTTTAATTCCCAAATCCATTCAATAAAACACCAAAGTTCTTGGAACTGCTTAGTATCATACTCCACCTAAAGTTTGCAAGTGAAGGATAGTAGATTACTCTCCCATCTCAAAGTTTTCTCCAATTCCATGTATGATTAACCATTTTGTGAGATGGGGATATTGAACGTACTGTATAGGTAGTTCTTGATCTCTAATCCGGGACACAGAATTGGGAGGCAGCACACTGCTGTGTACCTAAGCTAGCTTGTTAATAGAAATGTTATCCAAAGGGCAGTTAATAAATCTAATTAATGGGTTTCTTGTGTCTGATGGTAAATCAAATGTTACAGTACTGTACAGGAAAACAAGTGTAAGCAATTAGACTGCAGTCTGGTGCTAAATTACTAAGTGATAAGTAATGGTGCTAATAGCAATGGAGCAGGTACTTTTACTGCAGCTAATCCACATATTCTAAGGGAAGATCTTTCTCCTCCAAAAGTCATCTCTAGCATGGAATGATTTCATAAAAATTTATGGCCCAAAATTACATCGGTACATAAATTGGGTAACAGAGTTTCACATGGTAAGTTTCTCCTTGCAGTTCTAGGTCTACAAAACAATGGCCCAGAATTTCTGAGGAAAATGATGCATTAGCCATAGAAACTTCCCCCATTGTCATGATGGATGATTAACTTGTTCTGCTCAACAATATTCTTATGAACAAAGTTCCCAGACTACCAGTGTCAATCAGTGCACTGACTGGAATTCCATTGATTTTAGAGCTAAGCACTGATTTATCGAGGCATGAAGGTGACGTCCCGGATAAAGTAGCAAGCATTGCAGCCGAATGTTGGGTGTTTGAAGCACTGTCCGATTGTTTCATAGATGGACAAACCTCAATGTAATGACCCTTTATTTTTTGCAATTTGTACACTGAGCCTCCCTAGCTGGACAGCAACTGCAAGGATGTCCAATGTAACCATAAAAGAAACACCATCAAGCACTAGTTGTAGGAGCAGAAAATGTTTCAGCTTTTTCCTTTTACAATTTCTTGTCCAGCTAAGCCTTCCTGGCCCAGAGTGTGTAACAGCAGCATTTATAGTCCCCTGCCTGAACACAGAGGCAAAAGGTTTCTGCGCCATTTCTAGTGTGCGAGCTTGTTCATGTGCCAACAGTAAGTCTAAGGTTTCATTTGCAAGTAAGTGCTGCCTTATTGTGGCAGAACCTAGCCTATTAATGAAAGCATCTCTTACATAGTTATCACAAACCTCCACAGCAGTCACAGCTTTGAACTGACAATCTTTAGCCAATAATCTCAATGCCTGAAGAAACTGGTCAAGCGACTCATCAGATTCTTGGCGCCATGTTGCAAACACATGCCTTCCCAATACAGTATTTCATTCTTGGGCTTCACAAACAATTCGGTTAAGGATATCTCAGCAGCATCGTATGTAGTGCAATGAGCTATGTAGTTATACACATGTGGAAAAATGTGGTTTATTAGATCAAGTTTATCCACAGTGGGAGTAGTTTGTTCGATGTCGAGAGAGAAGTTTTTGAACGTCTTGAGTCAGTGACGCCATTCTTGAGCTGCAGTGGTGGAGCTTGGGCCAGTATCAAACAGCTGTGGCTATAGTAACCACTATGTCCACTCCTTGAATTACTTGAACAATAAATTGAAGAAATCAAGCGCTTTACCAAACTTGTGGCTTTATTGATTAAATAATTCCAGTACAGTTATATCCTGCAATAATACCATGCCATATAATGTACAATAATAATACAGTTTATGCACTATTGTTTATAAAGGCAAAAATTGCATAATCAACTAAAACGAAGTAAAGGAAAATAAGAAAGTCAAAGCCCGTTACACCGACCCGTTGTTGCTGGCATAGAAGGCCGCATGTGCCCTGCCAGTCCAAATTTGGAGAAGATGGTGAGAGTATGTTGTTGTACATTCCACGCCGACCTGTACACATGTGAGCCTATGAAGCACAGCTGACCTGCTGGGGACCATATATATATTTATATTATATATATATATGAAGGTACATTTGGTTTATGAAAGTACATAGCATTGATGTTTTNTTGTACAGATAGTCATATGAATACATTTGTCTCCATAGGCTCTCTGGGAGAAGCTCACCTGGGTGAGGAGAGACTGTCCTGGGAGGTGAGAGACTGACCTGGATGAGGGAGAGACTGTCCTGGGAGGGGAGACTGACCTGGATGAGGGGAGAGACTGTCCTGGGGGTGAGAGACTGACCTGGATGAGGTGAGAGACTGACCTGGATGAGGGGAGAGACTGACCTGGGTGCTGTCGCGCTGCATGCGACCAATACCAACTTCCTGACGAGGAGCGGGAGGAGGCAGACGGCCAGCGTCAGCGCCCCCATCGTCACCAGCACCACCGCCTTCGTCTCCGCCAGGCCCAGCATCCTGTAGCCTCACCACCCGCCTGCCTGCTGGGGGAGGCTGACTCTCTCTTCAGCTGTTGCCTTCCTCCTCCTCACCCGTCACCGCTTCTCCTGGTGGTGATCCTGCAGGAGGCAGTAGTGATTAGAGTTATCACCACATCACGTATACAGCATTTTGTATATATTATTCAACCTTCTTTATCTACTTTTTTAATACAATATTTGATCACGTTTTCATCCTGTTTAAGAAGCGTATTTTAATATTTCACAACTCGTATTTGTTAAACAAAAAATAGTGGTGTTTTCCTACGTTAGTTTAGACGCTCCAGCCAACAAATTAAATCCACCGTATTCGTAAAGTTGTTTCACGGCATGACTAGACAATCTTCACGATACTTTTATGGAAGATTAGATTGTCAGTACACGAATGATGGTACACGACTGAATGCTAAGTGGATAACAATGAATAAATGAAGTATGAAAAGTAGATGTCATGTGGAGTGAGTACTAGACGTAATATTGGCATGTGGAGTGAGTACCAGACGTAATATTGACATATTGACAATATGACACTAAGACAATCTTAGTGTATTTAGACTAAAGACACCAAGGAGTCTTTAAACTTAGTCTCCTCACTAAGTCTAGATCCGGCATTGTTTATATCGCGTCATATGCTTACTAAAGACTACTTTAGCGTCGCTGGTAACTCTCTTTGTGGTGATGCTGCGTCTCCTCCCTCTTCCTGCTGCTGACGGCCCCTCTGCTGACCTGCTGCTGCTGCTGCTGACGGCCCCTCTGCTAACCTGCTGCTGCTGCTGACGGCCCCTCTGCTAACCTGCTGCTGCTGCTGACGGCCCCTCTGCTGACCTGCTGCTGTTGAGTCGCTAGGCTCCTCTTCTTCTAGTTTTCCATTGCTTCTTCACGTGCTGCTGCAGTTCAGAGTGTTTACAATTAGTATTTGACACTGGTTGTTTATTGAAGTCGTTTTGTTACATTAGACTTCCTATTAACAATATTTTAAATGTATTGTAAACCTTTTTAATAAAACGAGTTCCATAACTCTGCGTTTTGGGGATGATTCGGACGATGACATTGTAATATTCGTGGAACGTGGAGGTGTATTGCGTGTAGAGTGTGTTTGTATACACTTGAGGGTGGGAGGTGTAGTGGAGGCTGTGTTTCTGTACACTTGGGGGAGAGAGGTGTAGTGGAGGTTTAAATACGCGAGCGAGAATGCATCCTGTTGGCCTGGTTCTATACTCACTGACCAGCCTCACTGGGTGTACCACAGGCCGTTCTCGCCAGCGTTCCCAACGTAGAGAAACTACTGTACTAAATTGCCTTATCCTTACTCACCAGAGGTTGCCCCCAACAGAAAACGGGACATTTTGCTAATTTCGCGAGCCGCTTCCACTGTCTAGTACAATTTTTGCCCCTAGGTGGAGTATACGTCAAAATACGGCGTGCTATTAGGAGGACGGGTTGGTTAGAGAGTCTGCGGGTACTTACAGAAATACTAATTAGATGTTTGTCTTTTGTAGCTTATTTATTGATGTTTAACAGTGAATAGTGAAGATGGTTACTGTAATGATGGGTAAGTGGTGGAGGGTAGGGAAGGTGGTGAAGGGTAGGGAAGGTGGTGAAGGGTAGGGAAGGTGGTGAAGGGTAGGGAAGGTGGTGAAGGGTAGGGAAGATGGTGAAGGGTAGGGAAGGTAGTGATGCAGTGATGATGGCCCTATGTAATGAAGATGGATAGTAATAGGTGTTATATGTAATGAAAATAGTTACAGCGAAGAGTGTGAAATGAAGATATGGGAGAGAGACTGTGAGTAGGGAGGAAGGGAGACACGGAGATATACAGAGACCCCGGCACCGCCGTATACCATCTCAAGTGTGTGTGTATATATATGTATATAAAATAATATAATATAAACTTGGACCATCGGGCATTGAACTCGGCCCCGTAGATCCCGAGGACAGCGCTCTATTGACCGGTCCAGGATACTCGTTAATAAGGAAGTACTCAAAAGGTAGCCTATTACCATGTCTGAGTTTTAAACCTCCCACAGGGCGCTACCAGACACAGTGAATGAAACTGAATTATCCACGAGATTATTGATAGTATAGTGTATATATATATATATATATATATATATATATATATATATATATATATATATATATATATTATATATATATATATATATATATATATATATATATATATAATTAAATATGACCGAAAAAGTAAGATTAATAATTCTAACACGAATTTTCTCAATATTTCTTATGTTTCTTTTCACTGTCGATGGTAATGGGAAAATCAATTCTCCAAAATTCATTTTTATTGCTAGTCTGACGCAACACTTGAACGCGTTTCGTAATAACTTATTACATTTTCAAAGACTTTAGTTTACACACACACAACTATAACCTGCAAACACTAAACAGAGTTCTACTATGCTATAATTTCAACAGCTTTCAGTTTATACCTGCATTTGGGTGAGGTGATATGTTACAACAGTTTTGGATGAGGTGAAAACAAACTTTCAACACTTCTCGTGTTGAAAGTTTGTTCGAGGATGTGCTTAATAAACGAGGATTGTTTCGATAAACGAGGATGGATTTGATAAACGAAGATGGGTTTGATAAACGAGGATGGGTTTGACAGATAAGGACGCACTACGACACGTGCATAGCCTGAGTGGTCTGCATTATGGGTTCCATAAACCAGTCACGACCAGTTCTATCTTAACAGGCTGGAGGTGGCCGAACGCTCTGAGGTTGCGCTCTGGGGTTGGGTTTAAGGCCCATGTAATCATCATTATTATTAAAAATTGCAATCATTATAAGCGACCCACTTGAGGGAGTAAGTTACTTTGACAACCCAATGTTATAATCAGCCAAATAGCCATGTATGGAGGTGGGTGTGGACTCGCCTAATTCTTTAAGGATGAGGGGAGACTTGGTTTGCAGGAAGCGTCATTTTGCGGCTTAAATAATGCGAAAGTTATTGCTTACATCTAGGGGAAAAACTCTCGTGTTGGAGTCTGTGTATAACCTCCTCTGACCTCACCTTAAATAATGTAACTTTCTGTGGTCTTCCAATCAAAAGTGTAATTACAGAACTTTGAAATAAATACGGGAATGGCATACGTATAATATATTTCCACCGAACAGCTGGGACCAGATTGAGTGTCCGAGCTTTTCTGACGAATTTAGACCAGGATAATTTCCTTGACACCAGTAACCTTTCACAACACTTCTGACACCAGCACACTTTCACAACACCTTATTTAACATCAGTAGACTTTCACAACTCTTTCCTTGAAATCAATAAACCTTCAGAACAGGCACCAAAAAACACCTTTACACTTTTCGAACACTTTTGCCGCCAGTACACTTTAAGTCATATATTCCTTAACATATTCCTCTTTCAGATCGGGTTCCCTAAGAGCACTACACTGGAGCGCCCTGAGGGACGCCACCTCTGCCCTCAGTGCCGGCGGAGCGACCACGTCCTCCCTCGCTAATGCCAGTAACCAACTGGCAGAAGCAGACTCAATTGTCACACACTAGGTTGTAGCATCTTGTGGGAGGGACAGAAATAAGATATAGAAATATTTTGTTATCCAGGATTGACAAGACTATCACTAAACCTAAGCCTGGCGAGATATTTATATACTTAGATGAGAATTCGTGAGTACTAGGCTACGGGTTATTAGAGTACTAGGCTAGGAGTTATTTTATATTAACTCGAGGGGGAATATATATACACCAAAAGGTGTATGCCTCCTCAGTGTGTATATTCCTGCGGTTTTACTTTAGTAAGTGGCCTTAACACCAGACGCGGATGAAAGGCCTGAAATCCAGCACTGACCAAAACTAGCTGATGATTCAGAGCCTTACCACCTATTTGAGCTAGTAGTGTGTGTGTGTATG
>WNGS01000543.1:8549987-8584164 GCA_020271785.1 Procambarus virginalis | reverse complement strand
TATTTAATATATATACGTATATAGAAAACCATATATATATATATATATATATATATATATATATATATATATATATATATATATATTATTAAATATGACTGAAAAAGAAAGATTAACAATTCTAACACGAATTTTCTCTATATTTCTTTTCACTGTTGATAGTAATTGAAAAATCATTCTCCAAAATTCATTTTTATTTCTAGTCTGACGCGACACTTGAACGCTTTTGTAATAACTTATTACATTTTCAAAGACTTTAGTTTACACACACACAACTATAACCTGCAAACAGATTTCTTACTATGCTATAATTCAAACGGCCTTTCATTTTATATACCTGCATTGGGTAGGTGATATGTTACAACAGTTTTGGATTAGGTGAAAACAAAACTTTCAACACGGATAGAACACGAAAATATGGGGTAATATTTTGGGTAAAGTTAAAGGGGAAGAATGGAAGTAACTGCAGAGGGCCTATTGGACCCATATTTCTTGATGCTTCTGTATTAGTGCGAGTCTTGAAGTGGGTAGAATATAGATTGTGTATTACTTGGCTGTTGATTGCTGGTGTTTTTTCACTTGCTTGACTAGAGCTGTGTGATCTATACATAGCATTTCATTGTTTAATGGCCCTCCCTGCCTTAACCTTTCAAGAATCCAGAAAAATGGGAAACATTATTCTGAAATTGTACTTTTCCACTTAAGAAAACGAACAATGTAGAAATTCTCATGGTTCTGAAGGAGACTGCAATACCCTTTATAATTTATATTACAGTACATAAGACAGACTTTTACTACTTTGTTTAGCCATAATACCTTGTGCCTAAGGAACACAAACTCAAATTCTATAAATGTATAAAATGCTTTTATAAAAAAAAAGAAATCATCAAACAGAAAAGATAGCAAGTGAAATTTGATGCACTTTCACTACGGTTGATTCAAGAGTGTGATGTGCAATCAGTCGGCAAGTGACTCCTTCATATCTACTTATCCTTTAAACGTCAATGATTTGTTCTTCAATAATGATGTATTCTTGGTCGTCTGCTACATGTACATTCGTTCTAAGTGTATTACTACTCATTTCTGTACGGTAATATTGTATAGTTGAAGGTAAAGTACTGTTGTGACAGTGCTTAAAAATGAAATGAAAAATATTGATGGTCATCTTTAATTTACATTTTAATACAAAACTACTTATTATGAGCAATGAAATAGCACATACTGTATGCTTTTTAATGTAAGATAGACCTATCATTAGTAAAACATGTATGTAAAACCTGCCCAAATACATATATATACATATTAGAGAATGTTTACTGTTTCATACATATTGTTTCTAAATCTAACAGCACACTGTAACACATTAAATGAGATTATTTTTTTTTTATGCAGAAGGGTACAGACAATGTCTGACTTCTGTTAGCAGGCATAGAGGTCTTCCTTTCCACAGCTTGTATTAAGCCTTACCCTACTAGTCTTCCCTTCCCAGTTTGGTGCTGTCTATTCATAATTACTTAGCTAATTTACTAATTTTCCCTGTTACCACATTAGTTAGAACATTGTTATAGAGTGCAGTACAGTATATCTTGAGACGTTTGGTATGATTTCAGGGCTTAGCGTCCCTGCGGCCCGGTCCTCGACTAGGCCACGGGACCTCGACCAGGCACTATACAGCAATTTGGTAAATTTGTGCATTTTCTTTTATAATTTCTGACCTGTTGCAGGTTTCCTCGGACCACCTCACCTCGCTCTATTGTACGTGTATTGGGGTACCAGGGGATTGCTGTTGTGATGCAAGAGTTGCTCGAGATCATTCACTCCCTCATTCAAGGAAATATTCTGCAGTTTACTAAAACACTTCTCCAGCCATGCCAAAGCAGTGCAAACTTCCCAGATATGACTATGGTTCTCCAGGTATGGTTTCTATCTTGTCCTTGTTTAATGCTGTTCCATTATTATATAATTACAATTTTTAAATATTGTCAAGATTAAATCTAGATTGGGAAGTGCATCAAGTATATATAACAAGATGTATGATAAGTACTCATGAAAGTGATAAATCTTGTCACTGTCTTAGCCATGCATACACGGCTTCAACACCATGTTCACTGTTTAATACTGTAAGTAAAAATTCCTAGCATATATCAGATGCCAGTACAGTATATTTGTTCTATGGATATCAGTCAAAGAACTTTATAAGTTAAAGAAACCTAACATGAATAGTATTTCTGGAGTCTCACTACAAATATTATGGTGGTTGCATGTAATACATGGAGTGATTCCTGTTATACATCCAGCCAATGAGAGTTGCTATTTCTAATACTTACAAGTGGTAATGCACTTATTCACAGTGTACACATAAATGATAAAATTTGAAGCAGCATTGGGCATCCATTTTTGAGTTGCAGGAATGCAATCTTTCGTCCTGTATATGAGAGACAAGATTGTTTTTTTGAAAGTACATAATGAATTTTAAATTTTATTTTTGTTTTGCATGCTGTGGAAGTACTCTTGCCATATTCTGACAGTACTATGTAATTCCCGTAATAGGTGTCTTGGGTTATTACCATGCTCAGCTGAATGACATTGTGCAGTATCCAGATGCGAGAGCAGATCTTTTCCACCACTTTAGGGAGCTGGGCAATGCTCTCCTCTTCTGCTTGTTAATAGAGCAATCACTCACTTTGGAAGAGGTGTGTGACCTCTTGCAGGCAGCTCCATTCCAGAATATTTTACCAAGGCCATTTTGCAAAGGTGAGTGCTTATCAGTCGATTGAAAAAACAATTATCTCTTTGTTCTCATGATTACTTTTGATTGACATGTTTGGTCTAGTTGTTTATACAGCACTGTACTTAAAATCTGTTAAAGCAAACAGGAGGGGTTAACAAGTGTTTTTAGCTCTTATTCATCATTTTATGTTTATATATTCTCAGCATTTTCACCTTTTAATAATTTTTGTTTTTATGTAACAATAGTTTTTACCAATTGTCATAATTTGGCTGTAAAATATTACACTAATTTTGTATTTTTTGTGGGAAGAGGGTAATTTATAAATATAGCATGTTGATTTACTCAACATTCAATACTCTACAGAGGGTGAGAAGCCTGAAACCAAGCAAAAACGTCTCGAGGCTAAATATGCTCCTCTACAGATTGTATCCAATATCGAGAGACTCGGGACAGCAAAGGTGAGCGAGGAAAAATCAATGCAGTTCATATTGTGATTTAAAATTTTTTGTTAACACTGGTTTCAATAGTTTATTTGCAATTACTCTAACTGCTGGACCTGGATTCTCATCACAAATGATGGCAGGCATTTTAACCCCAGTAAGTGTAAGGTAGTGGAGTTGGGAAAGGAACATAAGGACTCCCAAATTCAACTATTCCATAAGGAAAGCAACTACTGTACAGGGGGGGAGTTATCAGGGAAAAGTGCCAAGCCAGTACGACTATATAGCATTTGGAAGGGGTCTGGAGAAGGATTTGCGATGGACGGGGGAAAGGAAAGGACGCTTGTTTTGAGTGTACTGGAAATGAAAATAGCAAAAATCACGAGGGGTCATAATTCTAGCACTTGGCACCAGAGATGCACATAAATACAATAACCTTGCAGTATATGGAAAGCCGGCAAAGATAAGAGTTCATTAAATTTTTTTTTTTATTGTAATTTATATAACCTACGAGATGAATACTAGAATATGCAGAATTGAAATGGAGGACAGTTTCTTTAAATTGAGAGAAAACATGACAAAAGAACATGGGTGGGATGCTGAAAAAGGAAAAAAAAATAAAAAAATTAAATATGACCAAATCTGCATAGGTGATCAATAAGTGAAATAAACTTAAAAACTTATGAAAGCCACCTCCATCTACAACTTCAAGATTATATATATCACAGAATATATAAGTCAAGAGATTTACAACATACACTAGGTACAAACTACTAGGTAACAAGGTATAGTAAGCCAGACCCCACTCGCCTGCAGTCACTGATAGGGAAGTGGTGGGTTATCTTGAGGTTATCTTGAGATGATTTCGGGGCTTTAGTGTCCCCGCGGCCTGGTCCTCGACCAGGCCTCCACCCCCAGGAAGCAGCCCGTGACAGCTGACTAACACCCAGGTACCTATTTTACTGCTAGGTAACAGGGGGCATAGGGTGAAAGAAACTCTGCCCATTGTTTCTCGCCGGTGCCTGGGATCGAACCCACGACCACAGGATCACAAGTCCAGCGTGCTGTCCGCTCGGCCAACCGGCTCCCTCCCTGGGCAATGGGACGGTGGTATTTATCGTTTAGGCTGCTCTTTACAACAACAGCCTGTGCACACACCACTCGTTATCTTGTCCTGTTCATATCTTGAAATGTGCAGTCCAAGTACAGGTACAGTATAACCTTTCTTGGTTGTTCTTGTGTGATTGAAATGTATCTGGTTATGTCATTTCTTTATGATTTATTTTTAATATATAGTTTTGTATTTCAGCAAGCTATGATTGCCAGAGAGGGAGACTTATTGACAAGAGAGAGACTATGTTGTGGCCTCTCAATTTTTGAGGCAAGTGACTTCAATATCATATACAGTATTACGTATTAGTTGTCCTTTTTAAACTTTGGATAGGTCTTGAGAAAATTTATTTACAGTATACTACTGTCTTTAGGATTTTGAAAACAATGTATATGTAATTTTTGTCTTGTCTGCAGGTAATTCTGACGAGAATTCAAACTTTCCTTGAAGATCCAATTTGGCACGGATCTCCGCCTGCTAATGGTGTAATGAATGTGGACGAGTGCACGGAGTTCCACCGCCTGTGGTCGGCACTTCAGTTTGTTATGTGTATTCCTGTAGGAGCTAACAACTTCACTGTTGAGTAAGGAAGAAATTGTTCTTTATGCTGCAGTAGCTGGTAGGAGTGCAAGGAATTCTTTTTAGAATCATAACCTGTATTTGCTAATATAAAGATTATAGATCTATTTGTGAATATAATTGAGCACAATGTCGTAATGGATAACAAATACCAGAGTGTTCAAGTACTCTACGAGTTATCATGTGAAAACGGAAGTTGAGCCATAGAAGAACTACAGCAGGAGGGTCAAGGGGCACCTACTCTCCCAATTCTAGTATTTTCTTAGGTTACACTTGTACTGCAGCAGGAGCAGCAGCACTTGGTGATGTGCTCTGTGCTTGACAAGAGTATGTGTGTGTGTGTCTGCATCAAGAAAGGTAGAAGAAATAGCAAATGCATAACTAATACAGAAAATGGCAACATACATTGTAGGAAAGTTGATCTATTAAGAAAATGTTTGAGTTAGATAGATCACCCCCTCAGATTGGTGATCTACTGTTACAGTAGGCAGTGTGTGTAGATTACAGCCATGAAAATGCTATTCATCATAGTTCAGTAAACTGACTTATTTATTTCCATTTTATTAAATGGTTTTTACAATGAATACTTTTTTCCCAGGCAACTATTTGGTGAGGGTTTGAACTGGGCAGGCTGTTGCATGATAGTCCTCTTGACCCAACAACGAAGATTTGAAGCCCTTGATTTCTGCTATCATATACTTCGTGTGCAGAAAGTGGATGGCAAGGATGAACAAATTAAGGGAATTGTAAGTATAGTCATTTGTTTTTGTTTATAATTTTGTGTAGATTGGTAGTTGTTTTAAGTCAGTACTAATTGTATGAGAAATGCTGTTAAGTGAAGAAATGTCTTGCTGGTAATAGGAAAACAAAGAGAGAAAATTGGAGAGATTATCGTTGAGCAGCGGTGTTATTTGGATCTGGGAGTTATGATGATGGTGAAGGATAAAAAAAAATGAATAAATGATTAAAATCAAGCCACTGGAGTTCTAGAATTCACATCTTGAAGCTTTGTTATTAAAACTCTGTTATTCTTCAGCTTCATCTTGCCCATGTGAGACACCACTTGGATTATGCTGTAACGTTTTAGGCACTGTACTGTAGAATGAATCAGTTTTTTGAAAATATACAGAGGAGGATGACTAAGTTAGTTCCAGGCATTAGGAACCTTCTTCACGGAGTAAGAGACTTACAAAAATTAAAATTACTCTACCGAACATTTGGAAAACGTACTGGGCAGACTTGACACACTGGCAGGAAGGAGCAGTACAAAGAAGAAATGCTGCTGCTGTTTGGGAGATTTTATGAAAGGGGGATATTCATTATTATTGACGTGTAACAGCCTGTTGGATCAAGTTATCACAAAACAAGCCTGGCCCTAGGCTGAGCTTAGGTAGTAGTAGGACAGTACGTACTGTAATTCTGGAATCATCTCTAGGTAAATTTTAGGACTATTACAATATCCCATTTTTAACCTCAACCTCTTAGCGAGATGAAGCAGCTTAATCTAAGGAATAAGACAAGAATAACCGGTAGAAAAGTATTTTGGAACTAGTGCATTGTAGAGATCAATCAAAGATATGAGCTGTAGATTCAAAAGAAGAATTTATGAGTATTGGAGCAATTGTGATAGAAAAAACAATCACCATCCTAGAAGGAAAAAATGGGATTAGTATTGGAAAGGTGTCATAAAGAAGTATGAAGAATATTTAAGAGCTATTCTTATGAATAACTAGAGAATAACAGAATAGCCATCACATCAGAGACATGTTTATGGATAGACTGAGGTGTTGAGGTAGGTAGGTAGATGAGTAAATACTGTAGGTAGAAAAATTGAATCGGTGTTTAGTTTGTTAGCATTATTTCAATCCTGAATGTCTTGACCTAAATAAAATATCAGTTGCTTTTATTTATCTGGTGCCTCTGCTAAAGTGGCAGTAATTAGGCTCTGATCTAATACAAAAACACTAAATTAATATTAATGTTTCTATTTGTTCTCTGCAGCAATTGAAAAGGATGTGTGACCGCATCAGACGGTTTCAGGTACTCAACTCGCAGATTTTTGCTGTTCTCAATAAGTATCTGAAAACAAGCGATCCCGATAATCTACCTGTGGAACACGTTCGTTGTTTCCAGCCACCTATTCACCAAAGTCTTGCCAATCAAACCTATCAGCGACCAGACCACCTGCGCTGAGCCCGCTTTCAGTCTTGTAATGTATTAACTGCTGTACTTGTACAGGATGTAGATCCCACAGATTTATTCACTACGTGATAAATAGCATCTTTATATAGACACTATGCCTTATGAATTCAAATTGAAAGTCATTTTGGTTTGAAGAAAAGACTCCTCTTCGGTTGTTGGCAGGGTGTTATGCATATTTGTTTTAGCATTTTTAAAAATCTGTTTATTCGGTGTTTAATATATTTTCTAAATAGTACATACCTCAGGAAACAGGTACAGATAGAAGAATATTAGATGGATTTCTTGGGTGAAATTAAAAAAATTGGTCATATTTGAATTTCCTAGAATTAAATTTAATAGCTTGATGTGTCACTTCTCAGTTTGTTTAGTTACAGATCATAATATCCTTACCTGTAAGATGGTGTTGGGTGCTAAGGTTGCTCGTCATGTGATCATCACTGTCAGTATTGTCATTGTTGCTGTATAAATGGTATTACCATGTAGTTGACAGCTGAAACAATTTCGTAGTCACTTCATTTGAACAAGTGAAGCTCCGGTTTCACTTACCAACCCGGCCTTAACATTGTGTGTAAATCTTGCTCAAGCATATTTTTCTACTTTAAATTTTTGTTGTTAAACATTTAGTTCTGCATTAACCTCTTTGGTTACAATGAGAAATTCTAAATTGTGCCAAAACACTGGAAGCTCTCAATGGTTAAATTAACATCATTAAAGTTTTTGTGTTCCATGTTGCTTTATTCAAGTTGGTTATAAAGTGTTTTTTGTATTATGTAATGTCAAGGTATTAAAATTAATGAGTTAATAACTAGTAAGTTAAAAACTATTTGTTAAACAAAAGGCATGTAGATTTTCCGAGAAACAAATTTATTGATATTACAATGTCTTAAATATTTTTTTGTACATTTTACATCTGGTTTAATGCCTAAAATTTTTGATAACAGTATACAGTACTGTTAATGCTCAATTAGTTTAACACTCATTGGGAAAATTATAATTAAGGGAGTAGCTCTTTGGTTTTTGCTGTAATGAAGTTGACAAAGGAGGAAATTTGTTCCACCACTAATTGTTCAGGAAACACTTCAGGTTCCAGGCAAGCAGTGCATAGCCAACATCTTTGTGCAGTGATTATATCTGTCTAATTGATGCGGTGGTAATGTTCATCCGGAGTATGTATATTAATCTGGTACTCTTGGTAATTGCCAATGCTTCTCGACTGGTACTGGGAGTTAACATGAGGAGTAAAGAAGGCTGTGAATGAAATGAAACATTTCATTTGTATTATCATGCATAAATGCTACTGGCATCGTGAATAACATTCTGAAGTTGTAATTTCTTATTTCTTTGCACAAATGTGGGAAGGAAGTTTTCTGAAAGCACATGGAGAAATGTGCAGTAGTTTTAGTTTGTGAAGGAGGCATTTCATGGTACCATATTGTGCAATAGAGAGCAGATTATGAGATATAGTACACAGGTAAAGGATAAAATATGTAAACATATTTCTCGAGTCATATGACAAAATCTAATATTTATTATGTTAAGAAAAAATTTCACAAGTCAAATATGGTATGGATTGTTGGTTTGTGCATGGTTCAAAATTGCCAGTTTAACCTTTAGATAAAACAGGACTAGCAAAGTTTTGTAAATCTAGATTAAAATTTTATGCAAATGATTGGAGATTTCATTCTGATTTTTCTGACATTAGTGCTTAATAACTGATGAATGTTTTGTATGATAAAGAGGAGTGATTGCAGGAGGGTACATGTCCTCTGATGTAGAGACTTGGGTATGGATTAGGTAGTTTTAACTCTTGAGATGTGAGATGTTAATGATAGTGTGTTTTCATTCCACTTACAAAAACCTGAGGAGAGATTCATTAATAGAACGTCTTAAGCTCTGATAATAATTAATCAAAAGTAGTCTTATGTGTGTATGAACTGAAATAAAAAGTAAATTTCAAACTATTTAACAATATGAAGTTCTTGAATTACTTAAACATGAATTAATATGTATAGTTTTCTTTTCCTAGTGCACTGTAACATTCATTTCTATAATGATGTGGTAATTGAGCCTGGCCAAACCAGTTCTTTTGGGATAGGAATGTGGACAATAGGTAGAAAGTGCAGAAACAAGGACTTCAGCTTCCATGTTTGCTGAATGAAAACTTTTACTTTTGTGTTCTATGAAGAATATGTATATTTTACACTAACTACTGAAACAATCTTGGGTATTTTTTCTATTCACATATCACCGATAAAAGTAAATACTCATATATTTTATACTAGATATGTACGATGAATTCAAGTGGACCTCGCGTTACTTCTCTTGACAATTTTTAGTACTGTATATATATATATACAGTATATATATATATATATACATGTAATTTAACTTATTCTGTATCTGATGCTTTGCTTTTGCCATCCTTGCAATTTTCTGGGAGAATAATACATTTCTTGACACCTTTTAAGAGGACAAACAAAAAAATATTGAAGACAGACATGCAGCAACAAGGAACTCCTCCTCCTCCTTAGGTTGATAGGCAGTGAATTGACTGCTGTGTGGTGGTGCTAGTGCACTGGATTGAGAAGGAAGGAACTGGTGTAGTACTGTAACCATTTCCAAGAAAGTAAGAAGCAGTTGAGACCATCTTTGTGTAAAACTTTTTTGTTTTTTTATCCATTTTGGTTGATTGTTACAGCCATCCGTGTAGCATCACTAAGTTGAATAGCAAAATCATTCTCTGTATTAGTTACGTTTACTATTTTTGTCGACAAGTGCAGTAACTTGGTTTTATAGAAAATAGTTGAAAAATATAAAAGCTTAAGTTCTTTATTATACCAAAGTCTACCAGATTATATAATTAAAGTATTCTTATGTTGTACTGTTAATGAACTCTTAATACGGTACATTCATCTTTATACCAAAAGTTTATGTAAAAAATAAAATGAAGACTAATTATGTAACTGACAAATATAGAATAGCTTTCAAGTTCAGAATCAGTTAGGAAAGAGTGCATATTGTATATTCTTACTGAGGGACAGTATATTCTAGATCATTTTACATATCCTTTAATGTCAATCTAAGATAAAAAAATTTTTTACAAGATTAATGTATGTAAAGGTAGACTAATTAGTTGACCAAACTAAATTTTATTTAAATGGTATTTATGAACAACACAAACTCTCATAAAATTGAATTCTGTATTATCCTTTAAAACACATTTCATGTGGAAATTGAACCATTTATCACTCATAACTTCATATTACTGCCTTAGTGTAGTGGATTATTTAGGTTTGTACTGTATATATTATTACATAACTTCCCTACTCTAGTTACAAATATATATATTTTGCCTCTATTCATTTTTCATGAAGTATCTTGTTATAATATGTTACCAATATTGGCCATTTATGTCATGCCCGAGGGTTATGTGCACAAGCGTTAGAGCAAAATAACCTGTGACTTTACCAAATTTTTTTATACCGAATTGTTGTTGTTAAATAATTGTGGAAGTGTCGTCTGACTCGGTGGTTGTTGAAAGCCACCCATTTAAAATGCCGTTTAAATAGATGTTCAAAGCCGTCTGTGTTCAGGACACTAATTTGAGTATTTTTCACATATATATTGAATAACATTAATATTCTAATCTTCTGTTGTACATTTTTTATATTTTGTTTGTCCTTGTGCATGTATTACTCTTAATTAATGGAGGTGTTGTGATAAAAATTATTGACATTTCTGTATTGTATGTTATTCTGTGACATATTTATATTAATAATGATGTATTGTTAGTAACTTGAAAAGTAAGTTAGAGCTCTCATCACTGCTGACAGTATAGCAATACCAGTATGTGCCAGAATTGTATTTTTTTTTCAGATAATGTAGGATACAGTGTTTTCGTTTGCCACTCCATAAGTCAAGCCACAAATAACTTTCTGGAGAATTCATGTATATTATTAAACTTTTTATCAATAAATCAACTTGCATGAATCTCATTATGTGCTGATTTTGTACCCCTCCTGTTACTTTCCCAAATTACAGGTAAAAGCAAGAGCCACACTTTATCAATACAGTACTGATAAATCACAGCACAATGCACCAGGCCTTCGCCAAATGACACGTGAAGGTTGAGCTGCTAGAGAGCGCCTCTGTTGCTCACTTTTACTGCCTTCGTGTCTGTATGATACGACATTCAGCCAAAGATATGTTTATTATGGTCTGTGTGTCTACAACATTATCTATCTGCTTCTTGGGGGTGACACAGGAAGCTGTTTAGGATGGTACATGAGGTAACACCTGTTGAAGTGAGGGTTGTTCAACCTGGCAGTGAAGGTGAGCACCTGCGGCACACCTGTGAACACACATCTCGCTTTCCACACATACACACACCTACACACCTCAGCTGTGAGGAGGAAGTGTGTTTTGCAAACACTTGGAATAACGAAGTATTTTGAGATGCAATTTTTAATAGTTGCATGTGGTTTAGCTTGCATTAGACTTCAAAGAGTAGTGTTTATAGGATTTTCTTTTATTGTATGAAAACTGAATGTTGAAGTCAGCTTGATAATTGAAACACTTGTTTGAGTTTAGATTCTTTAGGACCCCTGAAGAGACCTCTGCCTATCATTCCAGTGTACCATTACTGGAATGATAGTACTTTTATCTTTATTCCTGTCATGTGATACGATTAATGGAATATAATCTACCTAGTCAGGGTGTTAGGTCAAAGCTTCCTTATGAGCTGCTGGAAATACTTATGGTTGCTATCCAAGCACTGAATGCAGTCCACCAACATTCTGGTCCAACCAACAAACTGGACCAACTCATTTGAACCCCACACTCCACCACATCAAAATTCCCACTGAGTGTAGGCTTCTACTAACAATGTTAGACAAAGATGGCCTTGTGAGATGTCACCGAAGTTTACAAACAAGAATATTTACAAATCGCAGATGAACCAAGATATACGTATACCTATACCATGACATTTTAAACCAGGATTCTTTGAATATCTCGCACAAATATTCTATGAATGTTGGCCGAAACTTCAGGGTTTATTGAATCACAGACAGAGCCAGTATGTCCTCTAGAACATTGGCTAAATGCTAGTTAATCTAGCCACTAAACCCCGTGTTTATGAATGAAAAGCACTTTACACAGGACACAACTGATGACTGAACTTTTCTCGAACAATGTTTCCATCACGTTCTCTGTTTGAATCATACCTTCCTAAATGCTTCACCCACATACTGCAAATACAAATGATTGTGATTGCCAATAGAATCCAAACATTAAAGTATACCTAATTATGGGTATAGTTAGACCAAGATTATAATTAATATTTATTCATACTGTACAGTATTTGAAAAAATGTTTTTCATAGCACTGCACATTAACATTGACAAATAAGTTTTCAGGTTGGTCTCAGCATGGACGAGCCTGAGGATGGTTCGAGTAGCTAATAAATAGCCAAATTAATCTCTCGTCTGAAAATGTAACACCGAATATAAAGTTATGATTATACTCTGGAATTAAGTAATTATCAAAAGAAGGCACCAAACTCTGCAATTAAAATATCTAATTTTTCTGTAATTAAAAATTAATTATACTTTAAATTATTTTGAAATTTGTTATTTAATACGTACACAAGTGTAGTTACAGGATGAGAGTTACGCCCATGGTGTCCTGTCTTCCCAGCACTCTTTGCCATATATAACACTAAAAAACTACTGACGGTTTTGGCCTCCACTACTTTCGCACTTAACGTGTTCCAACGTCTACCACTGTTTGCAAAAGAAAACTTTCTATTATTTTTTCGACACCTTTGTTTCCTTAGTTTGAATTTGTGTCCTTTTTTTCTTGAAACTGCAGGTTTCAGGAATTCCTGTTTGTCAATTTGGTCAATTCCCGACATTATTCTATAAGTGGTGATCATATCACCTCTTTTTCTTCTATCATCTAACTTTGGCGTATTTAATGCCTCTAGACTCTCCTCAACTCGTTTTTCATTTCCGGAAGCCATTTTGTAGCATGCTTTTGCACCTTTTCTAGTTTATTGATGTACTTTTTTGAGATATGGGCACCATACAACTGCTGCATATTCCAAATTTGGTCACGCAAAAGTCATGAACAGCATCTTTAGTTCTGTATTTCATCATCCATGTAATTAAAAGCAATTCTGAAGTTGGAAAGCACAGCAAATGCTCCTCGCATAATGTTGTTTGTGTTCCTCAGGTGACATTCCATTATCCAGAACCATCCCTGGATCTTTCTTTGTTCTTTAATTCCTTTCCACATAATTTGTAGGGTGTATGTGGTCTATTTTCTCCTAAATCCACATTCCATAACATGGCATTTATTCACATTGAACTCCATTTGCCACATGATGCTCCAAGCACTTATTTTAACCAAGTAAATTTGAAGGGCATGACAATCATTTAGATTCCTATCTTCCCTAGTAGCTTAGCAGCATCAGCAAAAACGTTCATATATTTCTGTATTCCTTCTAGTACATCATTTATGTAGACGATGAACATTACTGGTGGAAGAACTGAACCCTGTGGTGCTACGCTAATAACACTTCTCCAGTCATCTTGAGGTTATCTTGAGATGACTTCGGGGCTTAGCGTCCCCGTGGCCTGGTCCTCGACCAGACCTCCTTTTTGTTAAACACCTCCCACGAAGCAGCCCGTAGCAGCTATCTAACTCCCAGGTACCTATTTACTGTTAGGTAACAGGGCCATCAGGGTGAAAGAAACTCTACCCATTTATTTCTGCCTCCACCGGGGATTGAACCCGGAACCTCAGCACTTCAAATCCGAAGCGCTGTCCACTCAGCTGTCAGGACCTCGGTCGGATACAGTGTGTGTGTGTGTTGGAGGTGGGTAGTGCGTGGTGTAGGTGTGTGTGTAGGTGGCGAGGCACGTGGCACTGGTGACGTGGTTGGCTCCGCGTGGTACATTCCACAGCAGCAGGTTAGACCTTCAGAGAGAGAGTGTGAGCGTTGTGTATTGTGATAATTTGCCAACACGAAACAATAAGTTTCCACGAACACAGGGTCAACATAGGATAGTTCCTAGGGGCACCACCCACAATGGCACCCATATGATAACACCCCTAATAATAGTTACATTATAACCATAAGTAAGATATCTTGACTATATTTCCCCAAGGCACAGCTACCAGTAACTGCTTCCCCCCATCCCCCTCCCTAACCATGATAAGCAACCCAGTGATATTACACATTAGAAACACGATCTCATATTCCCTACCTTCTGCCACCCCCAGTGGGGGGTAGAAATAGCCTAAGCTACTCTGTCCCTTTGAGATGTATTTCTTTCTTGTCTCAATAAACATGAACTTGAACTTGTACAGGGTAACCCACTCTTGACAACATGGGTGACTGCCCCTGTATCATGTGCCCAGACAGGATCAAGGTGATTGTATCTGTGTGATGTGGCAACCCAGGGTGTCAGGCGCTGTATGGTGAATGTAACTGTGTGATATAGCCACACAATGCGCACTCGTGTGGCCCGAACTGGTAACAGGTGTGTGTATGTGTGTGTCCCAGGTGCGAGGAGAGAACGCAAGGTATTGTGTTCTGTTATTCAGTTCATCTCTTTCCTTTGTTGTGAGAGGAGAACGTTTGGAGCTGGAGTCTGCTGGTGTTTGCTGGAGCTCGCTGGTGTCTGCTGGAGTTCACTGGTATTAAACGTGCTGGAACAACTGTACTCTAGAACACCAACTGGTAATAAAAAAGAATGTGTTTGTCCTTGCCTAGTTGTACTTTATGGGGGGGGGGGTGAGCTACTGCTCTTATCCTTTAAGTGCAGATTCCTGAGACTATTGGGCTCTTGTCACATCTACATTTGAACCTGAACCACACCTATAAACATGTCAGACATCTATATTTGTGTCTGGCTTCACCATTTCATAGTGTATGTCATTTGTTTGGTACTCTCATGTTGAATTTTGTGTTCTAATGCCTCTGGCTTTCTGGTACCGAGCTTCCACGTGTGACTAAGTGCAACATTGTGACGGAAACCGAACCTTTACGTAAACGGAAACCGAACCAAGTTCGTAATAGGAATATGGATATAGTACAGCACAGAAACGCAGAGAGCAGGTGAGGGCAGCGCGAGGTTGACGACTTTCACGCTCACACACCTGTACACTACTCGATTTCAACACCAGCAAGTGTAAGCTGATGGAAATGGGAACACGTGACAATACCAGAAGAACAATAGACAAAGAAGGGAAATTACCTCAATGTAACAACTAGAGAAAAAGATCTGGGAGTGAACATAGCATCAAGCCTAACTCCGGTGGCATATATTAATAGGATAACATCAGCAGCGTACTCTACACTAACAAAAGTCAATACATTATTCAGGAACCTAAATACGGAGGCATTTTGATCACTGTACATCTCCTACACGAGACCAGTTTTAGAGTATGCCACCTCATCGTGGAGGTATGAAGAAAGACTGAAAGAACTAGACCTGACGACAGTAGAAAAAAAGAGAAAGAGATATGATAAAAGAGACAAAATACTTAAGGGATTGCCAGAATGAAAAAATAGGAAATGTTAATAATGAATACAACAGAACAAGAGGGCAGCTTGAGAATTGGACGAGTCAGAGAGTTGCTAGAAAGTTTTCTTTTGGAGTAAGAGTAGTGTATGGAATGAACCAACGGAGCAGGTTGTAGAAGCGAACTTCCTTCTTAATTTTAAAACTTGATATGATAGGAAAATAGATCAGAAGTTATTGCATTAGACAACCGGCGGCTAGAAAGGCTAGGTCCAAGAGCTAAAGCTTGATCCTGCAGGCACAAATAGGTAAGTACACCTGCACACTACATACACCTGTAGACACAATATACACATGCACTGTGCACCTGTGTAAACAAACTGTACACCTGTATACACATTCAGAACATCTGTGCACTGTATACATATGATATCTGCATTATAGGGCGAATGTTTGATATCAACTGTATTAGTTTTTATGAAAGTACGATACTACGCTGCATTAATGGGTGATTGTCTGATATCGCCTTGTATATTTAATAATTCCCGTAAATTGCCTGATGCAACTAGTTTTATGGTTATTTAATGGGATATGGGCAAACCGTACATAAGACAGTTCGGCAAAGCTTGTTTTCTGATTGTCAAAACCGTATATCATTAGGTTAGGCTGTATTAGCTTAAGTTAGGCTGTGTTAGGGTTGGTTGGGTTGCGCAAGGTGTTCTACCTGTTGGGTACACTAGGTATTTTTAAAATTCTGTGTGGCCAATCGTATCATGGACGATGTAACTTTTATCCAATTTATTTATTTATTTTATTTGTATTTATTTATATATACAAGAGTTCTTACATTCTTGTACAGCTACTAGCACAGACTCGTAACTCAGTGTATACGAAACAAACCACATTTATATGAACGCCTATATGCTTTGATTTGTGGCGGCCTTAATAAACCTTCGAAAGTTAATGGACTTCTGGAGGGTTATTAAAGCCACCACAATTGTTTACTGACCAGCAGTTAAGTATATTTTAATTGTGAACTTAGTTTAGGGCGAAAGTAAACTCTAAGTGTATATACACCCAAAAGCGGGGGATATACACCCAAAAGCGGGGGTATATCTCAGTGTATAATGCCACTGTGCAGTATGCTGGCAGTATATATTATTTTCAAGGCATGTTTGATTTTTTATGAAAGAAGTGATTTATTTAAATATAAGAGAAATAGTGTACAGTGTAAATATACACCGTACATTTTTATATTTTATTTCAAACCATAAAAATAATTGTCTTATTAACACATTTACCCAAGAAATCGTAGCAGTAGTTGGATATAAAATTACTTTTATTCTCTAATATTACAGAAGACTTGGAGATCACGTCCGGTGCAACACTTTCTCGGGGACTGAAAATGAGTGGGAAAATGTTACCGTGAGAGACTTGCTGCCGCTTCTAACTCAACCCGTCACACTGGGTCATCATGGCGGAGAGGCAGCTGCTCTGTATGCTAGTCGCCTTCACCCTTTACAACTCTGCTTCGGGAGTGACCTCAACCTCTGCTATTGGGGCGGCTTTGACCCCTGCTCTAGGGGCAACTGAAGAGGAGAGGGGCAACGCGACATATAATCCGGATGAGAAAATATTAGAAAATGCGGGACAGGAGCAAGTGGAAAACCCCTACGGTCGCAGTGGTGACGTAGATGCTGCTGCTGCTGCTGCTGCGGACGAGAACAATACAGTTGCTGCTGCTGCTGCTGCTGACGAGAACAGTACAGCTGCTGCAGCTGCTGGGAACACCACACAAACTGCACTGGACGACAGATTCCCGACACAAGGCTTGAAGAATCACTACGAAGCTTGGATAAGGATGATCATGCAGAGTGATTTTGTAAAAGTAACGGGAGTCTTAAATATAACGAAACTGAAGACTACGAGGAAAATGAAACGGAAAATGAAGTGGAAGTAGTCACCGCCAGTAGCCGCGTTAGAATTCTGCAGAAGTTGGTGTATCCTGACCATAAAACTTTGGAACCTGAACCAGCCAAGTCAACCGCAATTGTGGTAAGTCTGAACTTGTGTCAGTTCTCTGCTCCAAGAGCTTTCATATTATACAGATGTATATATATCATTCACTTTGATAACCAGGGATTCGATCTAGGAAAGTACGAGGTCACTAAACACCCTGGCTCAGTGGCTAAGAGTGCCGGTACCATATTTTTCAGACTCGAGATCGAAGCCCTGGTTATCCAAGTGAATGATATATTCACTTGGTTCGAATCCATTATGATAGAAACCAACGAAATGTTATTATCCACGAGGTTATGAACGTCAGCTTACACGACAAGTGTAAAGTGTAGGAATGGTACAAGTCAGCCAGTCCTCTCGACTCCTCGGTGATGCTTCGGCCATGATTTATTCTCAGTTAAGCTTATTCTGAGAATAAATTCTCAGAGAGAGAGAGAGAGTGTGTGTGTGCATATATTAGGTAAAGTGCTATTTTAAATTGTTATTATTTTCAGGTAGTTAAAATTTAATTTCTCAACACATCAGAGCCCGTGTGTAGACTAGCGGAGGTCTGTTAGTCTACGCATGGAGGTCTGTTAGTCTAATCTTCTTTTCACATTGACCTCCGTGGGGCCTTTCAACATCCATCCATCTACCATGGCAACACCACCACCCTGCTACGCCTATCATGGCAACACCACCACCCTGCTACGTCTACCATGGCAACACCACCACCCTGCTACGTCTATCATGGCAACACCACCACCCTGCTACGTCTATCATGGCAACACCACCACCCTGCTACGTCTATCATGGCAACACCACACACTTGCCTTACGCCGGCCGGCCACAGAATGCGGCCACTCCAACTCGCCCAGGCACAAGATCGTGGGAGGAGAGGAGACCTACGAACACCACTATCCCTGGATGGTGAGTATCGTCTAATGTTAGTACCTTCCACGCTCCTGCCTACGTTGTATACTGCCTAGAAGTACGCGAAAAGCACGAGTCGTTATATAAGCAATAAGTCAAGATTTAGATGATGTTTTGTTTCAGTATCTTATAATAAAATAAATAAATAAATGTTTATTCAGGAAAGGTACATACATAGAGAGATTTTACATAAGTTGATCGATTTATAGATAGAGCTAGTACATACAATGCCTAAAGCCACTATTACGCAATGCGTTTCGGGCAAGAAAACATTAATATCTAAAACTTAATGCTAATTGAACAAAAAGAATAAAATGTTTTGAGAACAGATACAAATAAAGGTACAAAAAAAGGGGGGAACATGACTGAAAAGCAGCACAAATACAATATGTAGACAAACAGCGTTGAATAAGAAAAAAAAAAATAAGACATGGGTTGACAATAGAGGGGTAAGGTAGGTTACAGGGAGTTTAACAGGTAGTGTTTAGTTTTAATCTTAAACTGGTTGAGAGAGGTACAGTCTTTAACATGGTTGGGAAGGTCATTCCACATTCTGGGTCCCTTGATTTGTAGAGCATTTCTAGTTTGGTTAAGTCGTACTCTTGGAATATCAAAACTGTATTTATTTCTGGTGTGGTGCTCATGGGTTCTGTTACAGCTTTCAATGAAGCTTTTGAGGTCAGGATTGGCATTACAGTTCAGCGTTTTATATATGTATAATACACATGAGAGAATGTGCAGTGACTTAATATCTAACATATTGAGAGATTTGAGTAGGGGTACCGAGTGATGTCTGGGGCCAGAGTTGGATATTGTCCTAATAGCAGCTTTGTGTTGAGTAATTAGAGGACGTAAATGATTTTGGGTAGTAGAACCCCAAGCACAAATACCATAGTTGAGATATGGATAGATGAGGGAGTAATAGAGAGTCACCAGGGCAGGGCGGGGTACATAATATCTGATCTTAGAAAGAATGCCAACAGTTTTTGAAACTTTTTTGATATATTTAGAATGTGTCCCTGGAAATTAAGCTTGTGATCAATGAGAACGCCAAGGAATTTGCCATCTAATTTGTTACAAATTTGGGTATTGTTAATCTTGAGATTTATTTGGTTAGAGGATTTATTGCCAAACAGAATATAGAAAGTTTTGTCAATGTTAAGGGTGAGTTTGTTGGCAGTTAGCCAAAGATGGACTTTATTAAGCTCGGTATTTACTGTGGCATTTAGAGCAAGGGGGTCAGGACTGGAGTAAATGAAGGTTGTGTCGTCAGCAAATAGAATTGGTCTAAGGTGTTGGGAGGCATTTGGAAGGTCATTAATGTAGATGAGAAAGAGGAGAGGGCCAAGTATACTGCCCTGAGGAACACCAATGTTGATGGGTAGGGTAGGAGAAATTGAATTGTTCACAGAAACATACTGGAGTCTATCAGTAAGGTAAGATTTGAGGTATTGCAGGGAGAGTCCTCTGACTCCATAATGATGTAATTTAAGAAGAAGGTTTTGATGGTTCACAGTGTCAAAAGCCTTACGCAGGTCCACAAATAACCCAACAGGGAACTCATTTTTATCAAGAGCTGCATGAATTAAGTTAATCATACTAATCAGTGCATCGTTAGTGCTTTTTTTAGGTCTGAAGCCATATTGGCAAGAGCTAAGTATATTGTGCTTGGCTAGATAAGAGTAGAGCTGCTTGTAGATTAGTTTTTCAAAAATTTTTGATAAGTTAGGCAGGATTGAAATAGGTCTGTAGTTGTTAACATCTGTGGGATCACCACATTTGTGGACAGGGGTTACTCTCGCTTTTTTTAGAATATCTGGAAAGGTTTGGAGTTCAAGTGACTTGTTGAAGAGCAAAGCAATTGCAGGGGCTAAGGATCTGGAGGCTTTTTGTAAATTAATGTCGGAATCTCCTCAAGGGCACTAGACTTGGTTTTAAGGGAAAGGATTATCTCATTGACATCAGTGGAATTAGTAGGCTTTAGGTACAGAGACTGTGGATAGTTACCTGTAAGGTAGTCCTTAACCTCAGTACTGGAAGAAGGAATATCATTTGCAAGGGATGACCCAATGGAAGAGAAGAACCTATTGAACTCAATAGCAGAATCAGATGCTGAAAGCTGACCATCGTTATTTGACAGGAGTGTTGGTTTGTTATTTAAAATCTTCTTTGATCCCAAGATTTGTGAAATTGTGCTCCAAGTTTTTTTAATGTTGCTCTTTATTTGGGTAAATTTATCTTCGTAGTATTTAGTTTTGGCTCGCCTAATTATCTTAGATAGCAGTAAAGAGTAATTCTTTGAGAATTCTTTAGAGACGGTTCCTAGCCTATACTTCTTCTCAAGGTCATGTTTTTTATTAATGGATTTAAGTATTCCCTTTGTAAGCCAGGGATTGTTAAGCCTTTTGGTAGTGACTTGTTTTGTAAGCATAGGACAGTGGGTGTTATAAAGGCTTAGAGTTTTTTGAAGAAAAGATTGTACTGCTAGGTTGATGTCCCATCTTGTGTATAAAATGATGTACATTTTGTTTGGTGTAGGGATTAAGGCCTATGAACCTCTGGAGGGCTATTAAGCCACCAGCATTAAGGTCAAACCAAGCCAAACATGTTCATCGTGAAAGAGCATATCCGAGAGATCACAGTAATCGGTTCATCAATCGAATTGATTTCATTGGAGAGTAGAAATAGCCTAAGCTAATCTAACTTTTGAGATGTATCTTATTGTCTTAAGAAACTTATTGAGACGATTGTATGCAATGACTGCAATATTGCGATTGTTGCAGGTGTCCGTGCAGCTGTCCAAGACCAAGAAACACTTCTGCGGGGCCAGCATCATCAGTGATAGCTTCATCCTCACCGCCGCCCACTGTACTGATATGTGAGTACAGATGGCGTGAGGCTAACTCATCAGTTCTATCATGAATTCGATTTTTTTAGAGCAGTGGCGAGGGGCTGTGTTTGTGTTCATTTTGATAGTGTTGTGTATATGAAACTACGTCAGATGGATTGTTTTGATGTTTTTTTAAGTTATCTGCTGTTACCCCCCCCCCCCACTCTCCGGTCTCAAAAACACTGAACAAACCTGAATTGCTTCCCAACTAAAGCTATAATTTGCATCGACTGTGCGTGTTCCTGACACTGATGAATATCTTTTCTTAATTAAATAAACTCGAGCCCTGGGGCGGTCCACCAGACCCCCCACCAGCTACACGTGTCCTGGGGGAAGGTGGGGGGCAACAGACTCGCCGGGACACATGTCCTGGGGGGGGCAACAGACCCCCAGGACATGTGTTCTGGGGAGGTCCACCAGACCCACCAGCTACACGTGTCCTGGGGGGGAAGGGCAACAGACCTCCAGTTGTGTTTATCTACACGTAAATCTTAAGATGCACATCTAAGGAACAAAATAAAAACAGCAACAAAGACGCATCATAATTCAAGAACAGTTTATAAATGTTATTGCACATCGCTGCAATTCTGGCTAACAAATTCGCACTACCATAACTAAACTCCCTGTTTATAATTGGAAGCTCGTTTTGTGCAGGGAGGGGGCAGGGGATGGTAGGGTGTCTACGCCCAACGTCCTTCCATCTCCGTCTATTATTCCAGGTTGCTGCCTTTTGAGCTGCTGGTGAGGGTCGGTGACCACGACCTTACTGCCAATGACGTCTCCCGCGAACTCTCCTTACCTGTCTACGAGATCTATCAGCACCCTGGGTGAGTCTTGAACTGGGGGTTGGAGGGAGGGAGAGGGGGTAAATCAATATAATCAAGAGAAAATGTCTGCCTGTGTCCAAGTTTGGAAGGCAGAAGCTTGAGGAGTAGCCTCACTCAATTTTTCAAGATTGCACAAGGATAGTGTACTGTGACATACTCCATCTAGATGGAATACTGTCTCTGCATGCCTGTGTGCGTATATATCTTGTATGTCTGTTTCTTTGTATATAAATAATATCCGACGCCCATGCTGGAGCTTGGCTCTAGTAGCCTCATGATAACAAGTTATTCGTTTTGTCGGAGACAGGAAGGCTGTCCCTGACAAAACAGGCATGAGGCGAAAGGGACAATAGATGAACCGTTTCTGGCCCACCCGGAGTCGAACCCCGGGATCCCCAATTGTGAATCGAGAACGAAGCCTGGGTGTCATCGGTACTGAAGACACATGTACTGTACATCGTTCACGTCTTTTGCTCGATTCGCACCTTGCAGGCTCTCCAAACCTTCCCTCCATCACAATCCCCTGGTGCTGCTCAACGCCCCCCGGGGCCTCACACCTCTAGGGGGCACACACCCCAGGGGGTGTAAACAGCACCGGGGAGGCAGCTGCCGCCTCGTCACGTCTCCAGGGCAACCAACACTCGACACTTACCCCAAGTTTCCAGCGAGACTCTTCCACCAAAATATAGATGGAGAATGTTCATGAATTATTACATTGAGGATAATCCTGTTATTTGAGTTTTGGGAGTAGAATATATTAGTTTATTTTCCAAATGTGAAACATTACCAAAGAGCTTCATATTTCTAATCAGATTTTCTTTTATACTATCACTTATCAAGTCAACTTTAATTCAGATTTTCAACCACTCCGTCAACCAACCATCCCAACTAGCAACGTGTTTATCAATTCAAAATTCCTTCATCTCAAAAACATTTTAAGCTATTTCCACCTGCCTAGCATGATGGAGCTCCCTTCCTTTTTTTTCAGGTATAACCGAGTGACAACTGACAACGACATATCTTTACTACGGGTCAAGATGCCCTTGACGTTGACCTGGAGGATCAGCCCCATCTGCCTCACCCCGCCCGACCTCACCTTCTACAGGGAGAGCGTTATTGTCATGGGGTGGGGGAAGGAGTGGGAGAAAGCGAAGCTGGGGTCACCCCGCCTGAGGCACGCTTACCTTAATAGTGAGTGTTGGTGGAGTGAAGCGAGTAGTGTGTTGGAGGAGTGAAGTGAGTAGTGTGTTGGAGGAGTGAAGTGAGTAGTGTTGGGGAGTAAATTATTTACATAAATATTTACATAAATACATAAATATATACATAAATATTTAATAAATACATAAACATATACATAAATATTTACATAAATACATTAATATTTACATAAATACATTAATATTTACATAAATACATTAATATTTACACAAATACATAAATACTTTCTTCAGTGAAGCCTCAATATTTGAGCTACCCAGACTTACATTAACAGAAAGCTCATTAAAACTAAACGACTTTTTGCCTGGCAACTTTTGTATTTTAAGTTTAATAAAATTCCTACAGTAATTATAGATTTGGTGAGATACTGAAGCTAAATGCAATACTATAATTTTTAAAAGAGGAGAGAGGGGGAAGAGGGAGGGAGAAGGAGGAAGAGATAGCGAGAAACAGGTGAGGATGGGAGGAAGGAGAGAACAAGAGACAGGCGAGAGGAGAGAGAGAGCTAGAGACTGGCAAAGGGACTGACAAAGTATGATAACCATGGCTGTAGTTGTTTCGTTTAGTTGATGTGTTTTCAGTTTGTGTATACTCCTGTGAACCCATTGTACGTGTTGTTTGCAGTCCTGGCTATGGGCAACTGTCGCCACAACTTCAAGTTCCACTCCGAGGAGATAACCTCCAATATGTTTTGTGCGCTGAGTGACACCCAGGACACCTGCCAGGTGAGTCATTTCACAAAATGTAGTCCCATCAGCAACTCCATCAGTCTCAGGAGACTATATAGAGTTGCGCTCCAGACCAGGCCGACATCAGAACGCAACTCCTTAGTCTCCTGAGACTGATGGATGCCTACTAGTCCCAGAATGAATATTATATTAATTATGTATAGTTAAGAAATAATCGTGATCATTAGTTACTTATTATGGCTATTATTATTTTAATGATAAAGGTATAAATAATATAAAATTAAAGAAATTACAGGGTATCAAAGTTAAAACTATTTATGGAAATTACATATTTGAACAGTATTAAATACTTTTTGTTGCGTATTTGATTATGGTACATTCGGGTTTTAACGGCTAATGATAAATTCACAGATTTATATTTATATATGCTAATTAAACCAAAGGAATAAGTTAATATACATGGTACTACAGTACTTAGCCTAGCGTTTAATTCCGTTCACAGCTGTAACCTTCATCTTAACCTTCCCTTTCCAGGGATTATTTCTATTTACTCCTCTCACTATGTATTCTTTCCAACAATTATGTCCACTCCCGCACTCTCCCGCGATGTATAGAGGGACCTCTATGTAGTGTGTGTGTGTCCTCTCTAGAAAGCTTTTCCCCTCTAGGGCGATTCCGGCGGCCCGCTCACTTGGTATGACGAAAAGCAGAAGCGTTACTTCCTGATAGGAGTCACCAGCTGGGGCATCGGCTGTGGCATGCCTAACTACCCAGGTCAGTATAGTGTCATTATTCTTGGCAATCACCTGCACCCAGGTCAGTCACCTGCACACCGGCTTCCAGGTCAGTCAACTACATCGGTACTCGGTAGAAAGTAACTACAAACTAACTAATCCTTGAAAATGATAGTACAGACATACACAGAGAGGGCACATGTAAAACTTTAGACTGTTGCACCCATATAAGAGTCCACAGTTTGTAATATTAGAAGTATAAACTTTAACCACTACATTGGCAATCTTCCAACTTTTAGTTGTTCCCGTTTCGTCTTGTTTACACATACAAATAAACTTTCAAGAGCAAACAAACCACCCAGTTTGTTCTGGCTGGTTCTTTACTTCCCTTCGCTCTTATGCGAAGTTTGTCGTTTGTTTGTCGACATATTGGCTGAGGATCTTGTTATTTTTTTGCCTCTAGTACTTCCATGCCTCTACACATATGGGGATGCGTAGTTTTTCTAACCTTGCCATCGAAGGGAAGGAAGTCACATAAGATAAAAAAAAAATACAGATGGCAGATAGTTACCTTTCACATCAATTTAAATACATGTTGCAGGAGTGTACACGAAGGTGGCCAAGTACCTGGACTGGATCTACGCTACCACAAGCGGGTCTAGCTTCTGCGCCTCCTATAACCCCAGCCAGACAGGAAGAAGATAAAGCAGAAGACGAAGACAAAAGGCAGCATAAAGTATGGGAAGCCGCCAGCTTACTTCCCCTTACCGTTTGAGAGGATTAAAAATTCAAATAAAAAACGCTCCAGAGGCAAGTTTAAGAAAAAGAACTCAAGGACCAGGAATATGGAAAGGCAACGAAAAAGGAAAGGGAAAAACATTAAGCACCGAAGCCAAAGGAAGGGTCTGGCAAAATTGGCAAAAAGGAGGAGTCAAAAGAAACTCAGGAAAGGAAAATTGACACACAGGAAAAAACAAGGAAAACATGGATTAAGAGGTGGGAATAAAGTACACAGGAGGAAAATAGGGAGAAGGAAGAAGCAGAAAACATGTGATGATGACGTGCTAAAAAGAAAGAGAGTTAAGAAAACTCGTAAAAGACCTCGCGAGAGAAAGATTAGCAAGGAAGACTAGGCGCCCTTGACCTCCACTGTTGCCACGTCCGCAACGGCGATCACATCTCTCCGCTGTTGCCACGTCCGCAACGGCGATCACATCTCTCCACTGTTGCCACGTCCGCAACGGCGATCACATCTCTCCGCTGTTGCCACGTCCGCAACGGCGATCACATCTCTCCGCTGTTGCCACGTCCGCAACGGCGATCACATCTTTCGGCTATTGCCACGTCGGCAACGGCGATCACATCTCTCCACTGTTGCCACATTAGCAACAGCTATCACATCTCTCCACTGTTGCCACATTAGCAACAGCTATCACATCTCTCCACTGTTGCCACATTAGCAACAGCTATCACATCTCTCCACTGTTGCCACAGTTCAATACTCATACTTTTTCAAAGATAAACACATACGCAAATTAAAAGTAGAATTAGTATTTTAAATATAGCATTATATATACAAAATTTATGTAGAAGGCCATGTTACAATATGAAATAAGTTGATAAATTAAATTAAATTAGTGGTCTTGATTTTGTGTAAGGATTAATGGTTAAGAAGGAGGTAGAAATAGCCTAAGCTACTCTATCCCTTTGGGATGTATTTTTCTTGTCTCAATAAACATACTTGAACTTGAAGGCGATGCAGGCCACCTGTAGTAGGCTGCTACAGCCCCGAAGTATTACTTCAGCTTTAAATATATTTTGAAACAAATTTATTTAGCATATTTACAATCAGAGAATTGCGTTTTTTTAAATGATTATATTGTATTTGCATATTCGTCCTCTCATTCTGTTGCCTCTATTCCTTCCTATATTTAGAAATTTAATATTACAAAAATCCGTGTTATTATAATTGTGTAAATATGAAGAGCTCAATAAAAGCACTGCACATCTTTCTTCTGGCAACACAGACATTTTGATCAACAGCTTCCTTCATAATATTATTTTTAATATTCCCTCATAATTCTAATGTAATATTACTTTGTTACGCATCCTCTCAACACAATTACCATAAACACAGTAATGTAATATGAAATCAAACGTATAATAATGATAATGAAGGTAAAATCTCGGATAACGTAATGTGTAGCGCAGTTAAAATAGAACAGGAGCAGGAAGAGAAAAGGGAGACAAACCCCAATATGGCTACACAACCCTAATACGAAAACATAAGCCAATATAATTTGTATAAACAAAAAATGTCCCAAATCGCTCCGACTACAGGTACTTTTATTAAACTCTGTAATATCATCCTACGGGGCAATTCTAGGACCTATTCTCTCCCTACTGTATATGGGTTGCAACCAACATAATTATTCTTGTGGGTGTAGTGATGGGCTTAAGGCCTATTCACCTGTGGAGGGTTAAGGCCATCACAATTGTTTACTAACCAACCAGAAAATATACGTTAGTTCTGAACATTGACCAAGACTAGTAAACTCTCAGTGCAGATGATGAGTCACAATAACGTGGCTGAAATATGTTGACCATTCTCATCGACTTGTGAATGGTCCAGGACGGACCGAAACGTCGTCGTTCCTTCACTTTCTAGTGTGTGGTCTGGTCAACATAAACTCTTAGTGTATACACCGAGAAAGTGCATACACTCTCAGTGTGTGTGTGTGTATCCTCGTGCTGGTTATCCTCGTCAATGCACGAGTTACCATACAATACTGTGCACACGCGAGAGATTTCCCGGGCAAGAACTAGGAAGTTAACAAGACAGCCGTAATTAATCTTCAAACTTGCTCCTTGGAGTATGTAATCCAAAACTTGCTGTGAGTTTTATACACGTAGAGACAACTTGTTATGCTGATACTGAAGCTGGTGTATTTCAGGGATTATGTACCCTCATTTTCTGTACTGGGATTTACCCTTAGACATGACCCATACTTCTAATGTAAGTAATATCAGATACTTAACACTAATTTAACAATATTTTTTGTCCAAAGATGAGACGAGACTACAGTAACCCACTTCGTGTTCTGTACCAATTACCTATTTACCACTCAATTACAAATATTGCTTTTTGTTTACATGTATGTTAACGGCCTAAGATACTCCATAATTACATACAACTCCACCTATAAATCAAAGATCGCGCGCAGGTGACCTCCATTTGCCGTGTACGCACGATGGGCACTCACTACGATTAAGACTTTAGAATTCTAGTGTATAAGAACATAAGAACAAAGGTAACTACAGAAGGCCTATTGGCCCATACGAGGCAGCTCCTATTTTATAAGCACCCAATCCCACTCATATACGTGTCCAACCCACGCTTGAAACAATCGAGGGATCCCACCTCCACCACGTTACGCGGTAATTGGTTCCACAAATCAACAGCCCTGTTACCGAACCAGTATTTACCCAAGTCTTTCCTAAATCTAAACTTATCCAAAGCCAAAGTATATGAAGCCTATCAACTGCACGGGTTGTTAATGCCTAACAACGACTAGGATAATTAAGGCTAATTAAAGTACGTTTTCTATGCACATAGATTGTGTGCTACACAACATTTTGATTTGATAATGAGATGCATTTTGTCTAAGTACACACGCCACGACAAGATATTTGACATAAATATTATGGCACGTAAGGCCTTAGGATCTATAGACTGCCGAAGATGCGATTATCTCTTACCTATCTCTTAAGAGATTAAGACGTCTTCCTGCAAATTGATCGTAAGGTTTGTTATACCTTTGGAGAGAGTTTGATTGCCTCAGGGGGGGGGGGAATTTAATCCATGTTGATTTTAACTTCAAATTTTTATGGATATTCCTTTAGCAATTTTTTTTTTTTACTTATCATATTTTTTGTCAGTACTGATGGTGGAATATTATTATTCCGAAACGTTTAGCTATTTAATTTTAAATAATTAAAAAAAATATACGACTTTTCTCTTTGAATATACCATAAATTAATACTGATGGAGTTTAGGGAAACTATACAGTGACTATAAAATTCCTTTATGCACACATACAGACATAAACTGAGCACATACAGGTATACACAATTGAACACACACAGTATACATTTTATATAATATAAATTACACAATTTACATACGGATTATGGTGCACACACACACACACACACACTCCCACTGTTATAGGGTCTGATCTGTATGGGAACTATACACTTAATACATCACGTTTGTATACTGAACTATGAGAACAAAATGAATACATGCTGTATTTTATTGAGATTGAGTTGTGTCGGCCATAAACCCCATTTATTTCAGACATCCAGTGAGAGGAACGAGAGAGAGAGAGGGGGGGGGGGAGCGGGAGTAAAGTCGGCCGCCTCATTGCTCTTTGTTAGTTTATGAAATATTCATCAAAAGAACTTGAAAGAAAAAAAAGAAAAACTAAGAAGAATAAGTAAAAAGAAGACAAACACACGCACATAAAAATGTTAACAAAAATAGATTTTATGAAGGGTAGGCGCCGGGGTTTAAAACGGTATGTTGTTGTTGTTAAAGATTCGCTACTTGGAACAAACGGTTCCAAGTAGCACAGGCTATGGTGAGCCCGTAGGTACTTAAAAAACGGTAACAATACGTAAACAAAAAATACTTGAGGATTCCAAGATTTTTGCCAGAGCCAAACAAATATTGGAATATGTGTTTCAGACCAAGACACGGGCTTACTGACCAGCCTGAAACTATAGTGTACTCCTGAACACAGACCAGGACTAAACAAATTCAAACAAACAACATAGCAAACTATAAAAGAATTCCATGATCACTCCAGATTATACAAGAAATAATCTTGATTTTCATATATTCGGAGTTTATGAGTGGTATTAAGATGGGCGTAATTAGGTGAAAGCTGATTTATTTTTATTGGTAAAGAGAACCCGATGACTGGCAGTTACATCCTCGCCACACAACACAGGACCAACACAATACACTCCCCAACACAGGCCCCAACACAACACAGGACCAACACCCCAGCCACACAACACAGGACCAACACAATACAGGCCCCCAACACAGTCCCCCAACACAACACAGGACCAACACCCCCGCCACACAACACAGGACCAACACAACACACTCCCCAACAGAGGCCCCAACACAACACAGGACCACCTAGAGTAGAGCACTGAGCAAGAGCCTGACACAAAGAGACAAGAGAACAGCCACCAGAGCGGTGGCGGGGGGTGGCGGCAGGAGGGCGGCGATGGTGGCGGCGCCGCTGAAGTGCTTCATGCGCTGCACGTTACACAGGTCGGTGTCGCAGGTGTAGTAGCAGGCTACCAGATGCTCCACCCGGTTGTTGGCCAGCCGCTCCAGGTGTTCCCCGCAGAACTGCGACATGTTCGTCTCGGCGCACTCCCGGAACACCACTTGCGCCCGGCCTGAAGGAGCAGGGGGAAAAAAAGAGGTAAGTACACGGCGGCCATTATTGAGTAGCCATCATCTACCACGCCTCTTATGTTTTTATTTTATTAACACATTACTATCTGAAAGGGAGTATAGAGTGCGTCAATAAATAACTACTCTATATTATATGAAGGGGGAGTACAGAGTGGGTCAAAAAACTACTAGCTACGTGATGCTAAACCTCCCCCCCCTCATCACGCAGGATGGTTAGTCATACAGGGCCGTACATTCAGTAGCCTGCACTGGCAAATTTTGGGTGCATTATGAGGATATCCTCTTTCTCCAGATTTAATTATGCTCAATGAAAATTAAAGATTCATATAGTGTCAAAGACTCGTACAGTGAAAGATTCATAGTGTCAAAAACTCATACAGCTTCAAAGACTCAGTGTCAAAGCCTCATACAGTGTCAGTCATACATCTTTCTTACAAATGATAAATTAATAATTCCTAAAATATAACAACACACCTCCAATTCTCAACAAAAAATTGTTTATATATACATATGCATTTCTTCATTATAATAACATAACACAATTACCAAATCCTAGTATTACTAAATTAATTACTAGTCTTATGCCCGAAGATTTAACCTAAATTAAACATGTTTTGAGTTAAAATATATGCAAACTTGTAGAAAATATACAAAATATACATAGCAGAATTGTTTATTTGTCAAATATCACTATAATATGATGAGTGCTATTTTGTGATATATTTTGCTCTGAAAGGAACTTTTTAGAATGCACTGTATATATTTCATACATGCATTCAAACAGTAAAAAACCAAAAAATTGGAAAAAATGAACATTCAGTTTTAAACTGGAATATCATATGGTAACCAGGCCAACTTCACGAACTAAAGGAAGTAGCCTAATATAATTTATAATTATATTTAGACTGGGCTCAAATTAGGCTGTTTGAGGTTTGTGACGCATAGGACAGTGTACTCAAAGCAGGACGTCTGTCCACCCATACTGACCGTCTCGGACGACGTGTCTCTTAAGACGCCGACGTGTACGAGAGTTTCACTCGTTTCGAACACGACACTGCGGCCCCCGTGCCTATAGTGCTGATAATGGCGACTGTACAACATTTATTTGTGGCAACTGCTCTCGTTTAAGTCGTCCTGGAGCACCCAGTACCCTCCTCCCCGCCTCCCAGGGAGACCTGCCTCACCCGGTGGCAGCGGGGAGGGTGGTTGGCGAGATATATTATTTGTTTGGGTTTTAATTTACAGGCTGAGTCCGTCCCTCAGGCCTCCCTCTCACCCCTCCAACACCGTCTTCTACCCGTTCCTTTTAGGTCGTTTCTGTCTACCTCCGTCCGTCCCTTAATTTCTCCACCCGTTCCTCCACCTGTCCGTTCGTTCCTCCGCCCATGTTTTAGTTCGTCCGTTCCTCTCTCCATATCCGTCTCCATATCCTTCCATGAATCGAATTAGCAAGAAACTGACATTCCAGGAAGTATGAAAACAAGAAATTACATTACAAAACAGAAAGTAACTGTCAAACAAGTTTGTATATTACAATTATATATAAATTAGACTCCGTACTGTGGCTGGAAGAGCGACGTGGACGGAACTTTGGAGAAGACGAGTACCAAGTTATGGCCTCCAGCCTTTACAAGTTTTCACTCGGGGAAAATAATGCCCAGATTGTTATGAGCTGGACATGAAGATTTCTACGATTTTTCAAGCCGAGGTGTAAGGAATTTTCCGGAGATGTGGGTTGCAGATGGTGCAAGTGGGGCAGGTGGCGCAGATGTGGCAGGTGGGAAGATTACTACGACCTTCACACACCACCACCAGACCTCAGTGTCCTCCCCAACAAACAAACAAAGCAACATGTCAAACTATAATGCCAACAGCTGAGCGGGGAAACGCTCAACACACCGACAATCCCAACCAGGACGGAAAGCAATCTGAAGACCACCAGGCCAATCAAATCTCCCCGACAACCAGTAATTACTATCCCAGCGGAGGAGGGCCATAAACAGCTGGTGATGTAGTCCCCGACCTCCGGTAAACGGACATGCACGTTTGTGGTGCTGGCAATAAGCTCTTGATGAGGGAATTCTCCAATATTTTACAGAGGGGAAAAACACAGCTGCCAGAACCTCGAATCTGTTTATACTCCAGAGCGGTGATGTTTAGAGGGATCAGAAAATTTGCAATATAAACAACCTTGACCAGAAAGAAGAAGATAAAGCTGGATAAAATGACAAACTTTTTAAGGGTAAGCCGATTTCTTTTGCATATAGGGCATTTCAAAAGACAGAAGTTTTTGAATATTTATTGTATTCATTTATTATTAGAATTTCTCAAATTGCAAGCCATTGGCATGCATTCATAGGAAAATTGTCATCTGTAGATTTCTTTGTGTATTTCTCAACATAATGATGAACCCTTACCTGACATTGATTTTGTATAGTCATCTGTACTCTTGTAACTCTTCTTGTTGTAGCCTCTTCAGCTGACTAATTGTAGTGCCGTTTTCACTGAACTGTAAACTTTAAATGAATCGGCCAAACACTGTAAATTCATCATAATCATAGATGGATAAATAGATAAATGTAAATGGTTAACAAGTTGGCCTTGTTCACCTATGGTAGCATTATTATGGGAAATTAATGTTATTTTGTCTAGCTGTTATCCAGTTCTCATTACAAAATGCAGATAATTTATAACAAAACATTTTTGTTATAACTTGTGCAACATTTAGGTTCTTGAATTGATGCCTAAAAGTTTTAATTTTGGTTTTTACAGAATTTGGAAGTTGTGCCATTGTTCGGAGACATGCAGATTGCCCCCTTCAATTACATAAAGAGGAGCAAGAACTTTGATGCAAAGATGTGGCCAATGTGCAGTGCATCATCAATAAGCCCTCAGGCAGACCTTATGTGCCACCTGCCTCGAATACGTGAAGAACACATCAAGTACATCTCTGACCTCGCTAGATACAGTAATGAGGTATGACTTAGAATAAATATGTATCGTGCAATTTGGATTATATATTAGTATTTTAGTACTGCCACAAGATTTGACTAAGGAATTTTTCCAGTCTTTAATGAATATTTGAATTTTGTTATACAGTATTTCATGAATTTAATTTAAGCAGGTATGCATGAGAATGTCAATAAGTACTGCATGGCTGTCATTTAACCGAGCCCGTCGACCATTGGATTGGCTCTTGGTGTACATTTGGACCAAAGGGCTCTCTTGTTTCTAGGTTGACATTTGGTGGCATGTTTTGTTAGTGACCATTGTTTTCCTTTTTTATCTTTCCGTTCCCAGGATTCTTACTAGTGTTACAATGTAGCATGCATGTCTGCCTTCATTTCTACTTTTTCCACTTCTGGGAGTGTTGTTTTCAGTGAGTTGTGTGCTAACATTGTCAGCTAGCTGTTTGCTTGTGATATGTTCAAGTGACTTTGTAACTGGGTGTGTGTTATATATATATATTTTTATATTTATTTTTTTGTTTTTTAATTTTTGAGATATATATTTATATAATATATGATATCATATATATAATAGATATATATGATTATATTTACTATAATATAAATATAATATAAATATATATCTAATAATGATAATTACGGGGTACCATCTCTGGTGCAAGTGTAGGACCCATAGCCTCGGACAAGAAAAATATATATATAATATTATATATATAATATACACACACATACATATGTATGTAGTATGTACTTTTAGTTTGTAGTTACACTTGCTTTCGTTGTCACCTTAGGCATGGTGGTTCAGTGATTGCCTGCCATGCTGGT
>WNGS01000543.1:8534396-8549962 GCA_020271785.1 Procambarus virginalis | reverse complement strand
ATTGAAATTAAGTTGAAACACACGAGCAAGTGAGGGGTTTCTACAGCAGGTGAGGGGTTTCTACAGCAGGTGAGGGGGTTTCTACAGAGAGTGACCGGGTTTCTACAGGAGGGAGGGGTTCTCTACAGCAGGCGAGGGGGTTTCTACAGCTAGGTGAGGGGGTTTCTACAGCAGGTGAGGGGGTTTCTACAGCAGAGTGAGGGGTTTCTACAGCAGGTGAGGGGGTTTCTACAGCAGTGCGAGGGGTTTCTACAGCAGGTAGGGGGTTTCTACAGCAGGTGAGGGGGTTTCTACAGCAGGTGCCAGGTGGTTTCTACAGCAGGTGAGGGGGTTTCTACAGCAGGCGAGGGGGTTTCTACAGTAGGTGAGGGAGTTTCTACAGCAAGTGAGGGGTTCTACAGCAGGTTGAGGGGGTTTCTACAGCAGGTGAGGGGTTAAGAGGATTTCCTCTTAACCGCTCATCAGTTTGGGTCACTGTAAGACGTACAAGTAGCCGGTGAAGGAGACACTGTAAGGCAAGACGTACCGTTCTTGAGGAAGCCGGTATAGGAGACGCAGTAGTTCTCATACTTGGTGCAGTGCTGCTCCTCACCGATACCCTCTAGGCAGCTGGCGTCCCGCAGACTGGTGCAGTTGATGCAGCGGAGACAGGTACCTGCGGGCAGCAACACCACCACAACCACTCTGAACAACACCTGAGAGGGTCCCCACACATCTCTGACACACCACACACTGAGAGGCCTCCACACTCTCGACACACCACCAGACACTGAGAGGTCCTCCACACATCTCTGACACACCACCAGACACTGAGAGGACCTTCCACACCTTTCTGACACACCACCAGACACTGAGAGGACCTTCCACACCACTGACACACTTCCACACCTTTCTGACACACCCACCACACACTGAGAGGACCTTCCACACCTTTCTGACACACCACCACACACTTAGAGGCGTTGTAGCCACCCTGAGGTTGATTGTTAAGTTACTGTGTTTTTTCTATTAGTTGAAGGATCATGGCAATTCCATTTGGTATGAGACCTGATTCTGCTGTGTGCAGTTTCCTTGTTGCCAGAAGTTCTCTTATCGAGTCAAAGGTCTTTTTCACCCTTGGGTGTGTGACTTGTGTCAAATTGAAGTGAATGAAATGAATAAATTTTGTGTGAACAGAATATTGAAATAGTCTTGTGCTAATGTGTTACTACTCTGCCTAGGTTATTACTACTTACAAGGAAACTGCTAGAACTGATGCAGAGAACAAAGACATAGCAGATCTGGCCCTTCGTGGTCTGCAGCTGCTCAGTGAATGGACGAGTGTTGTCACAGAAACTGTACTCGTGGAAACTTCTTCACCCAACTGACCACCACTCAAACAACCATTGTCCAGTTGATGCTGAGGAGTATGAAAGAGTAAGTTTGCAGTTGAGAATTTTATTTACTAACCCTCATGTTCAAGAAGAAAATTTGGATGACACCTTGTTTTTACCTTGTTTGTTTTGTTTTTAGATGTTACCATGTTTAGGATGGTCCACTTTTTCCAAATGTTTATTTTCAGTGTTTGTGCATTTGTTTCATAAAGGTATTGTAACTTATTCTTCTAGAGAATATTATATCTGTAGCATAGTTGAGAGAGCAGTCAATTCATAATTAAAAGGGGGAGGCCTGACGGCTGCGTGGACAGCGCATGGGAATCGTAGTCCTAAGGTTCCGGGTTTGATCCCCGGTGGATGTGGAAATAAATGGCCAGAGTTCATTTCATCCTGATGCGCCTGTTCACCTAGCAGTAAATAGGTGTCTGGGAGTTAGACAGCTGCTACGGGGTGCTTCCTGGGGATGTGTAACAAAAAGGAGGCCTGGTTGAGGACCGGGCCGCAGGGACGCTAAGCCCCGAAATCATCTCAAGATAACCTAGATTTGATTCAAGCGCAGGTTGCAGACATTTAGCCATGTTTCCTTTCACCAAGTGGTCTTCATACATCAGTAAATAGGTACAGTACCCAGGAATTAGGTAATAGTTGTGGGTTTCATCCTGGGGAAGGTCAATCGTTGTCATAAGGAGACTATGAGAACAACCCGTCCTCTTAAAAAGAATGTCACTTTTAACTCGTATGCGCGATATGGCCAAATTTGGACGTAATTTGAAATGAAATCGACTCACAAAAGTGACGTTCTGTTCCGTTTCTATTTGAGTCGTCCGGCGTACGCGCAGAGGTTATGAGAGGACACTTTAAATGTTTTTCATAACGTTTTGAAACTTTATGAGAATTTCCTGCCCACCTAACCTATCAGAGGACCCTTAACTTACTGTTGTTGAAAAAAAAAAATCCTAAATTTATTTTCATATTTTTTTCATTTTCAAATTACGTCCAAATTCGGCCATATGGGCAAACGGCCAAATGCGACGTTCTTTTTAAGAGGACCGGTTGATGAGAAGGCTAACAGGCTTCCTGTCCCCCAGCAGTGGGAAATGGGAAATCATACGAAGTAATTCAATACAAGATGATAAATTGTTTTCATAAGTTTGATGTGAATATACAGGTAAATTATGGAATGTTTTGCAACACTGCTCATAAGTTCATGAAGGGTTAAGTTAAGGGCTTCCATTTAAGGGTTAAAGTTCTTTTTATCATCTTTTATAGATGAAACATTTCCTTAATTGTATTTTCCTTTCTGAAAAAGTAGGATATCACAATCGTCTCACTTATGTGCATACAGTATTGGTATTTTGTATTTGATTCTCTTCCATAATTATTATGCCTTTTTAATGAGGTGTTTTGTGGGTGAGAGTGGATTGTTGCAATGAATATTTGTTTCCAGGCCACTCGTTACAATTACACGGATGAAGAGAAGTTTGCCTTGATTGAAGTCATTGCCATGATCAAGGGACTTCAGGTGTTAATGGCACGCATGGAGACTGTCTTTCTTGACTCTATCCGACGCAACATTTACCAAGAATTACAAGACTTTGTGCAGCTTACCCTAAGAGATCCCCTTCGTAAAGCTATCAAAAACAAAAAGGAATTATTAAGAACGTATGTATTGAGTTTTCTGTATTGGTTAATATGTTTTTAAAAATTAACATAATACAGCTTATCATTTGGAATACATTTACTTTGCCTGAAATATTACATATTCCTTATAAACTAACATTATTTTTTTGTGCAGCATACTTGTATCGGTGAGAGAAACTAGTGCAGACTGGAGTAAAGGGATGGAACCTCCAGAAGATCCTGCTCTCAAGGGAAAGAAGGACCCCGACAATGGTTTTGAGATTAAGGTCCAAAGAAGAAATGTTGGTTAGTTGATGAATCTGTGTTGTGTAATGTATTGACTCTCTCGTGTCTTAGTTAAAGCCTAGAGTTACTGGTCTAGGCAAATTAATGGAGTTACTTCAGAAAAACTTAAGAATTGAATGGTGAGAGTTGCAATTATGGCACCAGTAAGAGAAATGAGTAGGGGATTGTTACAGAATTGGGAGAGTATAAATGAGCAAATGAATCGAGTAAACAAGGAACTATAAGAATGTAAATCTGAAATGAATCATAGCTGAGCACAAGGGAGTAGGGATTAGGAGCCAATAGAGCAGGTGATAAAATATGCTAGTGAAATTGGTACATGTGATGACATTGGGGGATAAGGTGAGGAAGGACTCTTTGATGATCCCCAAATTACTATAGAGTACAGTATTGTACTGTGGGGGAAACAAATCTGTAATCATTTTTGGTAACTAGGAATAAGACATAATATTGAGGATAGTAGACAAAGAAATCACAATGGTATGATATATCAATGCAACAATAATTTGAGGCAATGAGGTGACTTGAACCAGCATTCTAGTGATTCCCAGACATCTATCTTAACCCACTTGCCCACGATAGGACAAAACCAATCAACCCAGAACTCTACTAAATTGATTGGGATGGTCTGGAGTCCCCAGCTGGTGCCACAACCTCATTGCCTCAAAGGATTTTTTTCATTGATGTCACACCATTGTGATTACGTCCCGCCTTCAAAATACAAAGAAATATTGAGAACGCCAATACCCACAGGCCAGAGTGTTGGAGGGCCATTTGTAAAATCCTGGTTGTGTTGCCAGTTAGGACCTCCGGACCTTCCCCTATGAATTCAAGAGGATTCCGGGTTGATTGACGTTTGTCCTATCATGGCTGAGTGGGTTAAGGCAGGTGCCTGGGAATCACTAGGATGCTGGTTCAAGTCATCTCGGTGCCTTAGAGGATTTTCTCATTGAGGAGAGTGGAATTAGGAGGAGGCATTTTTTTGGGGGGGGGATGTAATTAACTTGAAGGGGAATTGCAAAGTAAAAGAAAGCAAAAAGTTGACCATTAATAGTAATTTCTAGCTGTGAAGAACAAATCATATTATACAGACAAAATAGTTTGTGCAAATTTACCATGAAATTAAATGCTTAATTAATTCAGGTACCTGGAGTGCATGACAGTAGAAAAATTTGGTCAAGTGAACTTGTGAGTAGACTGAGTCAGAGAAGGAAAGCTTGTTCTAGGAAAGACCTGGTTAGAGATAAAATAGGAAGAGATGCAGCCAGAGGTTAATGTGTAGTGGTAGTGCTTACTCGTATATAGATATGAAATGCTGGTATGTTATTAGCAAAAAAAAATAAACAATTAGAGCAGGAGGAGTGGACACTTATAGAAGCACGTGTTAGGAGAATAAAGTAAGGAATAAAATATATATGAAAAATGTAGAGTATGAAAGCCATTAAATTGTATAATAGAGGATTGCTGCACAGAAATGGTTTGGTTATGTTGAATTAATGAATGATGATGCCCTATTCATAGTGTGTATGGTTAAGGGAATCTAGGGGTAGGAGGAGGAGAAGACTATGGAGAGAGTGAATAAACAGGGAGTGAGTGTAAACAACACAGTAGTAGTAGTAGTAGTAGTAGTAGAAGTAGTAGTAATAGGAAGTAAGGGCAAGTGGCAGCATTTTGTGCAGACCGAGTGAATGGGGGAGCATCATCAACATGTCTTATCAAGCAGTGCGGTGCTGCTGAAGTTTTGTGGTGGCGGCTCTTTTGTGGTGCTGTGTCGTGTGCAAGTAATGCTGAATGGCCAGGTATAATTTGCTTTAAAATATCTTTTTCATATCATTATCTATTCCCTATTTTCTTTGAACTAATGTCTCTTTACTGCAAGCAAGAAATAGGATACTGATGCATGTGATAATATGTACAGTATGTTAAAAATGTAATGTGCTTTGCCTCTTTTTACATCACAAATTATTTTTGTGATGCGCATCACGTCATATGATGTGATGCGCAATTTTGGGTAAGTTACTCAACACGTCATATCACGTGTTGCGCAGTTTAAGGGTTAATAAACAAAGGAAATAAATTAATTAACCTTTTACTTTATATGCTGATATATTTTGGTTTAAATGATTAAATGTCATTTTGCAGGGCCCTCTTCGACACAGCTTTATATGGTGCGGACGATGCTGGAGTCCCTCATCTCCGACAAGTCTGGTGGGAAGAAGACGCTGAGAAAGGAGCTTGATGGTCAACACCTTTGTCAGATTGATGAGTTTCATAAGACATCATTTTTCTGGACTTATCTCATCAATTTCAGTGGTTAGAGACAAATTTTCATTGTAATCTTGTAGTGTTCATTGTAATCGTGTAGTGGAATTATCTCATCAATTTCAGTGGTTAGAGACAAATTTTCATTGTAATCTTGTAGTGTACTGTTTCACCCCTTTATAATTTTTTTTTAATTTCCCTTTTGAATAACTAACTATAAAGTTAATATTTAAGCCAAAAACATTTTTAATTAAACTGTATTATGATACACAGTAATTGTATGCACTTAATATTTCAAATTATAGTTTGCTAACTCCAATGTAAAGAAAACTTTATTCCTATATATTTGAGAGAACATTAATTTTTGTTTGCCTAAATTGATCTATTATATTGTAATAAAGTATCGGCATTAGTAAAACTTAACAGTGTATTGGTTGCTGTATCAAGAAGTAAAGTAGAAGCAAATAAAATATTATTGTAGCTCATGGCAGCTATCACAGTGGGAAAAATTAAGAGTTGGTGAGATCGGAAATATAATTGTTCAAAATGGATCGATAAAGCTTTAGTTTTGGGGTACAGGTGGCTCATTTCTGAGCTGTCCCACTTAAGGTTACATTAGTTAAGAGACTGACCAAGGTTGTCATCACCATACTTCCTCCCGAGTTTCTCCACTTTGGAAAACAATGAAGCTAAAGCTATAAAATATAGAACAGTTAAGCTATAAAGGTTTGTGAATAGTGTGTATGTTTTTAGAGCAATTAAAGAATTATTGTATTAGTGTTGCCAACAGTAGTCTGTCTAATTTATTTATGTTGGAAGATCAGCTGATGAGCTGCCTTGATTGTAGGCACTACATTTTTGTTGCAAACGTTGAGCCTTACATTTGCCAACTAGGTCAGCGTGGTAATGTGTTGTGTGTTTTACAGAAACGTTACAGTTTTGCTGCGATCTCTCTCAGTTGTGGTATCGTGAGTTCTACTTGGAAATGACAATGGGTCGGAGGATACAGGTGAGGATAATGCCAAATAGCATTGTTTATGCACAAGTCTCTGATCTGATATTGTAGCTAGGTCTATATCTTGCCTTTTTTTTATCTTTGTAATATTGTAAATACATTTCTTCAAAATAAATTACAACAGCTTTGCTAGACAAAGGATGTGAAGTTTTAAACTGTAAGCAGGAGGAATGCAGATGCAAATAAAGGTTCCTTGTTTAATCAGTTCAGGTTGAAGAATATTATTATAATTTAGGAACATATTTATTTAAATCTTTGGGATTATATATAATATATATGTATACATATTATATATATAAATTGTCACCCACACTATCGTGGAAATAATCATTTCATTCACTTGGGCGCTAGAGACTCGAACTGCCGACACTCGTGGTGACACAGTGCGAGTCTCCTCGTGACCAAGTGAATGAAATATTGTATATTTATTTACCGGTGTATATATTTTGCATAAACTATATCGTTACGGGAATCGATTTACGATGCGTCGTTCTGCCTTTTTCTGTTTTTCAAATTATCCTCCGTAAATTTGATTGCTGCACCCAGTTTGTCCCTCTAAAATACTAATTAGCAAACAAAAACAAATCTTGTATATTTTCTAAATGAAAAGTATAAAAGCTACTGTATTACATTGAGCAGTCAGTCATATTACGTCAGTGCTGCTTCCGTACGAATACTAGTCTGTATATTAACTAAGTGGATGGGAATTTAACTGGCCAAAGCCGCAATCGTGGTGTGAGAAGACCAATGCTGCCGATACTTGTAGAATGCGGCCACTGCCGAGACAGTCTCTTTATTATAATGTTGATAACTTTATTATGAGAGTAATTGATATTTGATCACTGACAACTCTGTGGTTAATTTATGATACGAGGGCCATTAGTGAGATTAGTTTTACGAGTGTTGTTGCGGTATTTGTCACAGATGGCTCACAGGCTTTACCAGCGATATTTGTTGAATTTCAAAGGATTTCGTATTTTGGCTATTTGTGTTCGAAAAGTATGGTTATAGTACTACACCTTACTAAATTACTGGAGTTTGCTTTGTATTTTCCAGATTAATGTAATGGATGTAACATTATTTCATTGCTATTTTATTTCAATTATCTGGAATGATTGAATCCAAATGGTCTCGATGCATTTGATTTTAAAAATTTTATTACGATTAATAAATATATATTGGCAAAAAAAAAATGAATAATTGTGTATGATTTGTTGCCAAATCATTCATATGGACAAAATTAAATTCAGATTTAAATTCTGTATTGACAAAACTAATTTGTTTTTGTTTATTGGCACCACAGATCATGAATGTCTGAGTTATCTCAGTTTTCCAGACACTTTCCCCAGACTTTGAGCACAAACAGGATTGTAATCCTTCCATTGCTCCTGATTTTTCTTCAACTAGATTTAATTTGATCAAGATATCACTGTATATTAATAAAATAAAAAAATTACAGAAACTTCTTTTCACCAGATTAAACAGACAAAGCTTGGTGTTATAAATTACACAACATTGTTTTTCAATCAAATATTTTGCAAAATTATGTATTTTATTGAAAATTAATAGTTCAATTATCTATCCAAAATGAGACTGGGTATGTGATATCCATTAAAAAGCAGCAATTAGATTTACCTGCTTGATTCCTGCTTGATCTCTGCCTTGTTCAATTTTATTTAAAAAACATTGCAGTTAACCAGGCTCGTGACAGTTTGGCCATTAACTGAATAAGATTCTTTATTGTTCTCGACTATTTTAATGAAGGTCCTGGTGATTCGGAAGCAGCCTGGCTGGATTTTTATTTTCTGACTCAGTAATTTATGGCTTAAATATTATTTTTTGTTGCATGGTTGTGAATAATATTTATAAAGTGATCTTGTATTCTTCAATAGTTGTCATCTTGATGTTTTGGAATGGTTGTTAGGTATCATCTTCACAGAGAATTCGGAATTAATTTAATAGTGACTGAATGCAATTAGGGAATGAGTGTAAAATGTCTTATTCTGTGTCATAATTGTTTAGAGCAACTCAAAAGAAGCTTAGACACCATTCAAATCATGTAGTCAGAGATTTGTAATTTTGAGGACTTGGGTAAGCAGCATTCTGGTGAATGGGAAATGAGCTTCAAGTCATTAAGAGTTGGATGGGAGAATATAACTTTATATAGGCAGTAAGGGGAAGTGAAATGTAATTAAAAGTTAAACAGGTTCAGCAAAGGAGTTGGCGTCATACTTTTTGGTTATATGATGTTCCGCAAGAGCATTTCTGGGCATATGAAGCTGCGGTGTGTTACATGCTTGTTTAAATGTATGGCTTTCTTCTTGGCTGTGGTGTGGGCAAGCAACCCATGGTGTTTGAGAGAGCTTAACCACCTCTTATGGCTGCAACATCTGGCATGCATGATAAGAGCATTGTTTTATTAAGGCTCGGTAATCCATTTAACACTTTTAACTTGAGTAACTCGAGAGTTGTACTGTTTCATCTTGCCAGGATTATTATATACAGTATAGGTTAAATTGAGACATTTTGAATTTGTTTGTTTAAATGTTGGTAGCATAATGCAAAATAAATGTAATAGCCACAAGCATTATATTGTATATCAAAACCTCATCAGTTCAGCTTAATTATTGTGGATGAGTTTATAAAGTATTAGGAAGTAGAAGAACTTTTCCTTCTAGAAAAAAAGCTTTGTATAATTAAAAAAATTGTAACCCAAACAACTAATTTTGGAAACTGAAATAAAATTTTCCTCAATTTTATGATGCACTACATACTGCACAGACTGTATTACTTTCTCAGGTTCTTAGTTTTCCTTGGCCTTTAATGAACCTAGATTTTTTTTTTTGTACTTAAAATTAGAGACTATTTGCCCTAGGGTCATTGGGAAGAAGCAGAAGAAACTCGAGTGACAAAACAAAGTAAAGTACCTGGTTGATACCTGGTTGATGGGGTTCTTGGGAGTTCTTCTACTCCCCAAGCCCGGCCCGAGGCCAGGCTTGACTTGTGAGAGTTTGGTCTACTAGGCTGTTGCTTGGAGCGGCCCGAGGCCAGGCTTGACTTGTGAGAGTTTGGTCTACTAGGCTGTTGCTTGGAGCGGCCCGAGGCCAGGCTTGACTTGTGAGAGTTTGGTCTACTAGGCTGTTGCTTGGAGCGGCCCGCAGGCCCACATACCCACCACAGTACTGAATGTTGACGAACTCCCATCACATAAATGAATTCGTAATGATTCCGTGCTGGTGTGATCAGGGACTTGTACGTGTAGGAGCACACAAGGTGGTACGAAGGTTTAATGGGACATGTGGGCAAAGAATTAATGACTTAATGATGCTGGGGACTTAAGAGATATACATGTACTCAGGCACAGCTGTAAAAGGGCAACTATGTCTCTCTATAAGAGTCACATAGGCAAAAAATGTGAATAATGATAGAGGTCGAGCAGTGAAAAAATTAAGATTTGTAATGACCAAGAGGAAAATAGTTGTGGAAAGATTAATTATTTGAGTTTATATGGGTGGGGGCTGGAGAGGCAGACCTGAGGTGTAACTATAATAAAAAGGATTAACTTTAGAAGTCTGAGAGATATTTGTAGTATTGTTTAATCCATCCATTGTTTAATCCAATGGGAGCCGGTCGGCCGAGCGGACAGCACGCTGGACTTGTGATCCTGTGGTCCCGGGTTCGATCCCAGGCGCCGGCGAGAAACAATGGGCAGAGTTTCTTTCACCCTATGCCCCTTTTACCTAGCAGTAAAATAGGTACCTGGATGTTAGTCAGCTGTCACAGGCTGCTTCCTGGGGGTGGAGGCCTGGTCGAGGACCGGGCCGCGGGGACACTAAAAAAAGCCCCGAAATCGTCTCAAGATAACCTCAAGATCAAGTATTGTAAGGGTTTTGATTACTAAAGGTAAACTCATAGGCTACTATACTGAATATAGACTCGATGCATGTGTATTTTCAACATAACCGGCATTTTATACAAAAACATTTAGTTGAGCATTTATATTTACGATCTTAAATGAAGTGTTAATTATTCCAAAGAAAGAGTTAACTAGATCTGAATTAAGAAGGTTTTAACCTGTATTGTTTATATATTCGATTCTTATGTCTCGCTTTGAAAGTTGAGGTGTACATTATTAATGTTCTATTGAAGTTCCGTGAAAGAACTTGGTGGGTAATGTGGGCGTGTGGTTGTAGAAGGTGAATGCAGATGAATGCAGACATTTATTCACCATTCTTACATAACTAAATTTGCTCTTCCAAGGAGTTTGTTTGCTTTTTTGTCATAATGACAGGCTTATGTGAGTGTCTTTTTCTTGGCAGTAGATTAACTGAATGTTCTTCTAGTTATATAAATAAAAATTTCCTTTGTGTGTAATTGGCACATTTATTTATATTTTTAAAATAGGAATATAATTTCTTAAAAATTTGCCATTCATGTTTAAAATAATTGGTAGTAAATAATGTATTTTTTTCATTAATTATGGCAATGCTCTGTAAAAGATTCTTCCTATAGCCATAGAACAGTTCCATTGGTTCCACTTGCAAAAACAAGCGTTACTTCATTTTGGCGATGGAAATCTCATTAATTACATTGGTGTTCATTAACACAATCAGCTGGGAGAAGATCAAAAGTTGAGTGGTATTACAGTAGTTTCCAGTAAGAAGCTTCTTGTGGTAATTGGTGTCATGCTTGGACGTACTAAATTAAAGTGTTGGTTGAGGTGTCCAGGGAATGTGCCCCCTTCCAGGAATGTATGTACAGTGGAACCCTGATTCGGCGAATCTTGGTTGGAATGCACGCTTTCCAGGCCGGATTTACTTGCGTGATTCTACGAACTCTTGTTCACTGAAGTTGGGAATGGGCTGATTTGCTTAGGTACAGAGTTCACAGGCTGGCAGGAAAGGTATCTTATCATAGGTTTAAAATAAAATTAAAAGATTTCATTGGTGAAATTAGCCAATAGAACATGGGGAAAAATTAGAGTATGAGTGGTAACTCTGTTAATATGGCTCCAATCGCATTTTTAATGATTTTTGTAGATGGGCGTAACAGTAGAAGAAAGAGTTGGGACCTTGGGAAACCATTGAGAACATTTAAAATCAAATTCTATAGTTTGTTTTCATTTTGAGATTTCCTAGTTTTTGTTCATGAATATGGGTCTCCTGAATTTATCTCTGATTGCAACGAATCCCTCACTACAGCAAATTGAGGTTGGTCCCATATAGTTTGTTGAATCGAGGGTGCACTATACCTGGTCAATGTTCTCGCTTAGGTATCAAAGAAAAATGCCTACTCTCGAAACTTAAATGGACCTTACATTTAGAAGAAACATTATTTTATACATGTGCCCTTTTATAATTATTAAAACTTTGTATAAATTATAATACAGCCTTAGATATTTGTTATGTCAATAGAATGCCCCTCTGATGAAAGATGTTTGCCTTGCTCCCAGGTCATCCAAGAACTTTGAGAGAAGTGAACTCAAAACTAGTGCCAACATGGCTATTCTAATGTGCTGGGAAAACTTTTTTATATATTGTACCAGTATTTATATTTTTAGTAAAACAAAACAAAATCTATTAAATCTGTTGTTACTTAATACAAAAATAGTTAAGCAAAGCCTAGCTAATGTCCTTTCCCTTCAGTGTGATTTTGGTGTCAGTCAGGCATCTCTATCCTAGTTTTCAATATCAGAAATGGAGTACATTATATAAGAAGCCACAATTAGCTTTATAATATTATTGTTTCTACATGGAAGGTATTCTACTCCTTTCTCAGGGCATAATATTGACCTGTGCTCTTGCACAACACACTGCTCCTCTCATACTCTACATCCTCTTCACCTTGGCTGTCTTACTTAGTTCAAGATTCAGTATTTGTTGAATATTTGTTTTATAGACTCTGTATACAGGAAATATTTGATTAATTGGTTAGTGATGGAGAAGGTATGTAAGCTTATGGACTTGTAAGAAGCATATAACAAGGATATAGAGCCAATTTTTAAGAAATTGTAATAAGCAATTAGAGTTTGTAAAATTTTATTTTTGCTTTGAAGAGCTTTTATGTTGGAAATGGAGTCTGGTCTTTAGGCTGTTTTTGTTGCTCTATCATACTCTTTCCTGGGTCTTCTGCTTTTGTTCTTTGCAGACTTCCTTGACTTCTTCCATAAAACTGTTTTTGGGCTTTTTTAGCATACCACTTGGTACTTTACTGTTGTTTTCCTCCACCTGTGACTGTAGTAGTTTGGGCAGGCTTTTTGGTGCTATGTTGCTTCCAGATGGTTTCTTTGCTTCTTCCTAGATTCTAATATACTTGACTCATATCTGGTTCTCTCGCATTTTCCTCTTTGCTTCTGAAGTTTTTTCCATGAACCTTTCCCAAGCCTTGGCCTCTAGGTACCTCCTGTTGAATCATGGACTAATTTTCTCTTCTCGTTGACTTTTCCAGTATGGAATGACCTTACCTGTGACCTCTGCTTATTACATGGTTGTGTATCCCTCTGTAGCACAGCAGTCTGCGTCCTAGGTTTGCAACCCAGAGACCCGAGATCAATCCTTGGCCTGGACAGAAACGGCTGGGCATGCTTTCTTTCACAAGATGTTCACCTAGGAATAAAATAGATTCCCTGGAGCTATGTCACATAGGTTGCAGTCTGAGGATGGTTACTAGTTGACTGAAGGAGACCACGATAAGACTAAGCACAGGCTTCCTGTTCCCAACAATGGGAATTATCAATTATGTTGTCTTCACTCTAGGTTACTTTTACACTCGGCTTTGCATAGAAATATGTGCTGTCTATATGCAGGCAAGGAGTCATAATAACGTGGCTGAAGTATGTTGACCAGACCACACACTAGAAAGTGAAGGGACAACGACGTTTCGGTCCGTCCTGGATCATTCTCAAGTCGATTGTGAGAATCGACTTGGTCCACGACGGACCGAAACGTCGTCGTCCCTTCACTTTCTAGTGTGTGGTCTGGTAAATATTCTGTCTATGTTTTCATTGTGGATGGGGTAGGGGGCACATTTGTGCATCACTCATTTGTATTCCAAAATGTCATTTCTTGTTGGTCATTAATTGTCCCAGCTGTATCAACATAGTGAAAGTGGCTTATGATCAAAAGCCGGAACTCTTTGCTATGGCTATAGAAAGGATGGCTTTGCTATGCTCTTAGAGAAAACTTAGCCCAAAACAACTCAAAGGTAAGTAATTTGTGTTTGCTGGATCAATTTTTAAACTTCATTCATAAAGAAGCACTGCCAAGCTTTACTGCCATTTGAAAGAATTTTTTTTTCAAATATTTAATTTTAAAGTTTAGAAGAAAAACAAAATGTGTGCTAATACTGTACATGTTTCATATGTTTTGTGGAATGTTTAATAATTAAGTTTTTTGGCAGTTTATTGCCAGTGTGGTTAGTTGTCTTCTTACAGTTAAGAGCTTAGGTCATCCAGTTGTTAGTTACTGAAGGCTTTCATTTAAACTCCAGCACTTAAATTAATCTTCTTTCACGCCTTCATTGTAATAATAAGGTTATCATCATTGTAATATTACACATTATCATGTAATAATATCTTGTCGTCGTAAACCTGCACATCTTATACTATGAAGAATAAATAAAATGTTTTATTGTCTTAAAAAAAAGTATTCCAGCATTAGTTTTTTTCTTTGCAGTGCAGAAATGATAATCCACTTACTTTTCCAACCTTTTCCTTTGTCCTATCTAGAGGTCAGGCTGTGTTGTGTAGGGCCGATGGTTTAGACTCCCATCACAATTCCTTTAATCCCTGCACTGCGCAAAGCGCCTTTAGGCACTCTGAGAGTTGTGCTATTTTTTTTTAATTGGGCTATATTTTAATGTTTTTTAATGTTTTTTATTGTTTTCATTACTCTTTGTGTTTTTAAATGAAAATAGTTGAGTTTGGAAACATTTTGACATTAAATTTACCTGAATATTTATAAAAACAACAAGAATATGTCCTTGACAATTGCCCCAAGAAGTTTTTGCCGAAACCAGGTGCGCAGTGCAGGGGTTAATACTTGGCATTCATTAATTTTGTCAAATTCTAGGATGTTATTGTATATTTGTGTATGTTGCTACTGAATAATAATGTGTTAAACTAGAGCATGTATGCAGCTGCAAACATTTGAGAAGTGGATGGAACTGGCTACAACCAAGCTTTAAAAAGAAATATGATAAACATGTTAATGTTGAAAGGGGTAATTAGTGCGCTGGGTAGGAACGGTTAGGAGGCAGGTTATAAACAGCTAGATCTCGTGCCCCCATAGTCACTGATAGGTAAATATGTAAGAAGTTTGCATATAAATAAGGGCGAAAAATACTATTATTTTGTTTAAGGATTCCATTATTTGAAATAATGTTCGTGTTTTAACGTCCTCTAGTATATATTGGCTGCATTGAACGTGTGCAATTTTTAAAACTCTGATTTTAGTACATATTATAATCAATCTTGAAAACAAAGATGTTTTCCATTATGAAGTCTGCACACTGGTGAAAATAATGCTAGAATTATAGACTTACCAGGAAAGGCAGAGAGCAACAGCACTCACAGTTTCAAACAATGCACAACAGGTGATCTGATAATTATTTTACTTTTAACATATTTTATCATGTAAATTTAGATCACTTCCTGAAGGTGTTGAATGTAACTCATTTGAGTTGGCAATTTAAAGTTTGCCATGCCCCTGTGTAGAGCACACAAGATTATTCTCCTCGCTAAGAGTGATAGACTTTGGGAACAACCTAACCAATCAACCAACCTAAAAGCATGTGGAAAAACTCATCAGGAGGAATTTGTGGGAAGCCTTTACATGTTAATAGCTTAATGTTGCTGCTACAGCCAGTTTATTACTTTAGTTAATAAGTAAATTTCTTGTTATGAAAATTTCATGAATGACTACTTGACCTTCAATTTAATTATCTCAGAATTCCTCATTTCTAAGAAAAGTTTAAAGTACAGTAATGGC
>WNGS01000543.1:8486492-8534386 GCA_020271785.1 Procambarus virginalis | reverse complement strand
CTTGCTGAGTGATTTATTATCTTTGGTCAGAGAATTTGGAGCTTCCATTGCTTGGATTCCATCTTTGATCGATTTCTGATGATGAATCTGTTTTATTCCTGTCACCAAATGAGAAAGAAAGTCGGTTGAATGGGTTTCATATATAGTTCACACAACTCATAACTTAAGACCATCCTCTGGTGACTATACTGATTGCTGAGGTTCAGGGAACCCATCTTTCAGAACATAGGATTCCCAACATTGGAATGTTGTCTATTGTTTTTAATAATAGTTTTTGTCTATTGGTGATGGGTATAACACCTGTTAAATACCAGCCTCACTATTTCATTACCGTTTTTACGCTGGTTTGCCATAATTAAGCACTATACAGCTACGGAATCTGACAAATAAAAATTGATTTTAGTGGATATAATTCCAGCACTAACACTAGACACACACACACACACACATACTGGTAAGCAGGATGATGTTAGCAGCATATGTATATTCGGTGAATTAAGAATAGCATTTACAATCTAATCAAGAATACTTTCTAGTATGCTCGAGTATGGGAGTCCAAATCATTAGTCATGTCGCTAAAATTTAGTGCACCATACTATACCATCCTTTGATGACCCATGTATTATCATTCTTCTCCTTCATTCACCTTAAAATTGTGAAAGAGTGATCATCTAAATTTGGTTTTAAAAATGTTGTTTGTGTTCTTAAAAACCATAGTATTTCTTCATTCATGATTTCAACTTTTCCTTTCAGTAAGTATCATATTGTTTCAGTCTTCATTTGCTTTGCCAGTCAATTTTTTGTACTTCTGTTCTGTCACTCATATTATTTCAGATTTAATTTCATGCATCTTATAAAGCTTTGATTATCTACTTCTCGACTGTATTTTCTTCATTCTGAATATCTTGACCTCATTCACTACTACTACTCTTGGTGCACCTGACTGTTCCCTAGACGTGCACAGTGGAACACCAGCACAATGAGGAATGCAAAGACTTGGTGGTCATGGAGAAGCGCATTCAGGTATCGCCTTCCATTACGTCTGTCTTGTCCTTAGTTGTTGTGCTTGCATTGCCTGTGCATGCATTTGAATTTAAACCCCCGTTTTGTTTTGTTTAGTTACTGCAACACATTGGTACTGTTGTACATGGAGGTCACTTTGAAATGTGTTCTGTTTCTAAGTAATACTTCTTGCCTTATGGCGTGGCAAGGGCATTATTCTTGTATGTGATGGGTTACTTGGTATAAATATCTTCTATAGTTAAGGTTTTATTGTTTCAAAACAGTCAGCAATTTGATCAAGTAGCCTTTCATGTATGTTTAAAATGTTTTGGTGCTGTGTAATTACGAAAACCCTTGTTTTTGTTAGTTTTTGTGTTTTATATTAAGTTTGCCTGTGGATGTTACATTTATGATATGGTGTAAAGTAGACAATAGAAATACGGATTTTTCCTCATTTAAATTTTTGTTAAGTATGATCAACAGCAGCAGGTGCAATATATTATCAAATTTGATATATACTATTGTCTCATTAGATTCTTTGATGGCTTTACAATAAACCAAAAGGTCTCTTGTCTAGTAACCGTTTGCTTAACAATTTGTAATACCGACATGCTGTACTCCTTACAGTAGGTAATTGTTGACGTACAGTAGTTCAAAAGGAATCTTATTTTTTTCTTGTAATATCTAATATCACATATTCCATGTATGACCAATTCAAGGCATATACATTGGAGGGGTCTCTCTCGACTTTATTATTGATACAGTATATAAATGATATTGATGTATTGCATATTTTGATATGTGAAACTGTATTAAGTGACTTAATATAATCTTAACAACAAAACTTAAAGTGTGTATATATTTGTTGTAGTGTTTTGAGAATTTACAATTGTATATTGAACTATATAAAAAAAAAATCTTGGTGTATTATGAAACCAATTAAAGTTCTGAAGAGACATTTGGTATGACTGACTAATACATTTTCAGTTTTTTCTTCTTGTGTACAGAAAATGTAATATACTGTACAACAGTAATCATTCTGAACTTTGTAAAGTACTACATATGTTGTTAGTGTACTCGTTGTCTACAAAAGAAACCTAGGTAAGGTGTGACTAGAGACGGCATATACTAGAGACCATATACTATGTGCTATACTATTATACTATGTAGTAGTACTATACTACTATATACTATGACCATCATGGTGGTCATACACCGTGTATGTATAATAGCTATTGATCTAGGTTTCTGTCAGATTACTGTATAAGTATTTAGTATGGAGCTATCAAAGCCAATTGAAAAGTTTTTTTTGTATTATACAGTAACCTGTTACTTCATTATCAATACATTTACATTATTAATCAAATACAACTACATATTTACTTATCAATTTCTGCAGAATATAAGGAAGTAACAATTTATATAGAAAGTGTATTATACAATATTTAGTAGTTTGTTTTAATTTCTCGATTTCATTAACAATACATTTACCAGGCCTATACAAATACTGTATTTGCAAATTAATATTGTATAAGCAGATAAATTAGCTTTATAAATGGAAGTTACATTTGGTTGTCATTTCTGGAAGATTCTCGTCATAATCGATATTAGAGTAGGTTTGTATTATTTTATTTGTCTCTCCTTTTAAGCCTAATATATTATTTTTTCTATTTGTTGTGTGGCAAATTTCTTTAAAACTTTGTTGCAAGTTTGTTTTCAGTATTGAAACTCATGTTGTCTCCTAATCTTTCCTCTCAGACATAGAGTACTTTAAATGCAGGGGTCCATTTTTTCTCGTGAGCAGAAATATCTTCGTTTAAATGTGTTTACTTTTTCTATCTGCCTTATTCCAATAACAGTTGTTCACCTCCTTATGAAATATCCTGATTTTCAGGATAAGAAATTTTGCTTTCCCACCGTTTCTCCGAGTCGTATAACACTCGACAAAATCCTATGTGAATTGGATTGTTTTGAGGCAACTCTCCTTGTATCTTTGTGTTCTCGTATTGGCATCCTGAGTGACATCTGGGAACTTTGTATTCTGTGACACAGATGGTGCTTTACTGTACAGTAAAAATTTTTGGGTGTGTTATCTTTTTGATAATTACTTAAATAACAAGTAAATAACTTTTTAAAATGGAAGTTGACACACTAAATACACAAGTTTAATAAATACTTCTATATATCCTATCATACACATTTATTTAGCATTTGAATAAATGTAACACAGAATGAGTGTTGTGGGTGCTCAGAAAATAGTAGCATACATTAGCTTATACTGTATGGTGGTACAGTATTATATTACTTCTCATTGTTTATGCGCAACCATGGATTTTTAGACATGTTCCATGGTGTAAAAAGTTTGAATACAATACAAATGTTCTTAGTGTATGGACAGAACGTAATAAAATATGGTTGTAGGTTTCCATGGTGTGGTGCAGCACTGTCTGGGGTCGAGCTTTTATCCTTGGCTTACTGGGTTGGCTTTTTGAGTTAATTTGTCCCTCAATAAGATGTTTAGTGAATCGAATCCCTTTGATGTTGCTCGTCTTGTGTGTGTGTGTGTGTGTGTTTGCTCTAGTATTGGCATCGTGAGATATTTATGACTTTGCATATCCCATGACACTTGGTGCTAAATAGTCTTCCGGGCTTGGTGCTCTCTTTAGATGATTACTTAATGGTTTTGCTTGTCACTCATGCATTTACCACATCTTTTATTCATCAACTTTAAGTGAACATGACCTAAAATGTACCAGTAAAGTTCTTAAATTATTAATGACTTGGACACATTACTCTGATAATGCAATGAGAATTGTGTAATTTGCTACTGTCTTATTTAATTTTACACAATTAAAATGATTACACAAATATACATTAATCTTAATATACTTTCTTTAATTGATTGGAAATCTGGCTAAAATTGTAATTTAAATGATGTTGTACAGTATATATATATAGGCATGACATCGGCTTTGGTCACTGATTAATGTTTTTTCGTTATATAGCATTTTCTCTCTGAAGCAAAGAATTATTCAGCCTTATGCAGTGCACAACATAGGGCATTTATTATAGCTCTATACAACATCTGCTTATTTTCTTTAAAGCTTGCATATTCAAAAGTTAGTGATGTATCATTCAGTTTTAAATATTTTTACGATGCATCCGATTGGTAATGAGCTTACAACTCATTAAAGCCAACTAACATTTGAGAGTACATTATACTCTAAACTTTTGATGTCATTTTTGACAATGTAATTAGCCCTTGACATTCCATGCTGTAGATCTATGCTGTAAATACAAGTGATGGCAGGCGAGCTGGTCATGCACGCAACTACTGTACCTGCCGCGCTTTACTAACTCCTTCCAGTTTGTCATTCAGTATGGGTTGTTCTTTTTTTATGAGAACTGCGTATAACAATAAATACTATACAATATTTTTATTTGATTTTAGATCGAGACTTGTGAAATTGAGTATGAGCTAGTCATGCCCATCACTAGCAAGTTGATCATTTACTGTAGACAGGAGTGAAGAACAGCACAAGACTAATTCTAATGTGACTATTTTTCTACTTTTCTTTTTTTTTATCTTATTTTTTTTTTATAAGTAATGATTTATGAGATTTCTATTCCCTCAACAGTTCCCCATTGAGATGTCTATGCCATGGATCTTGACAGATCACATCCTTCGCTCCAAGGATGCATCAATGATGGAGTAAGTTGTATTTTGATCTGGAATAATATACAATATATATAGTATTGTATATACAATACAGTATATGCAACACCTCTCTTATGTTTTGTTGCATTATGCTAGAACTGGGACATTCACACAACTTTCAAGAGACTATTGTCCTCAAGTGTCTTATTGCAGCATATTATACACAGTGTTTTAGTGATCTCTAGCAGGCATATCTGGGAGACGAGTTGGTAAGGTTTCTGTAAAGTAGCTTATAGAAAATCCTTAATTATACTAGGAGGGGGTACCCAGCAGGGCCTGGGTACCCCCTCCCCACCTTTCCCCACCACTATCCCCCCCCTCCCTGTATTCCCCCCCCCCACCCTTCCAGTATAGATAACTGCTGAATGTTGTTAGATGATATGGCCGAGTAAAGCACAATGGTTTTATATTCCTTGTTCAAATATTTGATGAAGATTGGAGTCAATGCAGCACCGAACCACTGCAAAGATTAGATACATTTAGAATGAGTAAACATATATATAGTATTTTGCTTTATTAACTTTTTAGTCAGTAAGTGGTTGCTGTGCTGCTGAAACCTGTGTGCTTGGAAGTGGCTCGGTTATATATTACAGTTTAAAAGGAAAATGCATTAAAAGATGTAGTGAAAGTAATTACTTCTTCTTGGATATTTTGTTAAATGTTATTATGAATTGTACTATTAAATATGTGAAACTATTACCTGCACGCAAGTTACATGTGAATAGTATCACATGCATTGAAGAAAAGTGCTGCTAAATATGCATGTTAAATTTTCATTCCAGATGTGTCCTATATCCATTAGATTTATACAATGACAGTGCTTACTACGCACTCACTCACTTCCGCAAGCAGTTTCTCTACGATGAGATTGAGGCAGAGGTCAACTTGTGCTTTGATCAGTTTGTTTTCAAGTTATCTGAGCAGGTGTTTGCCTATTATAAACATCTTGCTGGCAGGTAGGTGTGAACAGTTTGTGTTTAGAATGTATAGTGTTTAGAATAATTGTTTTACACTTAAAAGGCCAATTAGAAATTGATGGAGTTGGTTATGTTAATTTACAGTACAGTCAGATTTTTGTCTGAGTGTGTTTCATACTAATTTGCATATTAACTGAACCTAATATAAAAATAACATTTCCTTTTCCATTTTTTTGAGATTATTTTCTTGCCATGAGTCATACCTTAATCATTTTACAGTTCTAAAGAAAGGGATTTATAATAAATGCTGGCAGCAGTTGACAAGAGTAATACTGAATTTGTGGAATGGTGTTGCTCAGTTTTCCAGGCTTTAGTGTTTTAATGTTTTTCATGTGTTTGTTCTAGCATTGTATCTTTAACCTTCTTTTGAGTGTTTCAAATGTTGTCGTTGAGATTAGGTAAGCAAAATTAAGTTACCGTAATTTATTTTGTAGGAAAGCATTATTGTAATTGTATACTGTAATTAATGGAAGAAAGTGGAAGTGGAGGAGGCAGCAGCAGTAGTGGTGGAGGACATAGTGGAGGACATGGAGGTGGAGAAGGATGAATAATCATTATCAGGAGGGGGAGGGTGATATGATAACAATTAAGAACTTAATATTTAATATTGCTCTTTAAATGATAGGCCATTATAGGTGTGAATAGTAAAGTTAATTTGGATTTAATTGCCCTAATGCTAGGTTTATTAGAATGTACCTGTCAAATAATTTCAAAATTGTTTCTACCGTGCATCTCCTTGAAATGTGTGTAAATACCAAAATACAGTATGCTGCTTTTATTTTCAGTATACTTCTGGATAAACGCTTCCGAAGTGAATGTAGTCAACACAACATGAGAATTCACTATCCACCAGCTAATAGGTAAGCTATGAAACTGTTGAATTTGACTCCCAGTTCCTTGCTACCGATTCCGGTTGTGAGCATACTGCATCGTTACACTATAGGTCATGACCACACGCATGTGCATTGTGGATAGTAATTGTATATAGATATGTCAAGATATATTGTATCTTAATATCAGTAACTTATTTGTTTCTATGAAAATTCTTTAGCTTGTAGAGGATTTCTTACTATGAAATATAATATTGTAATAGAAAAGCTTGGATTCTATTCTTTTTATTGTAATTATAATACTGTATATACCAACATGCGTTATCATCTCCAACCCACTGCTCCCTCGTAACCTCACTTCTGGTCAGTTATTCCCTATACCTATACTTGCTAACCTTCAGAGTCTACCTAGAATCAGTGTTTCAGTGAACATTTGCATTATCAGTAGCCTTGCCATGGCTGACTTCATCACCTGTAGTCGATCTTTTGTCACTGATTAAGTATGTCCGACATAGGCATTTCTCGCACACCCTCTCAGGTGCCCATGACAGTGTATCTTTTATTTGTGTGCTAACAAATAGTGCTTATTTCTCGGCTCCCATTTTGTGGAGCCACGAGTTGCCTTACAGGTCTAATACCCTTTGACCTAAGACCAAGCCAGGGTTGGGAGTGTCTAGTGTGATACCATATCCTCTTATCCTTTCCAAGTGCTGGGAGAGAGAGAGAGAGATATAGATAGATATAGGTAGATAGATATAGATATAGATAGATATAGATATAGATAGATATAGATAGGTATAGCTAGATATAGATAGATAGATATAGATAGTATAGACAGATAGGTATAGCTAGATATAGATAGATACATATAGATACATATAGATATAGATACATATAGATATATAGATAGATAGGTATAGATAGGTATAGATAGATATAGAGAGATATAGATACATATAGATGCATATATAGATATTTATAGATATAGATAGATATATAGATATAGATAGATATAGACATAGAGATAATAGGTATAGATAAATATAAATAGATATAGATAGATAGGTATAGATAGATATGGATAGATATATAGATAGATATAGATATAGATAGATATATAGATAGATATAGATAGATTGATATAGATATAGATAGATAGATATAGATATATAGATACTGATATAGATAGATATAGATAGATATTGATATATATTAATAGATATAGATAGATATAGATAGATATGTGCTGGCTTGGCACTTTCTCCTAATCTTTTCCTACTCTTACCGTACCTCCAATGACAACATTATCACTCCTCAACGTGGAGATTCTAATCATCCCTATTTGTTAAGGACTGGGGGTCCAAGCCATTGTTGTCAACTGTAAATAATCACTTAAGTTAGAGTAAAAGTGAATGTCAACAACGTAGTGTTAACGTAATGGTTATGTAAAGCTATTCGAGGAAGATAATAATTTATAGCAATCCCAGTTAATGTGTTGTCTGGAATATTCAGACTGTTCCAGGTAGCTGAGATAGTGTGGTAGAACTATCTTTCAAGCTGAATTGGAAAGCTATTTTTTGAGCGTCTTGACTGACCAGTTCATTTTGCCCCATTCTAGTCTTGTTTATTTAGCTTCACAGCTCAGCTTGCGCTAGTGACACTGTCATGCACTTCACACTTCAGTCAAAAGCTGTTCTTCACTTTTCACTGAATCTGGTACTCTACAGCTCGGTTACCTCATGTCAGCGGTCAATTTTTTCTCTTGGTGGAGTACTATTCACTGCTAATAAGGTAAATCTTTGTGCCTGATACATTAGTGCAAGTTCTTTGTTGCCTAATAAAACATTAAAATATATGTAACCTAGCTACACAGATTAAAAATACTATATTATGAAGCATTACTGTATGCAGGTTTTCACTGAACATTTCTAACTGATTGATAGGTATGAAACTTTGCTGAAGCAGCGCCACGTCCAGCTCCTGGGGCGTAGCATTGACCTGAACAAGCTTATCTGTCAACGCATTAATGCCTCCATGCACAAATCTCTGGAAGTGGCCATCTCTCGCTTTGAAGGGGCGGACATTACTTCCGTTGTGGTAATTATAATCGTTTTTATCTTGGGTGTATGCTCTTAGGTCTTCCCATACACACAGTAAAGTCACGGTAGCATACAGTACCTGTATTCTGTATTTATCGTGTTCCCAGAAAAGAAGCCTTATAGTTTTCAGAATTGTGTGTGTGCTGGTTTCTCCAAAATGTGCAGTGTTTGTGTGATAGATAGAAAATGCCTCATGNAACCATCGAAAGATGAATGTATGAATCTGATGATGCCTAATTAAACCTTAAACTGTACTGATAAAATGTTACTCATGTAATCTATGTCTTAACCTGTCCTTAACTCCTTGTAATAGTGTTAAAAAGATTAAGACTGGTATGTAATGGTCAAAGTTGAAACTACAATTTCAGTGGGATAGCATATGCTAATTATAGGTGACTTAAGTAAAAGTAATGGGTAATGCAGCTTTCAAGATCATAAAAATAAAAAATAAAAATAAGAGAAAATTGCAAATTCCCATTACATTATAAAAATGATCATAAGAGGATTAATCTATGTAGCAGAAAAACAATGCCAAATACTTTACCATGCTATCACAAGAACATTTTAAGTTTGAAACAATTATACTGCTCTATTATTCCTTGAGAAAAATGCAAAAAATCTAAAAATAGCATAATATCAGTACCAGTACATATATATATCTCAGTACAGTACATATATATATCTCAACAGGAACTAAAAGTACCCCATCATATGTGATTGTACAAAAATTTTGGCTCTTAAAAATTAAGCCCACCTTGATCAATGTCTTTAAATCTTTTTCAACTCACCTTCACTTTCTTTCCATCATCATTTAAGGAATATTCAGTGATGGTCTTTGTGTTGCCATCATTCTTCTCGACTGGAGGTGGAAGGTTTCCTCCTGAAGAAATGCAAGAAATTATTTCTTTTGTTTACCTAAATGAAATAGGAAATGAGTGTGAACAGAATTGTGCATACTGTATTAATTCATTAATTTGTCAGGGAAAGGCAGCCTGTGTACACACACACACTGGGCTCATATCAAGGTTCCTTCCACCCCAAGGTCTAACTACAGACCCTCCCCAGGATGAAACCCAACAACAAGCTGACCAATTCCTAGGTACCTATTTATGCGCTAGCTGAACAAAGGCATTAGGTGATAGAAAATGTGTCCAACCATTTCTATTCTGCCCGGGAATCACAATTGTGAGCCACCTGTACTATTGAGACCCCTATATGGAAGTGGGACAAGGCTGGGTGGTAGTGATTTGTGAGGTGAATTTGTTAGCACAATGTATGACAACTCATGAGGAGTACTGTACAAAGTGATTGGATTATTTTGTTGTTTTGCTTCTCCAGAATGATGCCTCTGCACCCATGAAGATGGGAGAAAGGCAATAATGATGTGTTTAATATAAGGGGTGTTGGTTTTAAGTCAACTCACAATGATGCTCTAAAGACTTCACACACACAAAAATAAATTACGGCTGACATGGGGGATACATTGTTCAAGGGGCCGGGTCCTCAAAAAATAGTAATATTGAATGAAAAATACTTGAAAATGTTATACAAATCTCAAATTTTTGGGCAACAGCGTTGTAAAAATTTCCTCCCAATATGTTAAGAAATGGATTTTATATGAATTTTTTAAATATTATATATAAATATAAAAAATGTGCTGATAAGGAGAACAGCTCCTATTAACTGGAACTGAGGGATAATGCAGTAAAGAAATGCAAGCACCTGTCTGATGCAGTGATATAAGAAGCCTAGCCCATAATATTACTATCTGCCCGAAACGCATTGCGTAACAGTGGCTCTGCCCGAAACACATTGCGTAATAGTGGCTTTAGGCATTGTATGTACTAAGCTCTATCTATAAATCGATCCATTTATGTAAAATCACTTTATGTATGTACCTTACCTGAATAAACATATTTATTTATTTATTTATAATCTAGTAGCACACAATCAACACCAATTCCTTTATAACATACTTGTTCTGTAACATGAAAACATATTGTAATTACTGCACCTTTGTGGCTGCTAAACCAACATGTAACATTTAAATATACTTTTTACATTACCCTGAATATGGTCTTTAGTAAAATATGACACTAGTCCATTCAAAACCTCTTGTACAATATGAGCTCTACATGTATTGCATTTCTTATCCAATACAAATAAGTACTTCTACACAGAGCCAACTTGGATTTTGAAAGATGGCAACTTCATTACTGTAGCTACTTTCCAAGTTTGAAGCCTTTAACTTTTCTAATTAAACAATCAAACATAAAAGTAAAATATATCAAATTTAGATCATTCTTGTTTTTACTGTGCATGTCTATATTTACTGTGAATGTCTATATTCACTAACTTGGAAATACTGAAAACTGACTGCCAGAGTGAAATATAAAACTACTAACCTTCTACTTCTTCCACTTCATCAGCCCAACTGGACTTCACCACTCTGTGAAAGTAAAATATTTGAGTATGAGAGAAAATGAACAGTACAATTCATTCAATACAAGACTTTAGAAATAAAAAATGCCCAACACATATGATGTCACACCCACCAGATAAAGCCATACCCATATGCCTAACCTAGATATATAAATATATATACAGTATTACATTTTAGACAATTAGAAAGCAAGCTTTGCCAAATGCCTGTATAAAAAAAACTCCTAGGCCTACTCACAACGGATGCCTAATTTCCAAGTTCATATTTACTGCTTACATCAGGTGTAAGGAAATGTTCCCAAATGTCTCCAGCCTGCTGGGAATCGAACCCTGGACTAAAGTTATAATCCGACTGTAATAGATCTTGCTAGTGTCACCAAGCTTCTTACTTGTTCCACTTCAACAAAACGTTAATATTATTTTAACGTAACCTGACCAGAAAATATTTAGCTAACGCAGAGAAGTGTTCTAGCGAGCGAGGAAACCTATTGGGCCCAACCCTCACCATATGCAACAAGGCATGTCCCACTAGGGCAACATTCGTGCAAGCTTCCCCCCTCACCCTCTGCTTCTCTCCTGCAATAAGATTGTGTTCCTCTCCAGCTACACCACAACACCCCCCCTTACAAAGTGATACATAATCTTACTCATCGGCGGACGGCATGACGGCGGCGGCAGTGAGGACCTTCCCTGGCCCCGTGTTGTTGTGGTCGCCCTCATCCACCTGGGCGACGGTTCTCTTCTCACTAACAAATATATTTACAACACATTCAATTTGTTTATGGCACAAAATATGCGTTTATTTCAATATCAAGTATAATAATATATATTATTGAACGTGGTTTGTTATTAAATGTTTGTGTGGGTGGGTGAACGGCCACGTGAACCAAAAAATGTGAGAATGGTAATAATAATAATTGTAATTAAATTAATTAATTAATTAATTAATTAATTAATTAATTTACTACTACTACTACTACTACTACTACTACTACTACTACTACTACTACTACTACTACTACTACTACTACTACTACTACTATTACTATTACTAATAATAATATTAATAATAATAATAATAATAATAATATATTATTATTATTATTATATTATTATTATTATTATTATTATTAACAAAAAACAACAACAAAAATTCTGCTGGACAGTACCCATGTAATGGTGGTCATATCCCTGCAAAAAAAGTACCATTATACCCATGTAGTATATGGACAGTACCCATATACAAAAGAGGGATGGTAGATGGCTAGGCCCGAACGTCAACTGTAGGTGCATAGAAGACATATTCCTGCATGCTCCTGATACTGAACACTTGCTACAGCTTAATCATGTATTCCAGCTTAGTTCGGCGCTAACCACCCAGGTGTAACAGTCTGGGAAAGGTGTGGTGGCTTTCACACTGCAGTCTACACTAACTGGAATGTGTCTTAATCCTAGTAGTGAGTGTCTTAGGGGGAGTGTTGTCAACGCCTATGTCAACCATACACTCGCACAGCTCCGGTCGCACATTTGCCAGTCTTCCGACCATTTGTACAGTTCGCGTAGATCTCTTTATAAGGCATCAATGTCATTTTCACTTCCTACTTTACCATAAATCTTAGTGCCATCTGCAAATTTGATGGTTTGTACTATTCCTTTCGTGTCATCGATGTATATGACAAAAAAAGTTGGGCCCAAGATGGAACCTTGCGGTACCCCACTCGCCATATTTCTTCAGTCAGATTAATTTTCATTTAGGATGTCCCTTTGCTTTCTTTGTTTCAATCATTATTTTATCCATTCTAGTATTCTACCATTTATTCCATATGCTTGTAGTTTTCTTACTAGTCTTTCATGTGGTACTTTATTAATTATCAAAGCTTTTGCGAAGTCAATGTATACTATCTTCTTGAGGCTATATTGAGATGATTTCGGGGCTTAGCGTCCCCGCGGCCCGGTCTATATAGTATACATAATATATACTACCATATATATATTATGTATAGCTACTATTTGATCAAACACATTAATATGTACTCTTTAACCCCCAAAAGTTCACGTTTTGTATTATTGAATTAGAAAAAATGGCATTCTATGAAAATGAAAATACAACTAAAGAACCTATCTTAAACTGCCCAAGCAATCCTAGGCCTAATATACAATATCTTATTCCTGATATAGTACATATAATAATAATAATAATATATGTGATTCATAATAAATGCATAAAAAGTACACAAGATAGTGTAAATTTCTGGTACATGGAAATATGTGCTATAATAGGCGTATGAATGTTAAAGTTTGGTTTTTAGCTTTTTTCCCCTCGGCCTCTATAAAATTTATAGTATAAATTATGATTTTTCGGGGTCGAACGGTACACACGTCTACGTTCAACCAAATTGTTGCTGTAACTACTATTATTTTAGGAGAATGGGCAACCCATCCTCGTACAAATTACGTCACTTTTCGCTCGTAACAGTTTGTGTCATACATTTCATATATTTAGCCTAAATGTATGCGCACTTAGGCTGAAAAAGGACGTAATTCAAAATAAAATCGGCTTACGAAAGTGACGCACTGTCCAGTTTTCTGTTTTGGGTCCTCTGGCTTAGGCTGTTAGGTCAGAAGAGGATACTTTCTATTAACTGTTTTCATGATGTTTTGAAACCTTAGGAGAACTTCCTGCCCTCCTTACCTACCAGAGGACCCTTAACTTGCTGTTTTGGAAAACAAAAATTCCAAAATTGATTTTCAATTATTTATCATTTTCAAATTAATGCCTTTTTTTTTTTACTGTAGCGCATACGAGTGAAAAGCAACGTAATTTGCAAAAGAACGGCTCCGGGATGATATATAGAATGCACGTCCATAAAGTTTTAAGTTACAGCCCCACTCCTGTGCCAGGTAAGTCCATTACGGGCTCACCATAGCCCGTGCTACTTTGAACTTTTTGTTCCCAGTAGATGAATCTTAAACAACAACAACAACGCAAAGTTTTCCAGGTTACCTTTAAGAGGAGAGAGTGGTTGGGAGGAAGAAACAATTAAAAAAAAGGAGCCGGGAACGTGTCTGTACATCAAGCTGGGAGTGACTGACGCACCTGGTCCGGCAACACTGTGTCAACACGGTAATTGCCCCGTAGATCAGTAGTCAGGTATGTTACCGGGCTGTGCATAAGTATGTGTAGCCGAGCATGCAGATTAGTGAGCATACAGGCAGGTAGGTGAGCATACGTGGGCGAGCACACAGGTGGGTAGGCGAGCATACATGTAGGCGAGCATACAGGTAGGCGAACATACATGTAAGTAGGCGAGCATACAGCTGTGCGAGCATACAGGTAGGCGAGCATACAGCTGTGCGAGCATACAGGTAGGCGAGTATACAACTATGCGAGCATACAGGTAGGCGAGCATACAGGTAGGCGAGCATACAGGTAGGCAAGCATACAGCAATGCGAGCATACAGGTAGGCGAGTATACAACTATGCGAGCATACAGGTCAGGGTGCAGTGCAGGTAGGCTGGCTGCAGGTTGTCAGTGTATGAGTGGACACAGGGCTGGCCACAGCACCGGATGTACCTCACTTGTCCTTCATATACGCAAGTCGACAAAACCTCAACACTGAAACAACTGCGTGGTTATGTAAGCCACTGACCACCTTAACTAGCGACTGAACACTTTTGGAGAACTAGAACATATATATACACAAGGGGTCAAAGAAACGAAATGATAAGACGCACATCCTGACGAAGATAAGATAAGCGAAGTGCGGAGCTGTTGCCAGTGTACAGAACAGAGAGGACCTGGCAAAAGGTCGCTCTCTCACTGCTGCTGTGTTTCAGTGGAGGAGTGTAATACGAGGCGTGTCATCCTTCACCGTCATTTCAGGCGTGGAGTGAGCTAGGCTACCGTGAGCCTATCACGGTAGCCTAGCACCGTAATGGACGAACTGTGATGATTAGTGTGCGCGTGTGTGTGTGTGTTTTACGAGGGTCGTGTCCTCTGCCAGGATTATTCCTACTCAAGTGTGACTCTACGAGCAGACAAGTATTTTAGAGCAGGTTCAAAAATTGTAAAGTTACACAGTGAAAATGGGTGAGAGTGATTATTGTTTACTTGTACGAAGAAAATACATGAAGTGTATACGACAGGAAATAACTTTGTGAGGGAGCGGTGCGTGGCGGTGACTAATATCTTGCTTATACCAAGTTCTGTTTGGGCGCTGACGGCACACTCTGAAACTATGCTGACTGACGGTATCCTGAGGCGGCGCTGACGGTGCACTCTCTGCGGAGTTGCTGCCCCAGGCGCTGACGGTACACTCACTCTGGAGTTGCTGCCCCAGGCGCTGACTGTACACTCACTGGAGTTGGTGCCCCAGGTGCTGACGGTACACTCACTGGAGTTGCTGCCCCAGGTGCTGACGGTACACTCTGGAGTTGCTGCCCCAGGTCCAGACGGTACACTCACTGGAGTTGCTGCCCCAGGCGCTGACGGTACACTCACTGGAGTTGCTGCCCCAGGCGCTGACGGTACACTCACTGGAGTTGCTACCCCAGGTGCTGACGGTACACTCACTGGAGTTGCTACCCCAGGTGCTGACGGTACACTCACTGGAGTTGCTGCCCCAGGTGCTGACGGTACACTCACTGGAGTTGCTGCCCCAGGTGCTGACGGTACACTCACTGGAGTTGCTACCCCAGGTGCTGACGGTACACTCACTGGAGTTGCTACCCCAGGTGCTGACGGTACACTCACTGGAGTTGCTACCCCAGGTGCTGACGGTACACTCACTGGAGTTGCTACCCCAGGTGCTGACGGTACACTCACTGGAGTTGCTGCCCCAGGTGCTGACGGTACAAACTACTGTATATATGGCGGCTCATTGCACATACCATAGACAATTCCACTTGCTATAATCCGTGTTGACATTCACAGTGTAAATATTTAGACTGATAATGGGTTTTGACCCGTTTCACGGATTATGCATACCGGAAGTTGTGTGATCAGATGTGTAGTCATGTTTCAATAATTTAGTAATAGATTGTGTGCTACGTATATTTAATTGAAAACAAGTTTATATATTCATCACTATTTCTTAGAATTTTGTAATGTAGTCTGAAGTGATGCGTTTCATTAGAACGCCCAAACCCGCTTCCTGAACCTTGTTGATTAGAGCCGACGATCCTAGGATCCGAGGTGAAGGTGGAGAGAGGTGTGCTATGATCTGGGCAGTAAAGACACCGGTATTGTTAGACGAACAATGCGCAGATCATTTCAACCCGTGTTCAGGTACAAGTGCTTGACTCTTAATGTGAGCGGCAAGTGAAGCTAGGATAATTTACACCGCTGTTGTATAACCGTCGGTCGTGTTGTTGCATACGACTTACATGATTACGATATCGCAGGTGTCTACCTATACTTTACAAGTCTCCGTGGTGTAGTGGTAAGACACTCGCCTGGCGTTCCGCGAGCGCTATGTCATGGGTTCGTATCCTGGCCGGGGAGGATTTACTGGGCGCAATTCCTTAACTGTAGCCTCTGTTTAACGCAACAGTAAAATGTGTACTTGGATGAAAAAACGATTCATCGCGGCGGGGATCGTATTCCAGGGACCTGCCCGAAACGCTTCGCGTACTAGTGGCTGTACAAGAATGTAACAACTCTTGTATATATCTCAAAAAAAAAAAAAAAAAAAAAAAAAAAAGTAACAGAAAGCCACATTTTTCTTCAGAGTTCAGTAATGCTGCCGAGTCCTTAACAAAAGTAACGATTCTTATATTTTGTCTCCCATTTGTTTTCAAAATAATGTGCAAGGCCTTGTTTTGCAAGAGGCTGGTAGACTATTGACCATGGTTTTTACAATCTCAAAGGGATAGAGTAGCTTAGGCTATTTATACCACCCCCCCCCCCCGGTAAGCACATTCATTTTACGTAGTGTGAAGCTCATCCGTTTTCGTATTTAGAATCAGAACGGAATCTGAATACTAATTTATCTGATGCATTGGACGTTACCATGTACGCCAGCAGAGATTTCTTCAAAACAATTTCACGAGGCTTGTGATGACTACCGTTTGGTCGTCAAGGACACATGTTACACCTCGTGGGTCTCTTATGTGTACGCTATTAATGCCACTACTTTAACAGCTATGGTTTGGAAGAGATGGTTGAAGATCTCAGGAGTGTATCCACCTACACCTGTACCAACGCAGTACCCTTCCTCCAGGCTGGGACTTCCTGAACAGAGGACAGAATGACAATGAGGAGCTTAACATTCTGATACAATAATGCTGATAAAATGCCACACAATGCAGACAAAGAACTGAGGATTCAAATCCAGGTATAATATCAGCAAAAGAAACGAAAATAGCTGAAATGATCACTAATGTAATATTTCCCAGATAATATCAGGTGCCAAGAGAAAAATTAAAGTAAAGGGGGGTGAAGAGGAAGTGGCGCTGCTGGTCAAAACAAACAACAATGTTGAAAAGATCAGCACTGAGGAAGAACACAACTACGCAGACTATGTCACAGGAACGATGTCAATGGAAAGAGAAACAGTGATCTACAACTTTCCAGAGAATCACAAAGAACCAAGACAAGAATACAGTCTTGCATAAATATAATCCGAAGAGTGGTTAAATATCCCTTAAAGTTGCTGGAAATTGGAGACTTCAATCTTAAACAAAATGACTGGAAACGAAGAATTCAAAAGAGAAAGGAGATATAATTGAGAGTAAAGAAGGTGGAAGTAGCAGAAAGAAATTTATTAATGCAACATATACAAGGAAGATCTAGTCTTTGCATGGAGTCACATAAACATGGAAAATATCAAGCATGAATTGCCAGTGGGTGGCATGTGATTATGTACTTGTTATTAAGGCTGTTGCTAGAGAACAGAAGGGAAGACAAACATTCCATAATAGTGAGTACCAGATAGATAATTCTTAGAGAATAACGTGGGAAACAGAACTTAGAAAACAACAACAAAAACAATACATGATGGAGTATATAGCGAGTAAATACAAATAAGACGAAGGAAGATTCAGTCCACACCTAAGAGATAAAGGAGCCAAGAAAAAATACGATAAATAAGAAGTAAAAGAGCATGTGGAACACAAAACATAAGTGAACCACAATCAACGTAGCACAGTGGTCTACGTCCTTGGCATGTTTTACCCCCTGGTGATACTTTGAGGAAGAAGCCTCTTGCTAATGGCAGCTAGGCTATACCTAATGACCAGTGGTCCACCTCGTCCCTGTGATGACGGGTGTTTCCCCTCTGTGGGTGACACCTGCCGGCCCCGCCTCAGGGGGAACTTCGGAGAGGCTACCTACATGTTTGTTGAGATCATACTGGAAACAAGTCGTTGTCTGTAATCTATTATACGGGTGATTTTGACTTCGCGATGAGTGATGATTTTAATTTTATTGTGGAGACAAGCTTCCTCTCACTGTTGTGTATGTATCTTAAGAATTATATTCTATAAAACAAGTACTGTAAAGTATTTTGTAGATTGTGTTAGTTTTAATTGGTTTGCAGTTTTACAATTTATTTTCTACAACAGCGTTACCGTTGCAATGACATAATTAAATATAATTTTAATTTATTTAAATTGCAATGTATATTACAAATCATTTAAATTACAATGTATATTACAGCGAAATGCGGCTTGAAATGTCTATCATTATATATTAAATAAATTCTTAAATAAAATCTAGTTCTTTTTTACAGTTTAATAAAAAAGTATTGATGACATTAAATTTTATACAGTATTCAAAATGAACTACAGTGAACGATATTTGAAAACTATGGGAAATGAATATTAAGAGTGTGACCTTGCACGACATAATAGCTAAGGTGTTATGTAAAGGATCCGGGTGGTGTAAGGAGGAAATTACTCTAAGCCATCCTGAGAGGTGAGACAAGATGGCCGACCTCCCACTACCTCCGGAAGATTATGATATGATCATCCCGCCCCCTCCCGTCGACTACGATATCGGTCTTCTCCCGCCCCCACCTCCCCCACCCACCGACTATAATATAGCTCAGCTCCCGCCCCCACCACCACCACCTACAGACTATAATATAGCTCAGCTCCCACCCCCACCTCCCCCACCCACCGACTATAATATCTCTCAGCTGCCACCCCCGCCGCCCCCACCCACCGACTACGACAACGCCCCACCGCCAGCGCCTCCACCGGACTACGACTTGCCGTCTCCTTCCCGCCACTCCAGGAGAGGTAAGGAGACCTCCCCAGGACCTCCTGTCATACCACCAGCCCCACTGGAGGAGGGGCTCCTACAGCAATCTCATTCCAAGCGTACCTCCAATGTCTCTCAACGTTACTGTAAGTGCTCGCTTATATTTACTAGTCTGTATATTTTTTTTAAATTAGTTTACCCTTCTTAAAAGTATCATTATATATCTAGAGGATATACGGGGATGGGATGAGTCCCATGTCTTCAGGGAGGCTGGGATGACGTCCGGTTGTCAGGGATAGGAAACCTGTCAGAGTCATCATAGTCTCCTAGGCCAGTGACTGACCTTCCCTAGTATGCATCTCACAACAGTTAGCTAACTCTTGGGCACCTGTTTATTGCATGGTTAAGAAATACATTATTGTAAATAAATGTGCCTAAATGTCTCGCCCTGCCGGGGAACCGAACCCAGGACCAGTGGGCTATTCACCCTTTTAGCCTAGCTAGAAACGTACGAACCCAAGCAACCCATCTAACCTATCGAATCTGATTCATAGAAAACGTGAATATTTGTGAGATGTTATTTGTCTTAATATGTTGAATCTGTAACGTTGTTACGAAAACGTAAAAAATAGCGTTGAGCGGATGACAGCAATGCACATTTCACACCTCCACAGACCTAGAAGCTGACTACGAAAGCCTCAGCAGTACCCGCCAACCAAACTGCCGCACGTCGTCTTCCGCTCTTGAAGGCGAGAGTAAGGCTGGCCGAAGTGCGGCCAGCGGTCCGCTGAGCGCGGGCAACCGTAGGAATGAGATGGTAGGCGGGAAGACGCACAAGAGCGGTCGGACGAGCATGGTCTCGGGCCCTGGCGGGACAACGATGCAGCGAAGGGCTTCCTCGGCCTCTGTGGCCGCCTACACGCAGCCCTTCATGATGAACGCCCAAGCCCAAGACAGTCTCTATGGCACCATAAGTCGCGCCTCCAGGATCTCCACTCAGCACCAACCGCATTCTGCAGGTATGTCAGCCTTCATACATTCACTCCCTACATGCATATATCAGCCCTCCTGAAGGCATGTCAGCCCCGCTACAGGCGCATTGGAATGGCTTGCTCGTAGGGGGTATGTCTATACGGAATGTGAGTCCCACTACAATCATGTTAGCCCTCTTACATGCACAACAGTCCTCAAATAGGCTTGTCGGCCCGCCGATAGGCGTGTCAGCCTTGCATCAAGTGTCAGCAATCTTACAGGTTAGTTAGCCTTAGTACATGCATACCAAAACTCACACATAAGGTCAATACTCCCACAGGTCCGTCAATACTCCCACAGGTCCGTCAAAACTCTTACAGGTACGTCAAAACTCCCACAGTTACGTTAAAACTCTTACAGGTCCGTCAAAACTCCTACAGGTACGTCAAAACTCCCACAGGTCCGTCAAAACTCTTACAGGTCCGTCAAAACTCTTACAGGTCCGTCAGAACTCTTACAGATCCATCAGAACTCTTACAGGTACGTCAAAACTCTCATAGGTCCATCAAAACACCCACAGGTACATCAATTTCAGTCTCTTGTCTATGATAGGCCAAGGAACGCCCCCTCATTTTCATTGGTAATGTTAACATTGTCTATCTGAAGTTGAATCTGATTTGATGATTTACTACCAAATAAAATGTGAGCATAATAACATGTTTATGTGTATACATATGCACATAAACATGTGTGTATGCATATTATGTGTGTGCTTATTAAGCTTGCATGTTGTTGTTTTAGATTTAGCTACTCAGAACGAAGTGTCCATGTAGCACGGGCTATGGTGAGCCCGTAAAGCTTGCATGTGTATAGATGCATATTTATATAAGCTCCTCTCCTCCCCTCCAACCCCCGCAGTGGAGGCGTATGGCACCATCAGGCGGAACCACGGCAAGCACCGCGTCACCTCCATTGACTACACCGACCCGGCCATGTTTACAATCCCGCCCTTCGCCTCTGACAGGGACCTGCGCGCCCTCCAGTGGGAGCAGCAGTCGTCAGCCACACTCACACGAGGGTACGGTACATCCCTACTCACACGATTGATTGATTGATTGATAAAGATTAAGCCACCCAAAAGGTGGCACGGGGATGAATAGCCCGTAAGTGGTGGCTCTTTTGAGCCATTACCAGTATCAAGAACTGATACTGGAGATCTGTGGAGGTGAGACTGCACCCTACGTGCTACTCACACGAGGGTACGGTACATCCATACTCACACCAGGGTACGGTACATCCATACTCACACCAGGGTACCGTATATCCACACTCACACGTGGGTACGGTACATCCATACTCACACCAGGGTACGGTACATCCATACTCACACCAGGGTACCGTATATCCACACTCACACGTGGGTACGGTACATCCATACTCACACCAGGGTACGGTACATCCATACTCACACCAGGGTCCCGTATATCCACACTCACACGTGGGTACGGTACATCCATACTCACACCAGGGTACCGTATATCCATACTCACACCAGGGTACGGTACATCCATACTCACACCAGGGTACCGTATATCCATACTCACACCAGGGTACGGTACATCCATACTCACACCAGGGTACCGTATATCCATACTCACACCAGGGTACCGTATATCCACACTCACACGTGGGTACGGTACATCCATACTCACACCAGGGTACCGTACATCCATACTCACACCAGGGTACCGTATATCCACACTCACACGTGGGTACGGTACATCCATACTCACACCAGGGTACCGTACATCCATACTCACACCAGGGTACCGTACATCCATACTCACACCAGGGTACCGTATATCCATACTCACACCAGGGTACCGTACATCCATACTCACACCAGGGTACCGTATATCCATACTCACACGTGGGTAAATTAATGACATTAAATTACGAGGGTACGACACATTGATCCACACATGGACGGTATATTCACACTCAAGGTTAGGGTACATACCTTACCTTGAGGATACCTTGAGGTGCTTCCGGGGCTTATCGTCCCCGCGGCCCGGTCATCGACCAGGCCTCCTGGTTGCTGGACTGATCAACCAGGCTGTTGGACGCGGCTGCTCGCAGCCTGACGTATGAGTCACAGCCTGGTTGATCAGGTATCCTTTGGAGGTGCTTATCCAGTTCTCTCTTGAACACTGTGAGGGGTTTGCCAGTTATGTCCCTTATGTGTAGTGGAAGCGTGTTGAACAGTCTCGGGCCTCTGATGTTGATAGAGTTCTCTCTCAGAGTACCAGTTGCACCTCTGCTTTTCAACGGGGGTATTCTGCACATCCTGCCATGTCTTCTGGTCTCATGTGATGTTATTTCTGTGTGCAGGTTTGGGACCAGCCCCTCTAATATTTTCCACGTGTAAATTATTATGTATCTCTCCCGCCTGCGCTCAAGGGAATACAGATTTAGGCTCTTTAGTCGGTCCCAATAGTTTAGATGTTTTACCGAGTGGATTCTAGCAGTAAAGGATCTCTGCACGCTCTCCAGGTCAGCAATACATACACATACATGTATGGTACATTCACATATCCACGGTACGGAACATCCACTCACCCACAAAAGGTAATTAGTTAATATTTCAGGCCAAAGTATATTTATAAAGAAGTATAATCTCCCTCGTATATTTAGCTAGCAACCACTCTTGGACCTATTTACCGAGAGTAAACAGGAAATTGAATTTATAATAATAATAATTGAGATAATTAACAAGTATTTGTGTGGTGGGGCAGGAGTAGTGGGCACTCACTGGGCAGCATGTCGCTGTCGTCCGGGTCAGTGGGTGTAAGCGACCTGTCTACCATACCTCAGGAGGGCATGCTCACCACCTCCGCCGGGGACCTCTCCTCCAGGCGACTCAAGCCCGCACCTTGTATCGTCAGCGGTGGCAGGTAATTCAATATAATTTGTTATATTTATTAACTGTTTTTATACTAGCAGATATATACCCTGCGTTGACCATGTGAGGAGCAGGGGGCCGTGTCGATCGGGGCCACAGCCGGAGGCCACCCAGCATAAAGTTGGTGAATAGTGGTGTGTGATCTATCGCACAATTTGATAATTGGCCAAGACGGACCGAAACGTCGTCGCTTCTCCATCTTCTGAGTCGTGGTTTGGTCATCATCCTTTGGTGAATAGTGAGGATCTTCACTGCACGGTCTCGCGCACAAGCGGTCACCATCACTTGTCTTCCCTTCCGCACGATCTTCAAACACTATGCACAGTCCCCACCGTTGCATAACCATACAGATCATCATTTTCAGTACACTCTTCGGTGCTATATAGTCTTCTAGGCTTGGCGCCCGGTTTTGATCATTACTTACACAGTACGATTGTCTCTGCAAACACTCTTCACCGGGCATGGCGGGGGATCGCGTACAGTGATACTCTTCACTACACACTAGGTGGTTAGGTTCTATTGGCCAATATTTGTATTTGTAGTACAACCCGTCCTCGACTCAAGTCCATTACATCCAGCGGTCGACCCCACAGACGCATTCATAAATTTTAACATGCTGTTCATTCAAAACGGGAATTTTCTCAAGTATAAATTAATATTATAATATATTAGCATATTGTGTATATATAGGCATAGGATAGGTTAGGTTAGGTGTTTAGGTTCTGTTGACGATTATTTGTATTTGTAGTACGTGGGTGAAGCATTTATAGCGTTGTGATTCGAACAAAATTCGTCAGTGAAGCACTTGTTCCGGATATGTTCGAACGTCAGCAGTTGTGAGTCGTGTGTAAACCGCTTTTCATTCATAAACAGGGGGTTTGGCGGGTGCATGGAATCACTTTTGGATCTTTGTTTGGAGGACGGGCTGTGTAGTACGTGGGCGAAACATTTACAGCGTTGTGGTTCGAACAAAATTCGTCAGTGAAGCACTTGTTCCGGAAGTGTTCGAACGAAATTAGTTGTGAGTCGTGTGTGTAAACCGTTTCTCATTCATAAGCAGGGGGTTTGGCGGGTGCATGGAATCACTTTTGCAGCCCATCCTCCAAACAAAGACCCAAAAGTGATTCCATCTATCCACCAAACCCCCCTGTTTATGATAAAAACGGTTTACACACGACTCACAACTGGCTTCGTTCGAATACTTCCGGAACAAGTGCTTCACTGATGAATTTCGTTCGAACCACAACGCTATAAATGCTTCACCCACGTACTACAAATACAAATATTCGCCAACAGAAACTAAACACTTAACCTAACCTAATCTATATATGCACAATATGCTAATATATTATAATATTAATTTATATTTGAGAAAATCCTGTTTTGAATGAACAGCATGTTAAATTGATGAATGCGTCTGTGGGTTTGACCGCTGGATATAATAGACTTGAGTCGAGGATGGGTTGCACTTTTGGGTCTTTGTTTGGAGTATGGGCTGCGACTCTACTACCGCGCAACCCGTCCTCATCAACAAGGCCAAATGCTCGTTAATCCAACCATCAAACCCGATATTTATTTACCTAAAGGCCACTAACACTAGTGGTCTCAACGAGAACGGGAAGTCGGTGGTTTGTCAATGTCACTCCTCCCCTCTCCCCATTTATCCTGATGATTTTTTCTAACCTAATTTTAAAATTCAACAGAGTTTTGTCATTTATATAGGTTTAGCGGGTATAGTCGGTTCCATGGGTTTATAACCCCGTGAGTGAAAAAGCACCTGTTTTCAGTCCTACATTGTGGCTTGTTGAGCTGGTTAGTTTTAGTTTAGTTCATTTATTATGCACCCCATACCCATCCCGTGGGCGGTAGTGGAAAGGGTTACAGAGGCACATAATGGGCTCAGGGACTGTGTTGAGCTGGGAACTGTTGCTCCTTGTTTGTTACACATGGCCTTTATGAATGAAAAATGGTTTATGTAGTCTCCAAACCGACCTTAGACCGAGTCCATTCCATCCAGCGGTCGACCCCAAAGACGCATTCATCAGTTTTAATATGCTGTTCATTCAAAATAAGAATGTTCTCGAATATAAATTAATATTGTTATATATTTGCATATTGTGCATATTTAGGCATTAGTTTGGTTAGCTTAGGTGTTTAGGTTCTGTTGGCGATTATTTGTATTTAATGATAATGATAATGTTTATTCAGGTAAGGTACATACATATAAGAGATTTTACAAAATTGGATAGATTTATAGATAGAGCTAGTACATACAATGCCTAAAGCCACTATTACGCAAAGCGTTTCGGGCAGGACATTTGTAGTACGTAGTATGTAGGGCAGGCATTTTTAGTACGTGCATGAAACATTTACAGCATTGTGGTTCGATCAAGAAATCAGGACGAAGCGCCAAGCCATTACGACTATATAACACTTGGAAGGGGTCAGGATAAGGATATGAGAGGACGGGCTGGCGTTGTGCTTCGAACAAAACTCGTCGGTGAAGCACTTGTTCCGGAAGTGTTCGAACGTCATCAGTTGTGAATCATGTGTGTAAACCGGTTTTCATTCATAAACAGGGGGGGGGGGGGTTGGCGGGTGGATGGAATGGACTTTGGCCTTTGTCTATGAGGAAGGGTTGCTTGGCCCAGTAACAGGTTGTACCGGGACCTGTAAACAACCGTGATTTTTACACCAGTTCAATTGCGTAAAAATGTAGCGCGTTCAAGTAAGAGGACGGTTGTTATTTACTAATATTTCACGGTAGTACAGTCTGGTTCATTCTTGAATCACGATCGGGAATTCGAATTCGAATCCGGGCGGGCCAGAAATGGTTGGGCGCGTTTCTTATCACTTAATGCATCTATTCATCTAGCAGTAAATAATTACCCAGTTGGCTTATTGTACTCACCTAGTTGTGTTTGTGGGGGTTGACCTCTGGCTCTTTGGTCCCGCCTCAACTGTCAGTCAACTGGTGTACAGATTCCTGAGCCTATTGGGCTCTATCATATCTATATTTGAAACTGTGTATGGAGTCTGCCTCCACCACATCACTACTTAATGCATTCCATTTATTAACTACTCTGACACTGAAAAAATTCTTTCTAACGTCTCTGTGGCTCATCTAGGCACTAATTTCCAACTGTGTCCCCTTGTTCGTGTTCCACCCGTGCTGAAGAGTTTGTCTTTGTCCACTCTGTCAATTCCCCTCAGAATTTTGTAGGTGGTATTAGTTCCCCTTACTCTTTTTGTTTCCCAGGTTGTGATGGTTCAGGTCCATAGCCTCCTCGTAACTCATTCCTCTCAGTTCTGGGACCAGTCTGGTGGCATACCTCTGAATCTTCTCTAACTTCGTCTTGTGTTTAACTAGGTATGGACTCCAGGCTGGAGCTGCATACTTCAGGATTGGTCTTACATAAGTGGTATACAGGGTCCTGAACGATTCCTTACACAAGTTTCTAAAGGCAGTTCTTATATTGGCCAGTCTAGCATATGCCGCGGATGATATCCTTTTGTTGTGGGCCTCTGGGGACAGGTTCGGTGTGATATCGACCCCCAGATCTTTCTCCCTATTTGACTCTTGCAGGATTTCACCTCCCAGATGGTACCTTGTGTTCAGCCTTCTGCTCCCTTCGCCTAATTTCATTACTTTACACTTTCCTGAGTTGAACTTTAGGAGCCATTTTTAGATCATTCCTCCAGTTTGTCCAGGTCGTCCTGTAGTCTCTGTCTATCTTCATCTGTTTTGATTCTTCTCATAATTTTTGCATCATCGACAAACATTGAGAGGAATGAGTCTATACCCTCTGGAAGGTCGTTTACATATACTAGAAACAGGATGGGTCCGAGTACAGAGCCCTGTGGAACCCCGCTGGTGACATCTCGCCACTCTGATGCCTCCCCCCTTACCGTTACTCGTTATTTCCTATTGCTTAGATACTCCCATTATGTGCCTCTGTAACTCTTTCCACTACCGCCCACGGGATGGGTATGGGGTGCATAATAAATGAACTAAACTAAAAAACTTAGATACTCCCTTATCCACTGGAGCACCTTACCTTTTACTCCTGCCTGCTGCTCCAACTTTTGTAACAGCCTTTTGTGAGGTACTGTGTCAAAGGCTTTCTGACAGTCCAAGAAAATGCAGTCTGCCCACCCTTCTCTTTCCTGCCTAATTTATGCTGCTTGGTCATAGAATTCTATTAGTCCTGTGAGGCACGATTTACCATCTCTGATTCCATGCTGGTGGTGTGTTACAAAGCTGTTTCCCTCCAGATGCTCTACGAGCCTTTTCCTCACAATCTTTTCCATCACCTTGCATGGTATACAAGTTAGGGAAACTGGCCTGTAGTTCAATGCCTCTTGCCTGTCACCCTTTGTGTAAATTGGGACCACATTAGCTGTCGTCCAGCTTTCCGGAAGGTCTCCCGTTGCCAGTGACCTGTTATATACCATAGAGAGTGGCACACTTAGTGCTTCTGCACCTTCTTTTATAATCCATGGTGAGATTCTGTCAGGCCCAACAGCCTTTGACACATTCAGCTCCAACAGATTCCTTTTGACCTCATCACTGGTGAGGTAAAATTCCTCCAAGGTGGTTCGGTTTGCCTCTTCATTTAGTGCAGGGACCTCTCCTTGTTCTATTGTGAAGATCTCCTGAAATCTCTTGTTGAGTTCTTCACACACCTCTCTGTCGTTCTCTGTGTATCTGTTCTCCCCTCTTCTCAGTTTCATCACTTGTTCTTTCACTGCTGTTTATGTGACGTTGTATCCTGGGGAAGATTAGTAATTCGACTTTAGGAGGGAACCTCTATTTAACCTAACATTATATATACAGTGGCCGCCTGTCCCCCGACACAATGAATTACATTATTATAAATTATGCTGCGAATATCCTGTTTATATGTGCCTTTGGAGATAGTGATGGAATTATAAATTCATTCCCAGGGAAGGTTAGCAAGGAGGGCGGCAGGAGGAAAGGGTGAGGCGGGGAAGCAGTAGAAGGAAAGGGGAGGAATTGGTGAGGGGGATAGGAGGAATTGGTGAGGGGGATAGGAGGAATTGGTAAGGAGGAAGCGGTGAGGGGGGAGGAAGTAGGGAGGGGTGAGGAGGGGAGAGGAAGAGGATTTTCGTGGTGCGCAGCGCGATGCTCCTGCCAACCTTGCTCTTGTGTTTGTTTACACCGCTGGAAAGGGTTGGGTCGAAGGTGACACAGAGCTGAGTGTATCAGGGGGGAACATGTAAAGTGCAGCACGGTACACACACCACACGGTACGTACACCTCCCCGGTACACCACCACACGAGTACACTATTGTACCCTAGACACTTGAGGTGTAGTTAATGGGGAAAACGCCTCGTAATGTTAATAGTCTTGGATTAAATAATTCAACTTTCTAAGTAGCTCACCCTCCCTGAGGTGTGCCGTGTAATGAGATACTTTGAGGGTTAAGTTTGTGTCAATTTGTTCAGGGAGTGATTGTAGTGATGTTGACTCTGTAGACTTAAGAAAGTTCCTGCAGCCTGCTGTAGTGGAAGGTTCTGTAGTCAAGGTCTCATTAGAGGTTGACTGTCAACCGTATCAAATTGTTCCTCACTAGCTATCTGGTTAACTCTTGTCTTAAAATTACCTTCACAAATACATTCCACATGTTTGTCATGGATTTTGTAACTAGTGTGTATATAGCATGTCTTGTGAACTCTCACGAAAAACACTTTCTACAGCTGTACAGGCAATAAGCACAGCAGGTGATACAATAAAATTAAGTGTACAAAAGAACATAAGAATAAAGGTAACTGCAGAAGGCCTATTGGCCCATACGAGGCAACTCCTATTTATAACCACCCAATCCCACTCATATACATGTCCAACCCACGTTTGAAACAATCCAGGGACCCCACCTCCACCACCACGTTATATGCTATACTAGGCCTAGGAATATTTAAGTTTGGTTTTTAGCTTTATTTTTGGGGGGACTATAAAAGTGAGTAGTACCAAATTCTACTAATTTGTCCATTATGTCTATGTATGTACAATGGTCAACATAGTTATAAAAAGTACTATCTAAACAGGAGGATGGGTTGTATAATGAGTCTTTTCATTATGTATTGCATACTTAATCAACTTTTGTAATAAGTGTACTGCTAATTGTCTGGGAACTGCTATGAGCCATCCCATAAAGTGGGTAATGTTGGTAGGCTTATGTACATCTGACATGAAACTGACTATGATACCCTCTTAAGGCTCAATATTGACAATACAGTACTTTGGAATTACATAAGTTTTATTAAAAAAATTTTTGGTTTTATTTGTTATGATAATTACATACCCAAACTTGAATTTAGAGAACAAGTTACACGCTAATGTGAAAAATTGTTTTATGCAGACAATGGATGATTAACAGACCAAATACATTCATCATACTAAGTGTTGAGTCCATGAAAAGTAGAGGCTTATATAGGCATTGGTAGGCCTCGCCCATAAAACTGTCAAAATGGAAAATTTAAAGCATTCTGCTACGATCATGGAGAAACTCAGTACAGTAGATTAGGAAAACATCTTATATTAATGTTAGTTTCAATAAACAAATGCTAAGTACTGTATTGTATATTATGTGCATTGTAAAAAATAGTTTACTAAATCATTAACTAAAATTTCTCCCTTTTCTAATAACCTCTTACTGTACTATTGTATGTATTTTTGTAAATATAGTATGTAGTTTGTCTTGGTGAATATTTTTTTGTGATGAATAATTATTGTTCTCCTCCTTCGTTTTGTGTTGGGAAGACAAGTAAATTTAAACAGTTAATATACATGTTAACTAGATGTTGACCAAACCACACACTAGAAAGTGAAGAGATGACGATGTTTTGGTCCGTCCTGGACCATTATCAAGTCGATTTTGGTCAACATTTTTCAGCCACGTTATTGTGACTCCTTATCTGCATATTAACTAGATTTCTGTACTTACTGCTGTGCTTGTACTTACAGAGTCGGAATGGCAGGGGAACGTGTGACAATCACTGATGCCCTGAGCAATGTCGATGTTTTGGATGATTTGCCGCTGCCTGACCAGCAGCCTGTTATTGAGGCACAGGCATGCTCGGTTGTGTATATTGCAAATTTTGATACAAACTTTGAAGATCGCATGGCATACGTAACAGGGGTGGCAAAGTACATGGAAGAAGCTGCTACTCATGCAGAGCTGGTAAGAGAGAGAGATGTTAATCATATTTATGTAATTATTTATTGAAAACAGATAAAATTCATCCCAATTAATTTGTAAAACATGAAATTCATACATAAATTATTATATATAATTTACATTAATGTAAAGTGAAAGATTGAATCGTGTTTCTAAATACTATACTGTACAGTATAATACGACATCAATACAATGAATTGCTTCAGATACGGTATAATATTCCATAGTAGCTGTGTAGCTTATAGTTTTTGTTAAATGCTTTTTGTTTATTAATTTAGCTTGACTTGTGTTTGGTATGCATGTGAAAAATGCAAGAGAATTCCTGTTAAACATGATTGAGCAGAAGTATTTTTTAAGATGGAATGAATGATTAATTTAAATTGTGACAGCCAATTTGAATTACTTTTCACTTAGTCTATGAAATATGACTGAATGTTTAAAGTACTGTATATATGCTGTATAGTAACATTTCTCTTTGATAACTTAATTTTGTTTTCTGTATATATTTTGTATTTTTTCATTGTTCAGAACAAACTACTAGAGGAAGGGGAGCAGCATGCGGTGATGCTGTATACGTGGCGTTGCTGTTCCCGGGCTATCCCACAGCCCAAGTCAAATGAGCAGCCTAACCGTGTTGAAATATATGAAAAAACAGTGAGAGTACTCTCTGATGAGGTGAAGAAATTAACAAAATTCATGAACTTTCAGGTAATGATGATCATCTTATTCTTATACTGTACTAAAAAATGTTTACTTTAAAAATATAAATTATAGTTCATATATTGTAGCATACAGTACATTTTTTTTTTTTAAATTTTGGTCAAATATAGTTTGGGTCTGATTTTCAGCATCTGTATATGTTCTTAAAATAAATAGTTTTATTACTGTGTAACCAGTAATTTAATCAGTTCTCTGCCATCACTGATGTTCATCATGATGAGGATCTAGATGTTACCCTCTACAAAATGGACTAATTACTGTACTATTGCCACTATAGCTACACCAAAAGGCTAGAGAATATCTTAGGTATTGAGAAATGTGTTGACTGAAAGATATGGGGATACACAGTACCTGGAAAATCTTAACTCTAGATATGCAAACTATTTTGTTGGATAATCTGTTGGATAATATTTATTTTGTTGTTAATCTGCCTTATATTTCTCCAGCGCAAAGCTATTGATGTCTTCTGCACCCAAGTGAAGCGACTGTGCCATCAAGAGAAGAGAAAAGACTTTGTATCTGAAGCCTATCTACTTACCCTTGGAAAATTCATTAATATGTTTGCAGTTTTAGATGAATTGAAAAATATGAAGTCTAGTGTTAAAAATGACTATTCTACATACAGAAGGTGAGTATTTTTATGAACTTGATTTGGTTTAGTGATAGCTAAAGTAATTTGACTACTGTATTTCATATTTTATTTTAATTTCAGCATTTCTGGATGCATGTTTGAAAAGTGCTTCTTACTGATCTTGCTTATTTTCTCAAAATATCTTTATAATAAATTTGTGCAATTTTTTATTTTTGTTTGCTTCACAATCATATGCTTCACAACAAATGCAAAGTAAATGCCAATACTTATTCTTCTGTCATATTGTTATTTATATAGTGGATCATAAAAGTTTTTTGTTTCAAATATCATAACTGGAATAACTAGAACAGTCGAAAGTCATTAACAATTGTGTTAATTTGTCGTAGTCGTGGAATCCCCCAAAGGTTATGTTAATCACAAAGAGGCATAAGGCTTTATTCTCTGTACTGGCTGTTGCTCTAGAATTGGTTTTCAGTAACATCTGCAGGTACTGTCTGATGAAAGTAGACACCATTTCGAGGTTGTGAAAGCATCCTGTGCATAGCTGGACATCAGGTTGTTTATTTACGTATTTTTAATTCATTCTAACTAGAAGAAAAAGAAAAATTGCAACATCATCCCAGGCAATCTGAAGAATGGATTTTGGGAAAACCTTAGCAATGTAATTCACAAATATTGAACTTGAGGTTATATGGAAAAGACAGAGAGGCATTGTAGTGACCTCTAATTGTTCACTTTTCCACTCTCTCAATACAGTACCTTTCTGAACATTATTACCAAGCACTTATATGACTTGTCAGCCTCATATAGTTCCCCGTTGTCGGGGACAGGAAACCTGTTGGGCTTATCAAGGTCTCTCTAGTCCAACAACTAACCTTTCTCAAAGATTCAACCCACAACAGTTTCACACCTCTTTGGGGCCTATTTACTATTAGGTGAACACAGGCATCAGGTCTAAGGGAACGTGTTCAAAATGTCTTGTTGTGATGTAGGAACTGTACCTGGAGACCTTTTGGCAGTAGTGACCCAACTGCACTGCACCACAGGACCCATGTATACCAATGCTAAGAAGGTTTAATGATGAAACTTTTATACAATACTGTTCAATGGATACTGTTCCAATACTGTTCCTTGGATAGTGAATTTTGCAAATATCCAAGTTGCTGATAATGAGTTCATTGTAATTAGCTTGTCTATTGAGTGTTGTACTTGAGGGTTTAAGAGTTTGTCAATGGTTGGTTGGTCTTTTATAAACTTGTGTACACTATATGCTACCTTCCATCAAATTTCATATATTATTATAGTTGATACAAAGATTAATAAAAATAATAATAATTTTAATTTCCATGTTCTAACTGTTGTACTGTATTACTAATTTTTTTTTTTTTTTAAATTTCACCAGAGCTGCACAGTTTCTGAAAGTGATGAGTGATACACAATCTCTCCAGGAGTCACAAAATCTCTCTATGTTCCTGGCCACTCAGAACAAAATACGCGACACACTCAAGGAGAAGCTAACAGCAATCCCGTCATATGAAGATCTTCTTTGTAAGTATCTGCTGTTTGCTGTGCCTTTAATGGCTGCAGCAAGATATTCTTAACAGCTTCTCAAGTGATGCAGTATTGCATACTCTACTATGATTGGTATCCATTAATATTGTATTTTATTTCTATAATGCTTTACTACATTACTGTCTTCACTATTTTTTATTATTGGCTGATGTCTCCCCACGGCATGTAAGTGGGAAACATAGTGATAGTAATACCGTATTCTGTATTTATGTATGTGTTATTACTTATGTTACAGGTGAGGTGGTAAATATCTCGGTTCACATGTTTGAGAACCGTATGTACCTGACACCGAAGGAGAAACAGATGTTGGTGAAGGTGATGGGCTTTGGCCTCTTTCTCATTGATTCAGAAATTTGCAATATAAACAAACTTGACCAGAAGAAGAAGATAAAGCTGGATAAAATTGACAAAATTTTTAAGGTAAGCCGATTTCTTTTGCATATAGGGCATTTCAAAAGACAGAAGTTTTATGAATATTTATTGTATTCATTTATTATTAGAATTTCTCAAATTGCAAGCCATTGGCATGCATTCATAGGAAAATTGTCATCTGTAGATTTCTTTGTGTATTTCTCAACATAATGATGAACCCTTTACCTGACATTGATTTTGTATAGTCATCTGTACTCTTGTAACTCTTCTTGTTGTAGCCTCTTCAGCTGACTAATTGTAGTGCCGTTTTCACTGAACAGTAAACTTTAAATGAATCGGCCAAACACTGTAAATTCATCATAATCATAGATGGATAAATAGATAAATGTAAATGGTTAACAAGTTGGCCTTGTTCACCTATGGTAGCATTACTATGGGAAATTAATGTTATTTTGTCTAGCTGTTATCCAGTTCTCATTACAAAATGCAGATAATTTATAACAAAACATTTTTGTTATAACTTATGCAACATTTAGGTTCTTGAATTGATGCCTAAAAGTTTTAATTTTGGTTTTTACAGAATTTGGAAGTTGTGCCATTGTTCGGAGACATGCAGATTGCCCCCTTCAATTACATAAAGAGGAGCAAGAACTTTGATGCAAAGATGTGGCCAATGTGCAGTGCATCATCAATAAGCCCTCAGGCAGACCTTATGTGCCACCTGCCTCGAATACGTGAAGAACACATCAAGTACATCTCTGACCTCGCTAGATACAGTAATGAGGTATGACTTAGAATAAATATGTATCGTGCAATTTGGATTATATATTAGTATTGTAGTACTGCCACAAGATTTGACTAAGGAATTTTTCCAGTCTTTAATGAATATTTGAATTTTGTTATACAGTATTTCATGAATTTAATTTAAGCAGGTATGCATGAGAATGTCAGTAAGTACTGCATGGCTGTCATTTAACCGAGCCCGTCGACCATTGGATTGGCTCTTGTGTACATTTGGACCAAAGGGCTCTCTTGTTTCTAGGTTGACATTTGGTGGCATGTTTGTTAGTGACCATTGTTTTCCTTGTTTTTATTCTTTCACGTTCCCAGGATTCTTACTAGTCTTACAATGTAGCATGCATGTCTGCCTTCATTTCTACTTTTTCCACTTCTGGGGTGTTGTTTTCAAGTGAGTTGTGTGCTAACATTGTCAGCTAGCTGTTTGCTTGTGATATGTTCAAGTGACTTTGTATACTGGGTGTGTGTGTATATATATATATATAATATATATATATATATATATTATATATATATATATATATATTATATTTTTTAAAAAAAAAGTTTGTGAGGGTACCACCTTGGTGCCAATGTGGGGACCCATAGCCTCGGAGAAGAAAATAAAACGTATTCAGAGGAGACCTTGTGGTTTCTCACTGAACACTAATATTTTCTTCTCCTACCACCCCCATTCTTTTGTATGTACACATATATATTTGCTTTATTTGAACTGTGTTACAAAAAAGGAGTTACATATAGGTTACAAATGGTATCATAGTTGTCGAGTTCCTCCAGCTCCTCAGATGGCGGGCAGAACCCTGGATGCAGTGCGCATTTCCCTCTGTAATCGCCACGCTGAGGCGCTGGAAAAGAAAGCTGGCAGCTCTAGGGTCCCTTGTTGTTTCAATGAGCCTACACTTGCTTTCCTTGTCACCTTAGGCATGGTGGCTCGGTGATTGCCTGCCATGCTGGTGTTGTAGCCACCCTGAGGTTTGATTTGTTAAGTTACTGTGTTTTTCTATTAGTTGAAGGATCATGGCAATTCCATTTGGTATGAGACCTGATTCTGCTGTGTGCAGTTTCCTTGTGCCAGAATTCTCTTATCGAGTCAAAGGTCTTTTTCACCCTTGGGTGTGTGGACTTGTGTCAAATTGAAGTGAATGAAATGAATAATTTTGTGTGAACAGAATATTGAAATAGTCTTGTGCTAATGTGTTACTACTCTTCCTAGGTTATTACTACTATACAAGGAAACTGCTAGAACTGATGCAGAGAACAAAGACATAGCAATCTGGCCCTTCGTGGTCTGCAGCTGCTCAGTGAATGGACGAGTGTTGTCACAGAACTGTACTCGNTTTAAATTTGGACTCGAATCCTCACTATAACATCTGCTCTTCCTTCCATTACTAACCTCAGCATCTTCATAGCTAGTAAAGTACTCCTCCTGGGCTTCATTATCCACCTGTAACAATGGATCTGCCACACCATTCCCACCACCATCTTCAACAACCTCTGGCGGCCATAATTATGTCACGTGGATCTGTGTCGAGCATTTCTGAGCAGATTTTATCTACAAAAAAATTAAAATTAATAAATATAAATTAAATATTAGGAATAAAAGCTACATACATATAGCTATTTTTTTAATGTATTAGGTCTGAACGGTTTTTGTGGATTAAGAGTGATTTAGAAAACGCGAAAGTTATCCCAAAACATTTAGTCTAAGATAACCTCTGTACAGTTCTGTATTTGGCTTGTAAACTGTAAAACCACTAGAATATTTATGACAAACATCTGGAGTTGTGCATTATAATTAACAGATAATTTGTCAAATACTTACATTACAATTAGCCTGTTGCCACTTATGCGAATACCAAAACTAAGTATAGTACCTGGACATGTACTGTATCTCCTAATCAATTGGAAATGCTATCAGCTCATGTCATACACACCATGAAACTTTGAACATTAACATCATACCTGGACAACCAGTGGATACCAATGAATGAGCCACTGAACATGGCGAGCAAAAAGGATAAATGTTGCCAAATACTCTAATGTGAATTATCAAATTATCAAAACCAAATACCAGTAATATAAAAACACCATCTAGACTATTGAAACACCACTATCATGCCAGAACAGTAATAAAAAATCTAAAAAGCTCAGTAGTTTCCAAGAAACTAGATGCTGCACACTGATATCTGAGCCCCTTTGGATGCCAGTGTCCATGAACATCCAGGGGCAAGTACAGTATATTATTATAGAAGCATTAAATAATAATATTGAAATGAAGGGGCACATTACTGTACCAACCAAAAGATGGATTGTTATTACTAGTATACTAGTAAAATTTCCTTACAAATGGATGGCCCCAGGGGTGTCCGGACACTGGCCCTCCACTCTGGGGTGTCCAGACACTAGCCACCCCCCCCCTAGTGTCTGGACACTGACCACCTCCCCACACCCGGGGTGTCCAAACACTGGCCCCCCACCCGGGGTGTCCGGACACCGGCCACCCCAGGTGTCCGGACAATGGCACCTAAATGTGATGTTACCCCATCCTTATATAATACAATTCTCCAATTTGCTTGGAACAAACCTCCTGAAAAACGTTTTTACACTTTTCACCACTTCTCAGCCACAAATACAGTGTATGACAAACGTGCAGACTGCTTGGGAACCATATCGATGCAAGGAGTAAAAAAAAAATAACTACAAAATTAACTACAACATTTTTTGTTTGAAGCGACAAACTACAAAATTATGCGAGAAATCGTTTCCAATTGTTGGGAACGTGAAATCTGTTCGGTGTGTCGAGACTCTCCTCAAGAGGCTCACTACACTACACGACCACATGTAATACATTGTAAAGTGGGGGGGGAGTGCCTCCTAGTTTTTATGTGTCCTTATAATAAAATAAAAATAAGGTGGAGAGTGTATACGTCAAGCTGTGAGCAGCCACGTCCAACAGCCTGGTTGATCAGTCCAGCAACCAGGAGGCCTGGTCGACGACCGGGCCGCGGGGACGCTAAGCCCCGGAAGCACCTCAAGGTAACCTCAAGGAGTGAATGAGGCATTTAGCAGTGAACTATGATCACTGAATTTTGTAAACTTGCAAAAATTGTTATCATTTATCCAAATAAAACAGCATCCCTTAAGCCAGGATCCACACCCCCGATGTTAGGTAAGGTTTTATACGTTAGACGTGTCCCAAATCCTGCCTGCGTGAAGGTTCATTCCTTCCATTACTGGAAACGAAACTTCACATGTTCAACCTGACCTAATACACAGCTTGCAACAGAGCAACATTGGTTGTTGCTGTTAACAGGGGGTCATGCAATTCACTGCCGATTATCACATTAGGAAGCATAGTTCATTTATTAAGTACCCATACTCATCCTGTGGGCGGTAGAAGGAAAGGTAATAGATAATGGGTTCAGAACCTGAATTACAATATATTCGCTTAACTTTGCAAGTTAAGACTTCGCAAGGAAATGAAACAAATTTGGTAACAGATCAATGACCACTTTTCCAGGACTCTAAAAGTGCTACACAGCTTACTAGTTGCTTAACCAGGGCCTCTCACACAAGAGATTCTCCTCCCAGAATACAGTACTACTGTAATTAGACTTATACTGTAGAAGTCTGGCCGCCACCGGCGTCCAAGTGCGATAAGGCTTAACATGATGACTCTCAAACTGTCCAATATGGGACCCTACACGTGTCCCTGGTCTTCCTCACCTCCTACAGGGCCATAGTGGCCGACAGGTAATGCAGGTAAAGGCTTATACTTGTCTGTGAGAAGCCATGTGTGCTCCCGTCAGCTCCTGAGCCAGTCACCCTCCACACACTGTGGACTGGTCGACTGGCAGCCTCGGCCCCGGGACACACTCCTCGTCTCCACACACACACATCAAAAAATCAAAAATCAAAATCAAATGTTTATTTAGGTAAGGTACATACATACAAGTGATTGTACAGAGTGATGGAGTTATAGATAGGGCTAGTACATACAATGCCTAAAGCCACTATTACGCAAAGCGTTTCGGGCATGATCTACACATCTCTACACTCGGTGTACCAATGAATGGTAAATATTCCTAATAAAAAAAACCACATAGAGAGAGAGCTAATATAATGTATACAATAATATACCAAATATCTAAACATTCTACTTTATCAAAATATGGAAATTTTACCTCAGTTTGCCATGCAGTGTTCCCCCATCTTCTGTGAGGCTGCTGAAGGTGGCTGTGGGTTACGCTGGAGGTCCTCCTGCCGGGGACCTCAGCGGTGACCTTAATGTAGAAGAACAAATCCACAAGGGCCGTTATGAGGGTTCGAACCTACGTCCGGGAGAGTCCCCAGACGCTCCTTAATTGACTGAGCTACGACATGGTAAAATAATCGCAACCGGGAGTTCAACTTGACCTACCACGGATCCTGCAGCCTCTCCGAGACAGTCTCTTAATGTGCCATGGCTGGTGCAGTGCTGTCCTTCCCTTTCCGTGTTTGACCTGCACACACATTGCTCTCGCCGCTGTAGCGAGGCAATAAAGCAGGGTCAACCAAAAACAAATCTTTGATTTCAAAGACAAGAAAGTGGTTATTCAGCCTTACATATCTCTGGTGTGCCCACATCTGGACTGCTGTATCCTACCGCTATAATTAAGCATTATTTGTCATCGAAACCTCATGCACTTTCAATTTGACATTTACCTGAATTTACCCAAGGGCCATCATCTCTCTAGTGGCCACGACACCGGCGGCTTTTAAAGTCCCCATAATTAGTTGGAAAAACTTTCCCTTGATAATTCCCTCCCTCACACAATAAGGGGCAACAAATTATAATTTATACTCCAGTTACAATTATGCAAGTAAGAAAACATGCTTTTAACCCCGAATTTACTTGAGCCACTAACACTTGACGGCTTCCTGTGGCCTCCACGAGGACAGGAAGCCGGCGGCTCGTGAAAGGTCCTCCGATTTGCCTTGATGATCTTTTCCAGTTGTACTTTAATAGTTAACAGAGTTTGACATTTACGGCTTTAGCAGGTATGCGGTTCCATAGGTAATAACCCATACGATAATAAACTCATGGAATCGTTAGGTATACGGCTGAGAGCCAAAAGACTAACACAGCAAACCAGACATAACAAGGCGCATCTCTTCGAAGCTTTTCAAACACTGAATAATTTGGAGGACACTGATCCAGACATCATCTTCAAAAAGTCAGATGTGCGACAAACAAGGAGCAACAGTTTCAGGACAGACCGAAACATCGTCACTTCCTATATTTTCAGATGTGGGTGTCCAATATTATACAGGCTTCCCTCTTGCCAGCAGCCATAGTCATTCTCTTTCCCCCCCCCCCCCACACAGTGCCTGCCCCTCCCTCACATTGACTCCCGACATATCCCCCACTCCCTCCAAGCTGACTGATACGCTACAACTGATAATGATACATGGCGTTGACTTATACACTAGGTCCACGCCAGTCCTTGTCCCAGTCGGGCTATGTATGTTACGCACGTCGTGCAGTGATCAATTTGCACCATATAACTGTATTTTGAATTTGTGTAAGTTTCTAAAATACAGTATGATCGACCAGTGATTTATGACTCAAAAAAGCAAATGCTTCTAGATACAAATATTAGAATCAGTACATGTTTGTAATGAGGTGAGTGGTTCACACTGATAGTGTCACGCTGCTCACACCTGCTGGCACACTGTGGTATACCGCCTCGACTAGGCATACCATCACTGGGACATACCGCATCCAGGCCCACCAATACTCGAGATGTCAAGAGCCATTGCTCGACACCACTACAGAAGATGGTACAGGCGCAGGTGTTGTGCTGAAGGTGAGATTCCTGTCTGTCTGTCTGTCTGTCTGTCTCTCTCTCCCTAGCACACACACACATGTAAAACAAAGAGTGCTGGGAAGACGGGACCTCACGAGCATTGCTCTCATCCTGGAACTACACCTAGGTAATTACACACACAGGTTTGCAACTAGATTAGTATCAGAATTGAGGTCTCAGCTATGAGGACAGGTTGAGAGAATTTGCTCACAACCTTAAATAAGAGAAGAAACAGAGGATATGATAATTACATACAAGATCTTCAGGAAAAAACTAAGTGGACAAAGGAACCCCTATTTAAATTAAGTAGAGGTAGGATAAGGGGACATCAGTGAAAGCTGGACGCGCAACTTAGTCGAAGAGATTAAGGAAGTTGTAGTTCCCTGACCCATCACTGGTCAGCAAGTGAAATGCCTTAAAGGAAGAGGTTATTGAAACCTCTTCCATCTACAATTAACCTTACGAAAAAATACGATGAAAACGTTAATGTTGAAAAGATGCAGTCAGCTATAAACAGTTCAAAGGCGGGACCAAAGAGCTGAAGGTCAACCCCCACAAACATAATATTAGGAGAGTACACACACGCATAGTCAGATCTCTTAGATATGTACACACATTTACACCTGCTCGTACCAGGCCTTCATTCATCTGCGCACGATTTGACAACGTAATAGTTTACACCTACACACACTTACTTTGTTTACGTGAGGAACAACATTAATTGTTCCCTCACAATATATGGACACGTTGAAGAAGTGTCCAGATTTCTAATTAAACTTCCCCAGCTTTAATCGCGAGACGCAGCTATATGAGCGAAAACAAGTGATAGTGACTGATAGCTCCCTCTTATTAAATTGTCCTGGTGGTGGTGACCTTGTCATCGTACGTGAAGCTCGTGATAGCTATTTACTTTCAAATCACCTATATTCGTGATTTATACAAAATAAACACCAATTTTAGACTTTACCCGCTGTTATACATTACTTAGTGGTCACACAGTCTGCTCCAACAGTTGACAATGTGCGACAAATCCATGTGCTGGCGGCATGGTATACAATTTCTGCAGCAGTCTTTGGTAATTTATTTTATTTGTTTACAGAGTGAGAACAGATTGTAGCCCACTAAGACACGTGTATTAATGGCGCAAATGTTGTGTTGCAGAGGAGCGGCACGTCCGCTACCTGACTCTGGCCATGGTGGTCATGCTGCTGGTGGGGCTCTACCTCTCTCTCTTCCTCTACTACTACCACACCCGCTAGACCTGCTGTTGGCCCACCACTGGTCAGCCACCCTGCTGACCTACCACTTTCTTCTGGGCCACTATTGGTCACCGCCCTGCTGGCCCACCACTTCTGGGCAACTAATGGTCAGCCCTCTTTTGGGCTACTGTACTGGTCACCACCCAGTTGGGTGGTTTCATGACGAGCATGACACCATGCTCATTATTACGTATGCCAGTACAGTACCACGTTTTCTCCAGAACATAATCTGCCAATCATGTTACAACTGGTCTGTGATTTTAGTTTGCATGTGAATCTGTACCCCATGAAATGTTATGTAGAAAATTCTGCTATTTTTAGAAAGATCTAAATTTATGTTGCATGAAATTGCAGATCACTTAATAAAATATCTGAAATTCTTGCACTGACTTGGCTAGTGTGAAACATTGTCAAACCAGCAGCAAGCTGTCTTCTGCTACCAGCAATCGTAATACTAGTAATTAAATATAAGGTTTATGTGCAAGTTTTTATAATCAGGTCAATCATCATCCACTGAGGTGTGAAGAAAATCTTATTGTGCCCTCTGTAATCCTTTCGTGCCATTACTCACAGGTACTTTTAGACTCCACTATAATGAGCTCAAATAGCGTACCACTGTGACCATTTGTGAACCAAGCATACTAAAGTGATTGTCAGTTATGGTAGCAATTTATGAAGAATCAACCAGCTGGAACATCTAGTGTAAAACCTTGAAGCATTCTTTGAAAATGAAAGACTTGATGGTATTAATTGAGAAGACTTTACGACTCATTAATGAGAACTAGCAGTTTTAAAACATCTTATGATAAATAACCCTTGGTAATAACAATCAGCAGACAGACATACACTAACCTGAGAGCAGCAGCAACCATAGTGTCATTACTGCTAGATTTAGAACTTTCACAATACATTTTCATTTTTGTTTAATAATTGTTAAAAACCTAAAAAAAAAAAAAGTATTTTTGTTAATTTATAAGAATACATTATTTTGCATAACCAGCTTTCAATTACAGTATTGTCACCATTATGGTATATTGTACAATACACCATTAAAATAAAATGTATAATTTAACACATTTCCTAGGTAAATGTTACGAATCAAAACATTCCACAGAAAGAGAATCTTTCAGGGTGTCCAAGTGTTCACGCAATATTTTAAGGTAAACAGGTTTAGTAATGTATAATTTTTTATTTATTTTATACATTTTCAAATTCGTATACCTTGGGTAAATAGTTATCCAAAGAAGGCGCCAAACCCAGTGGAATATATACTACTGTGCCACAGAAAAATCAAAAGTTCCTAAATACTTTTCAGGATGTAACCTATTTCAAGCATTCAAATTCCAATATTACAAAACTTATTTCAATCCGAAAGTTACATTTTCTTGCAAAACTTATAAGTCATATCATCACTTTTGCTTGTCACAATGCATCACTTACTATTAGCATTTACTTTTCACCATAACTATTTTGTTGATGTGTAAAAGTAGAAACTTGAAAAAAAAAAACTTCGGAAGAAAAATAGACAAAACACCACCTAGTGAGAGAGTAATGTGGAGCCTGATAAAGCTTAGCCACCCACATTTCTATATGAAGACATCCAAGTGGGCTCAGTCATAGTGTCTCAAATTCCTAATGTATTACATCCAAGTACGTATTTGGTACTTCAGTGTAAGTCAGGTCTCTAAATATAGTGATATCGTACGTAGAGTATTTTTCTTTCTTTTCAGTCAGAATTATAATGGTATTGAGGCCAGACATGGGCATGACACAGTTGAGTTCAGGTTGTTGAAATAAACTACTGTATTCAAAAAATGTGCATTGTATTTAGATAGGAACGAATAAGAAAAAAATGAGTGGGAATGATACATTGTTAATTAATGAGTAGAAAAAAATGGAATGGCGATAAATATAGGGCAGTAGAGGGACGTCAAGAAACAATGAGGGTGGTAAACATACGGGGCAAGACAAACTGGAAAGGCATGAAGTGATGGGAATATTAGCACAATCCTCATACAGGTACAACATACTGCAGCTGATTATTAATGCACTATACATAGCATAACAATGTTAACTGAACTCTTCAATAATGTAGTTAAGTTTTAAAATAGATTGAAATACTTTATGAAACCAGCAAAGTATCAGACAACTCAGAATTATCCTACACTGAGTTACTATCCTTCATAAACAGATATTGAGAAATGAATAAAGTTACCTTTACCAAAGCATACATTAATATATCAAATAACAGGAATAAGTTAAAGACAGTTTTATTTCACCAAGGGTTGTATTTTATCCAAACTTTCAAGTGCCATTGGAGAACAAGAGTCCATGGTTCAAAGTTTTTGTTCATACAGTACTATATATGACGAACTCACTGGGTACCAGAAGGCCTGAAAGAAAACATGGCAGGAACATTAAATCTCTGAACTACCATAAATTAATCCCCAAAATTAATGGTATGGTTCATTTAATCAACCGAGCAAAATACTTTTTCTGAAAACTTGGTCATTAAATCTAGTGACAATGAATAGGTGGCAAATCTCACTTTCTGAACATTAAGCAATGAACACGCATTTTTGTTGCATTCTAAACAAATGGTAATACAGCTGCAAACAGAGAATCTTGAAATGCTTCACCAAAATAAATATTGTACATCCATTACTTCTCAAATTCCAGCAATTCTTTTCTTTGTCTTCACTCCAGACTTAGGTGCCACTCGGTGACCTTACTCAGCACTTGTTACAGAGCCACTTGGCAATGTTACAATGCCACTTTTTTAACTTTATTATTTCACTAACTAATGCCTAACCAAATTAATTGTTTTTTAATTTATCATATACATATTTGTTTTTATTTGACTTTTACTTTTGGCTTTAACATTATAAGTAAATGCAAAAACAAAAATCAATAGTCTTAAATTACAATTTCATAATCAACCATCAAGTGTTTCCTGTCATTTAATACACAAAACTTCTTTCTAGTTGATATAAATAAACTCTGTACATGTATCTAAATGTTCCAGAAATGAATTAGTGTAGATTTTTCATTACAGAAAGAGATTATATGCATGCAGTACTTGAGCGTTTATAATGGGTTTTTACTTAAATCTTAGAATCCATTCCACACTTAAAGAGTTGGGAGGCGCTAGCCCAAAAGCAAATAATACGGTTGTAAAAAATTACGATAGATCTTAAAAAGTAAAGCATCACTCACACATTCAATATATCATTTACACTACAGAGCCTCACAGAAAAATGAACACTATCACACTTTCAGGCAGTCATCTGCCGCAGCATCCTACTACTATAAATCTAGGTGTAGTGCTGTGTACTCCTGAGACCGATGGATGCCAACTACTAGTGTTGACTGTTCATGATTATACACAGTTCCATTATATTCACTCTCAGTTCCATTATATTTACTCTCTTCTTATCAATTATTTCCAATTGCCCTTATCTCCCATCTCCTTGGCACCTCTTATTCCCTCAAATTCATGAGTCAACCATCATTTTTTTTGTTCAACATGTACAAACCATCTCGGCGAACCTCTGATAGTTTACGCAGACCTTAACATGTTATGACTTAAGCTGACAGTTTACTGATATTATAATTTTTTACTTGCTATAACTGTCCTAAAACCACACCGACATCTAGTTTGAATATTGTACTTTATTTTTTCTAACCAGGCAATTCATTGCACAATCCTTTTCCTTCCCTGACTTATCCCACTACCAACTTTGCTTACATAAATTCCTTTTTATCAGTCAAACATACCAGGTAACTTTCATTAAAATTCCAGCATTTAATCTCACATTCGGAATAAATAAAACAGATAAATTGCTACTTACTTTGCCCATTCCACACTGAGAATTAGATGATCATAACCATAACCATGAGAACCTGGATGGCCTTAGCAGCATCTTCCCTTTTCTGGAAATTGTAATTATAAACTTACACGAAGTGAATGTGCTAAGCCAATATGACAGACAAAAGTTCATTAACAAGTCTAATCTCATCCTGATGTTTCTCAACAACATAATTTTGCATGCATTAAGGCTTTAAAGAATATTTATAATATTATTAGTTTAAAGTCAATGTGTGTTATACTGACAAAACCTGCATATATACTGTATACATAAACAGTACAAACACATACATTATACACATATTATGATTGACATAGTCACCAGGATTAAGAGCCAAAACAGCAGTAAATATTCTTTTAATACTCTCTTTAGCAACTTCAATATTAATCACTTTGTGGCAAGCAAAATACTATACACAGTTACATCAAACACAATACTGTATATAAATACCTTGAAGTTAATAAATGCAAAGCCCTTTGATTGGCCAGTATTCTTGTCTTTGGCAAGAAAGATACGGCTAATGTCTCCAAGGGGCGGAAGAGGTCCTGCAGATCCTGTTCTCTGGTGTTCTCAGAGAGGTTGGTAACACGCACTGTTGCAGTTTCATCTGAAATTGAACGAGTATTGGTAGATTACATCTAATTGGTATCTGCCATTATATTATCACCAGGGGATACCAATAGTTAATCCACAACTAGATTATAAAAAATCTACCTTTTTACCTTCTTTATTATAAATACTTTAAAAACAAACAAATAAATAATATATACAGTGTGTATGTATGTATGTATTTGTATTTATATATATATATATAATGTTGAACCCAGTAGCCAGAATGCAGTTCTTGGCCTACTATGCAAAGGGCAATTTGCCTATAAGCCAAGTTTCCAGAATTTCAATATTTTCGAATTTTTTTCTTATAAATGATAAAGCTATTCATTTCATTATGCATGAGCTAATTTTTGTTAAATTCGAGTTAAAACTAACGTAGATATATGACCGAACCTAACCAACCTACTAAACCTAACCTAAATTAACATAACTAAATCAATAATTTATAATCAAATAATCATATAATAAATCAATAATATATAATAATATATTTAAAATAACCAATAGGCAATTTATTGAAAATAAAGAAATCACTCGGCCTATTAGGTAAATCGGGCCTTGCATGTAGGCCGAGAAGTGCATTCTGGCTACTAGGTACGATATACTGTTAATATATATATAATCTTCAGAACCCACTATATGGACTACTATGCAAGGCCCAATTTGCCTAATAACTAAGTTTTCCTGAAGATATACACAGTATTTGTCTCCCAGGCCCTCCCAGTTGGAGACCGGGCCGTGGGGCCATTATCACCGGAAGCTACACAACATAGGTAGTTTCCCAGCTTGGTGCCTTTTTTTGATAATTAATTAATTATACTTCTCTCTATCTCACTCCATTTGGTTCCTTCCCTTCCATGTGGAAGTGACTGTTTCGATAATATCTAGACCAAGATGAAATTAAAACTAAAAGACAAGAACAAAGATGATGTATACCTCTACCCCTCGATGACATCATAGACTCGCCCTTCTTGGAGCCTCCGTCCCTCATGGATGGTGGAACATACTCCCTTGAGTTACACTACCAATCTTGGCCTTGTCCACTGGAGGTCCTCCACCTGGTTGTGGAGGCTCTTCCTCTACCTTCTCTTCCCCTGTGTGAACACCAACAACTTTAGTAACTGGTTAATCTATTAGCAGCGAGCAGCACAGGCGAGGAAGATCCAACAGTTTGAAATGTTATAGATAATTTTTCAAGCCACAACCATACAACTAGCATTATTTTTATTGAATACCAGATTTAAGTAATAGTTTTGCATTAATTTATGTGGCATTTCTTATTTATTTTCTTTGCAACTAGCAATACACTCCAATGCAAATTGCTTGGAGTGACTGCTTCTGACCCTTAAGCATGAATTTTATTCATGGAAAATCATGTACAGACTCAATTTGCAAAAAGAACTTAATGTAGGGAAAAACAGATTACGCTTCAGAGCTAAAGTATCCATTCTTTAGGGTAAACAGAAAAGACTTCAGAGAGCTAAAGTATCCATTCTTTCACTTTCAAAAAACACTAGTTTTCATGTTCAGTATACTGTACTACATTTCTGTGCGAACTTTAATGATTCTGAATGCTTAGAAAGAAGCTGATGCAGGAATATAATTCAAAAGTATACAAACATATCTATGGGAATAGGGAGTTGAATCACAAACCCACACACAGCTAAAGCAAGTTAATGGACATGGCAAGATGTGAAAGATATGTCTGCCATACAGAACTATAAATACATGCGAAAAAGCAAAATAGGTGTGGAAAAAAGTATCCAAAGTTAAGATAACTCACAGATAATATACAAATTAATTATTTATTTCCATTTTGAACTTGAAAGATATAGCCATAAA
>WNGS01000543.1:8469902-8481204 GCA_020271785.1 Procambarus virginalis | reverse complement strand
AATGAACATATCTGATGATTTCAATATATGATGACCAAAGACAATGGTCCACAAAACATTCATACTCTGTACATAATTTTTATACTAAATCTCAAGTAAACAATTAAATAAATACTTAATAAAGGAAAAATATTTAGACCGTAAATCACGTATAATAAATGAGGATAATTACTAGTACATGCTGCACAGCAACAGTACATACAGCACACAACTTACTAGCAGTGATGAACGGAGAGGCTCTAATTTATCCTTGTACGGACCTGCTTGGTCCAATGGTCTTCCTTACACAAACGACATTTAACTTGTCCCTTCTGAGCATCCATCAACTTTTTCTTCAGCTCCTCTTTGCTCATTTTGTTCTTCCTCTTTATTGCTTAAGAACTGAAAAGTTAAATAATTTTACAATAAAGCAATATACAACAAAGAACATTTTAAAATGAAAGGCATGAAATTTGTGGGTTCAGATGTAAACACATCTCAGCAAATCAGAAAGCTGCAAGGGATTTTTTTTCACAGAAAGCTCAAGTCCAAATTTAAATTTGGACTCGAATCCTCACTATAACATCTGCTCTTCCTTCCATTACTAACCTCAGCATCTTCATAGCTAGTAAAGTACTCCTCCTGGGCTTCATTATCCACCTGTAACAATGGATCTGCCACACCATTCCCACCACCATCTTCAACAACCTCTGGCGCCATAATTATGTCACGTGGATCTGTGTCGAGCATTTCTGAGCAGATTTTATCTACAAAAAAAATTAAAATTAAATAAATATAAATTAAATATTAGGAATAAAAGCTACATACATATAGCTATTTTTTTAATGTATTAGGTCTGAACGGTTTTTGTGGATTAAGAGTGATTTAGAAAACGCGAAAGTTATCCCAAAACATTTAGTCTAAGATAACCTCTGTACAGTTCTGTATTTGGCTTGTAAACTGTAAAACCACTAGAATATTTATGACAAACATCTGGAGTTGTGCATTATAATTAACAGATAATTTGTCCAAATACTTACATTACAATTAGCCTGTTGCCACTTATGCGAATACCAAAACTAAGTATAGTACCTGGACATGTACTGTATCTCCTAATCAATTGGAAATGCTATCAGCTCATGTCATACACACCATGAAACTTTGAACATTAACATCATACCTGGACAACCAGTGGATACCAATGAATGAGCTACTGAACATGGCGAGCAAAGAGGGTAAATGTTGCCAAATACTCTAATGTGAATTATCAAATTATCAAAACCAAATACCAGTAATATAAAAACACCATCTAGACTATTGAAACACCACTATCATGCCAGAACAGTAATAAAAAATCTAAAAAGCTCAGTAGTTTCCAAGAAACTAGATGCTGCACACTGATATCTGAGCCCCTTTGGATGCCAGTGTCCATGAACATCCAGGGGCCAAGTACAGTATATTATTATAGAAGCATTAAATAATAATATTGAAATGAAGGGGCACATTACTGTACCAACCAAAAGATGGATTGTTATTACTAGTATACTAGTAAAATTTCCTTACAAATGGATGGCCCCGGGGTGTCCGGACACTGGCCCTCCACTCTGGGGTGTCCAGACACTGGCCACCCCCCCCCCTAGTGTCTGGACACTGACCACCTCCCCCCACCCGGGGTGTCCGAACACTGGCTCCCCACCCGGGGTGTCCGGACACCGGCCACCCCCAGGTGTCCGGACAATGGCACCTAAATGTGATGTTACCCCATCCTTATATAATACAATTCTCCAATTTGCTTGGAACAAACCTCCTGAAAAACGTTTTTACACTTTTCACCACTTCTCAGCCACAAGTACAGTGTATGACAAACGTGCAGACTGCTTGGGAACCATATCGATGTAAGGAGTAAAAAAAATAATAACTACAAAATTAACTACAACAACATTTTTTGTTTGAAGCGACAAACTACAAAATTATGCGAGAAATCATTTCCAATTGTTGGGAACGTGAAATCTGTTCGGTGTGTCGAGGCTCTCCTCAAGAGGCTCACTACACTACACGACCACATCTAATACATTGTAAAGTGGGGGGGGGGGGTGCCTCCTAATTTTTGTGTCCTTATAATAAAATAAAAAATAAGGTGGAGAGTGTATACGTCAGGTTGTGAGCAGCCGCGTCCAACAGCCTGGTTGATCAGTCCAGCAACCAGGAGGCCTGGTCAACGACCGGGCCGCGGGGACGCTAAGCCCCGGAAGCACCTCAAGGTAACCTCAAGGAGTGAATGAGGCATTTAGCAGTGAACTATGATCACTGAATTTTGTAAATTTGCCAAAATTGTCATCATTTATCCAAATAAAACAGCATCCCTTAAGCCAGGATCCACACCCCCGATGTTAGGTAAGGTTTTATACTTTAGACGTGTCCCAAATCCTGCCTGCGTAAAGGTTCATTCCTTCCATTACTGGAAACGGAACTTCACATGTTCAACCTGACCTAATACACAGCTTGCAATAGAGCAACATTGGTTGTTGCTGTTAACAGGGGGTCATGCAATTCACTGCCGATTATCACATTAGGAAGCATAGTTCATTTATTAAGTACCCATACTCATCCTGTGGGCGGTAGAAGGAAAGGTAATAGATAATGGGTTCAGAACCTGAATTACAATATATTCGCTTAACTTTGCAAGTTAAGACTTCGCAAGGAAATGAAACAAATTTGGTAACAGATCAATGACCACTTTTCCAGGACTCTAAAAGTGCTACACAGCTTACTAGTTGTTTAACCAAGGCCTCTCACACAAGAGATTCTCCTCCCAGCATACAGTACTACTGTAATTAGACTTATACTGTAGAAGTCTGGCCGCCACCGGCGTCCAAGTGCGATAAGGCTTAACATGATGACTCTCAAACTGTCCAATATGGGACCCTACACGAGTCCCTGGTCTTCCTCACCTCCTATAGGGCCATAGTGGCCGACAGGTAATGCAGGTAAAGGCTTATACTTGTCTGTGAGAAGCCATGTGTGCTCCCGTCAGCTCCTGAGCCAGTCACTCTCCCCACACTGTGGACTGGTCGACTGCCAGCCTCGGCCCCGGGACACACTCCTCGTCTCCACACACACACACATCAAAAAATCAAAAAATCAAAATCAAAATGTTTATTTAGGTAAGGTACATACATACAAGTGATTGTACAGAGTGATGGAGTTATAGATAGGGCTAGTACATACAATGCCTAAAGCCACTATTACGCAAAGCGTTTCGGGCATGATCTACACATCTCTACACTCGGTGTACCAATGAATGGTAAATATTCCTAATAAAAAATCACATAGAGAGAGAGCGAGAGAGAGAGCTAATATAATGTATACAATAATATACCAAATATCTAAACATTCTACTTTATCAAAATATGGAAATTTTACCTCAGTTTGCCATGCAGTGTTCCCCCATCTTCTGTGAGGCTGCTGAAGGTGGCTGTGGGTCACGCTGGAGGTCCTCCTGCCGGGGACCTCAGCGGTGACCTTAATGTAGAAGAACAAATCCACAAGGGCCGTTATGAGGGTTCGAACCTACGTCCGGGAGAGTCCCAGACGCTCCTTAATTGACTGAGCTACGACATGGTAAAATAATCGCAACCGGGAGTTCAACTTGACCTACCACGGATCCTGCAGCCTCTCCGAGACAGTCTCTTAATGTGCCATGGCTGGTGCAGTGCTGTCCTTCCCTTTCCGTGTTTGACCTGCACACACAAAAGGGTGACAGACAAGAGGCACTGAACTACAGGCCAGTGTCCTTAACTTGTATACCATGCAAGGTGATGGAGAAGATTGTGAGAAAAAACCTAGTAACACATCTGGAGAGAAGAGACTTCGTGACAACCCATCAACATGGGTTCAGGGAGGGTAAATCTTGCCTTACAGGCTTGATAGAATTCTACGATCAGGTGACAAGAATTAAGCAAGAAAGAGAAGGGTGGGCGGACTGCATTTTTTTGGACTGTCGGAAAGCCTTTGACACAGTACCCCATAAAAGGTTGATGATTAAGCTGGAGAAACAGGCAGGAGTAACAGGTAGGGCGCTCCAGTGGATAAGGGAGAACCTAAGCAATAGGAAGCAGAGAGTTACAGTGAGGGGTGAGACCTCAGACTGGCGTGAAGTCACCAGTGGAGTCCCACAGGGCTCTGTACTTGGACCTATCCTGTTTCTGATATACGTAAATGATCTCCCAGAGGGTATAGACTCATTCCTCTCAATGTTTGCTGACGACGCCAAAATTATGAGAAGGATTAAGACAGAGGAGGACAGCTTGAGACTTCAAGAAGACCTGGACAAGCTGCAGGAATGGTCGAACAAATGGCTGTTAGAGTTTAACCCAAGCAAATGTAATGTAATGAAGATAGGGGTAGGAAGCAGGAGACCAGATACAAGGTATCATTTGGGAGATGAAATACTTCAAGAGTCAGAGAGAGAGAAAGACCTGGGGGTTGATATCACGCCAGACCTGTCCCCTGAAGCTCATATCAAGAGGATAACATCAGCAGCATATGCCAGGTTGGCTAACATAAGAACGGCCTTTAGAAACTTGTGTAAGGAATCTTTCAGAACATATATACCACATATGTCAGACCAATCCTGGAGTATGCGGCTCCAGCATGGAGTCCCTATCTAGTCAAGCATAAGACTAAACTGGAAAAGGTTCAAAGGTTTGGNTATATATATAATATATATATATATATATATATATACAATAGTTCTTACATTCTTGTACAGCCACTAGCACACATAAAATTTCGGGCAGGTCCTTAATTCAATTTTCCCTGGAATACGACGTGCCAAATCGTTTAATAATCAGGTAACCACTGCTGGGTGAACAGAGGCTACAGTTAAGGTTTGGGGCCCAGTCAATCCTCCCCATCCAGGATACGAACCCAAGCCAAAGTGCTTGCGAAGTGCCAGGCTAGTGGTTTACCACTGCGCCGTAGGGACCACAGGGAGTTTGAATCTTGGGTGGGACAGGAAAAGGAGAGGCACGTTTCCTTTCACCTAATGCCACTATTCACCTAGCAGTAAATAGGTACCCATGAGTGAGATAACTGTTGTGGAGTTGCATCTTGGATACGGTCAATAATCTGACCTTTGAGGGGACCTAGATACTAACCAAACATATATACATACACAGGCTGCCTGTCCCCTTGCAAAACTTATTAGTTGTCAAACCATCGTGGATACAAAGTGACATATCCAAACTACACTACACTGCACATACCTCAGTCTACCTCCACAATTTTTTTTTTTTACTGGTCATACTGAACCAGTGAAATTTTTTTAGTGAAAGTTTACTGGTCATAAAACTTTTTCCATACATATACAGTAATGAGAATTTAAATGTTGCGATATGATATTTTTTTCTAAAAAATATATACTGTATATATATTTTTTATGATTACAGTACAAAAATACGTGCAAAATTATGATTGGATTTTGGCCTAACCTAAAACACTAGTGCTATACAATACTGTAGTAATTAACTTGACCTATTTTTGTTATTAAAGATGTTACTATATTTTTATTTTATAAGGCAAGCATAAAAATGTGTTTGATTGCATAACACTATCATTAATAGTGAAAGTATACATTTACCTGTTGTGTACAGAAGGCAAAGTCCCATGAGAATGTATCGGGAACAAGCATTATTACATAAAAAGGCATGCACACTAACATTACTGTATTACAGTAAACCTTCACACTACTATTTATTTTTAGTTAATAAATCTTGGTAAAACAACTCCTGTTCATATACAAATGCTTTACAATAAAAAATATTTCTTGTCAATTTAACTAGTGTAATAATGTACAGATGTACAAATGATGTTACATATAATATTACAGTATTAATTTTTACAGTAAGTAATCTAATATTTTTCAGAGGAGTTAACCTAATCATGATAAATGTATTAGTGTAGCACATCACATATATAGTATGTAGCACATAATGTGATTTCTTCATTTATCAGGCATACCATTGTGGCTTGACCCATCCTGGGTCAACTGTGGGAAATATGGCAATGCTCCCGATTAGAACCAAATATAGAGGCCCAGCTCCTCTCATGACTGGTGATGGCCTTGATGTGGTCGATGAGGCATTGCAATATTTTAAGGCTAATGTATTCTTCAGAACCTACGAAGTTAAGGTAAGCCTATACAATGTACTTTTATATTCAATAGATTTAGGTTAACAATAGTTCATAAATAAATTAGTGTCACAACATAAGTGTACGCCTAAATGGAAGTTAATACTGTAGTAATTGTATGCATATTACTGTTCTGAGTTTTGCTCATTAAGGATAATTGCACAGTCTGGCAGAAAAACATAGTACTGATAGTGGTACACTGGGGACTATGAAGAGAAGAGCATACCCTATTAATGTATGGAAATTATAGTAGACATAATAAAGCAATTAGAGAAAGGCCAACACAAATTGGATATAGTATGTACAGGGTAAACCACTCAAATATTAGTACCATGATCAAAGACCAGGCTAAAATTGAAAAACTTGTGTTTCCCATTTTCATTGGTTAGGGACAAGAAGCTTCTTATATACTTGTCAAGGTCCCCCTGGAGGCCTTTCTCAGGCAGCTGTTATGGATTGCATTTTAACTCGCAGGTACCTGTTTACTGCTAGGTGAACAGAGACATGAGGTGCTGGTATAAGTAAGTAATTATCAAAGAAGGCACCAAGCCGGGAAGGCTATGTAGTACTGGTATAAGAAAATGTGCCCAAACATGTGGTTCTGCAAGGTAATTAAACCTAGGACTATTCAGTCCTAGATTGAATATGAACTATTCAGCCCTAGATACTATCTACACTCGGCAATCCTTTTGGGTTAGCTGAACATTTGACTTGTCCAAATTTCTTACCATGAATGCTGAAAAATTAACAGTTCACAATTTTGTATACCATAAACTGGTTACTCCCATCATTTACTTAAAAAGGATGAATGCAAATTCATTTGGGTTATCAAATTTCAAATTATCAAGCTGTTGCTGTACAATACTTTTATCCACACACCAAAGCTACATATTACCAAAGCAGTTAAAAGTGCCACCAGTGCAATCACACATACAATCCAAACTTGCATGTTAATATCAGACCATTAACGGTTAGTGGTTTCCATAAAATTAGCCACCACCAAATGGGTGTCTAGCTGCAGGAGTAGGAGGGGCAAAGAGAAAATTTAACCAAACAATATGAAAACATTAAAGAGTACAGTACCGACATACGCTGTTACCGTGTCCAGTAAAATTGGTCTTTACACTCGCTGGTTCCTGAGTAACAAGCCAGCAAACATTGGTGTACCTGACGCCCGGTGTCCAGGCACCAGGGTGCTAGTGTCCGCCAGACACCCAGGTGGGGGGGGGGGGGGCAAATATCTGAGAACCACGTACAGCATGTTATTTTAGAAATGTTGTCTTATAATAATGAAATAAGGGATATGATTTAAGACTGATATACAGTACTGTACTGTACGTGGTTATAGTGGCAAAATTTCTTTACGTATTTGTGATGTCACACCATCTGAATAGCAGCACCAGGGCATCTGGACACAGCATGTAGTTGTCTTTAGATACATACCATAATTTTTAATAAACTTAAATGTAACTATTAGTCCACCGTAGGCATTAACTCTTAAGTATACAGTAACTAATGTTATTTTATTTATACCTCCCCTCCGTGGTGCCTCCTTGCCGTGGTGAGGGGCTCACGTACACCTCCCTGGGACCGGTGTGGGTTGCCTGTGCCCCCTCACCTGCCCCCTCTTTGGGTGGTGTACGTGCTGAAGGGCACCATGTAGGAGCCTTGTGAGCCATCGGACCACCCGCTGGAAGGGTCGCCTGTGAGAGGCCGCCCTGAGTGGATGGTTGGGTGTCCAGGCTAGGGCGATAGGGGGACTGGGGTCTTAGCACCTGTGTGGGAGAATGCACGAAGTAGTAGGACTCCCCTGTTGAAAAGGGGGAGCACCGCTGGGGACGACACACCCTTCCTGCACTGGCCCGCGCTCGGCCTCCCTGGCTGCCCTGGTAGGTGGTATCCCTTGGTTCCGGGTCCCATCCCTTTTATTCGTTTGCTTTATGGATGACGACTTGACTACTTCTAACCAGGCTCATGGGGTGGGCGACCAGGCCCCTGAGTCGGACCGTCCTGGAAGACCGGGATCTGTAGCCTCCACTGCAGAGCCCGGTTTAGGCCCAGACCGGACTCTTCCTCCCTGCTCCCCTCCCTCCTCTGTGGTTGGGTCGAGCTCCAAGCCTGCTGTGGTGACCGTCTCGTCCCCTTGCACGGCTCCATCTCTTCTTGCGACTACTGCGCCTTTCGACCCGTCTCTCTCTACGGGTTCTCATCGCCGTCCCCGCCGCGGCCGCTCTCGTATGCTTCCTTCCCATCCTACTTCGTTCCATGCTTTGTTTGGTCCTGCTACATGGACTAAGTATTTTGACCTCCAACCCTTGGACTCGACTCCTCCTGACGATTTTTCCCTTCATAGGCATCTTGTCGATTCCGTGGACGCCTCTGTCACCTTTAACCCCACTCGTCTTGGTACCCGTGTCGTTGCTGCTCCTTCTCAGGATGCGGCCACTCGCTTGGCCGCCTTATCCTGCCTTGGTGAGACCCCTGTTCGGGTCTCGAAGAACGCCCGGTTGAATGCCAGTGTGGGCACTGTTCTCCTCCCGCACCATGTTGCGACCGGTGTTAGGGATCTTAGGGACTGCCACGAGGATATCAAACATGTCCTCGAGGCCCAGGGTCATTCTGTCCTCCAAGTGGATACATTTATTCGTCCCCCTCGTGGTCATCGCCGTCTGCCTCTCCGGGTTGTGAAGGTTACCTTTGATGGTAGGACCCTTCCATCCTCTGTTATTCTCGCTGGTGCCAGGTGCTCCGTCCAGGAGTATATTCCATCTCCTCGGCTCTGCGGTAAGTGCTGGAAGTTTGGGCATGGTACCCTCAGGTGCTCTAGTCCTGTCTCTCTCTGTCCCCTGTGTGGAAGCGAGGGTCACTCTAAGTTAGAGTGCACTTCCCCCCAGGCCCGCTGCCTCAATTGCGGTGAGGCCCACCCTACCTTCTCCCGTGCGTGTATTCGTTACAAACTTGAGGCGGCTGTCCTCACCTTGCAGCACCGGGACCGTTTGTCTTTTCCTGAGGCCCGACGCCAAGTTCATCGTCTCCCCTCTTTCGCTGGTGTCTCCTATGCTCGAGTGGTGCGCTCTTCCTCTCCTCGTCCTTCCCGCCTTCCTCAGTCTCACAACCGTTTCCGAGGCTTAGACCCAGACACGCCCACCACCGCCTCCCCTGTTTCCCTCAGTTCTGTCCCGAAGGGTCCCCCTCCTGGTTCTCTGTCTAGGGCTCCCCTTCATTCTACCCAGTCTGTCGCATCTCCTGTGTCTTCTATTTCCTCTCCTACTAGTCCTTCTCCTCCGTCTCTTGGCTCTCCACGCCGCCTGACTGTGCGGGCCGACGTCCATCGCTCTCCTGATGGTTGTGTTGTTCGCTCTCGCTCTTCTTCTCCTATCGAGACTCTGGAGTCTGTTGCCCAGTACGTTGCTGCTGGGACGCCTGTTTCTTTGAGTCAGAAACGGAAACCTGGGTCCTCTCCTTCCTCCTCCCCTGTCGGTAAGAAAGCTTCGCTTTCTTCTTCGCCCCCTATCTCTGCTTCTATCGTTCCTTCCCCTCCCGCTTCGGTGGTGGTGCCCCCTGTTCCTACTGTGGGGGTTTCTTTAGCCCCCAGTTCCATCTCGGTTACTGCCCTTGCTGAGGTGCGCTCCCCTCTTTCTGCTCCCCTCCTCCCCTTCCTTCTCCTCCGGGCCCTGCTCGTCCACCTCTGGTCCGTCCTTCCGCTTCTTGCCCTCCTTCTTTACTCAGTTTACCCATGCCCCCTAACCCTGACTTTGCTGACCCTGATCCTGACTCTGTGCTTTTTTAGCGTGCTGTGTTCCTTCTTCACCTTTGTTTCTTTGCTCTCTGTTACTCTCCTCTCTCTCTTTCGTGATGTCTTTTCTTCAGTGGAACATCCGTGGATTTTACGCCAATTTCCTTGACCTTCAACTTCTCATCTCACAGTTTTCGCCCCTTGTGTCTGTCTCCAGGAGCCGATGCTTGGTTCTCGTTCTGGTCGCTTCCGTGGCTATTCTTTTCTCTCCCCTCCCCCAGCTGTCGCTGGGGTCCATAATTCTTCTGCTCTCTTGATTCGTTCCGATGTTCCCTTTGTCCCCTTACTTTTTTCCTCGCCTCTCCACTGTTCTGCCGCCCGTGTCTTTGTGCGTAGATGGTACACGGTTTGTTCCATTTATCTTCCCCCCACTGTCCCACTTTCTCTTCCCGATCTTAAACACCTCCTAGACTCCTTGCCGGAGCCTGTGCTCCTGCTGGGTGATTTCAATTGTCGTCATGCCCTTTGGGGTGATGTGCTGACAAACACCCGGGTCGCCTACTTGAACCTTTCATCCTCTCTTCTTCCCTATCCCTTCTTAATTCTGGTGAGCCCACTCATTTGGACTCTCGGACTCGCTCCCTTTCTTGTCTCGATCTTTCTCTGTGCTCGTCATCCCTTTCCTTAGATTTCGGGTGGCGAGTCCTTGACGACCTCCATGGCAGTGACCATTTTCCTATCCTTGTCACTTTTTTCTCCTTTCGCCCTCCTCTCTCCTTCCCTCGGTGGCGGTTTGCCGAGGCTGACTGGCGCCTTTTTACTCTCCGTGCTACTATTTCCGAGCTCTCCGTTTTACCTCTCCCTCGCGCCCTCCTTCTTTTTCATGACACTATCTTTGACGCTGCCCTGCACTCTATTCCTCGCTCTTCCTCTCGGGGAACGCGAAAGTGCGTTCCCTGGTGGAATTTGGACTGTGCTCGGGCTGTCCGCTGTAAGCGTGCAGCCTGGAAGAGACATCGCCGCCGGCAGACGGTTGAGTCTTTTCTTTTGTTTCGGAAGGCGAGTGCGGTGGCCCGTAGGACCATCCGTGCGGCTAAACGTGCTTGCTGGGCGACTTATGTCTCTACCGTTACTTCCGAAACTCCTCTTCCGCTGGTCTGGAAGCGTATCCGCAAATTGCGGGCAAGTTCATTCCCGATGTCTCCCAGTCCTTCGCCTCCATGGTGCTCTTGTGGCGGACCCGTTGCAGGTTGCGACCGAACTGGGTTCCCATTTCTCCTCTGTTAGTTTGGTTCTCATCTCCCCCATCCTTCCTCTTCGTAAGCCTCTCCTTGAGTCTCGTCCTTTAAATTTCTGTACTTTTCTCACCTTCCCTATAATGATCCCTTCTCTCTC
>WNGS01000543.1:8400276-8469877 GCA_020271785.1 Procambarus virginalis | reverse complement strand
CTGCCTTCCAGGACGAGCGTGTGTCTTGCTTTCCGACCGTCCCTCGCGTTCACTTGTTCCTCGATAGAATTCTAGGTGAATCGGATACTTTTGATATCGTTCGCCTTATGCGTTTTTGTTCTCGTATTGGCTTTCTTAGTAATATTTAGCGCCCTCTGATTATTTCGCACTTTGATGGTGCTACATAGCCTTCCTGGTTTGGTGCCTTCTTTTGATAATTACATTACATTTTATTTATACCTGTATGTTCCAACCCATCTCCTGTTTAGATAGCAATTTTTGTAACTGTCGACCATCGTATATATATTATTGTAATGGATATTAGATAATAACCTTGGTACTACAGTGTCCAGGAAAAAAATAAAGCTAACATCACAATTTAAATATTCCTAGGCCTAGTATAGCACATATATGTACTATATTAGGCTGCAGATAGTATGTATTAGGCCTAGGATGGAATGATTAGGTTTTATTAACAAAAAAACAAAACCTTTTTTGTATTTTGTATTATTTGTATTAAATTCTACTTTCTAATTGACCATTACATCAAAATATAGTAATGATGCAGACCATCATTTATGAGTACTACTTAAATAGAAGGATAGGCTGGTAAGTTCAACTATATGTGCTGGCATTATGTCCATTCCCAGGTTTTCTATTTTTTTTTTTACTTGCATTTTCTCCTTTCATCAACAGGGTGAATGTGATCGTACACTGATCTATGTGACTCTATACATTACCGAGTGTTTGAAGAAACTTGCAAAATGTAAAGACAAGAATACTGGGGCTAATGAGATGTACTCCTTGGCAGTCTCAAAGTTCCCCATTCCGGGAGAGCCGGCATTTCCACTAAATGCTGTGTATGCCCGTCCCAAGAATGATGCTGATTTAGGTAAGCATTTTATTGAGAAAAAAAAAATTAAGACATCTTCCTTTTTGTATGGAGGAATAAAAAACACTTTGTTCAGTATACTTTAGTTAATTTTGAATAGATTTATTGATGAATACTAGCTCTTCAGATTTTTCTCACATTGATCATCACTCATATATGATCAGTACCACACTTTTACTTGGGCAGAGTATGAGTATTTATTAACCATACGAGTCATAAATACTCATACTCCGCCCAAGTAAATCATAAACAAGCAACACTTAGCGGGCCAGCCATAGGTTTAGGGCCCCATGTAGGAATATCCCTGTAAAAAAAAAAAAATACCACAAATAGTAAAATTCTCAAAAGCACAATTTTCATGAAATTTACAAGTTTTTTTTTTTGCTCTAGTAGACAAAACAAATATGTTTCTTTCCATTATGACCACAGTGACTTGCACCAGATGCCAACATTCACACACCTAGCAATATTAAGGTTAGGCAGTAACATAATGAGAGGACATGCATGCTGGACAACATGCAGGTGAACCTACAGGAATGTGAAGAAATACGTCAGTGTAAGGGCAATAAACAAATATAGTAGTAGTGACCACCATTCATAGTTCTAGAACCAGATATGACAAACTAAGAGGATCATACCTTTGGGAGCCACACACACACACATGCTGAGGAGGAGGATTATCAACCTCAAGCCATAGTTACCTTTCTTGCACAAAAATAGTCATGGAGATATCTTGCCATTGCTCCCAGAAATATGATTAATCTATGTAAATTAATGTTTTGATTTTTATGTACTAAAGCTTATATGATGAATAATTCCATAGAAATGATGCAGCAGTACCTCCAGCAACTGAGACAAGAAACAGGTTTGAGAGTCTGTGAGCGAGTGTTCAACACACCTGATGGCAAGCCTTCCAAATGGTGGCTCTGTTTCACTAAAAAGAGGTTTATGGACAAATCTCTGCTGGCACCAACTTCATAAATTTGTTGTAGGTAAAACCAATGTTAATGTAAGAGTTGAAAATAAAATACTGTACATGTTTCAATAGTAATGTACTATTTCTTAATTTACTTTTTTTAACAATTAATTAAAGTGGAATTGTTTAGAAAGTAAGAGTAAATTGAAAATTTATTTATTACAAAAGTATTACATGAAAACCTTGTCCTCAATATTCTTAGCAATGGCAAAAGTACGTCTAATGGCCTTTAACTTTGATTTTTTTTTTGTGCCTTAGCCTGTTTCCATTTTTGCCTGTGATGTTTAACATTTCAAGATAATTTATTCTGTAATGGTGTTATTTTACTTAAATACAAACTTTAAGGAAGCTAGTTGTTTTTAAAACATAATTGTTCAAAACAATCATTTGATGCTGTGAAAAACATACTGCTCAAGCTACCTTGAGCACAAACTTTAAAATTTAATAAGAAAATATACAAACTAAATTACAATATATTACCATTTAAATGTATCAAGAGGATCATTAGCTGTACTGATGGATCACATACCAAATAAGTTATGATCTATAATTGTTATTTGGAACTACAAATATTGGCTTAATTATACCACTTGCAGTCACACTGCCATATTCACATAGCTGGTTAAAGTATATTTTATGTAACATTGAAGTTGACTATGGCATAAATAAGTTATTTATAAAGCCGTAGATATACCTGTTATACTGCTTTAGTTTTATTTCATACTTTTATTTTGCCAATACAGTACTGTAATTGTAATACTGTAACATGTTAAGAAGGACACTTCTTAATTATCTAGGTAACTTTTATACCTTGAAATATCACTGTACATGATCTTTGTACAGCATACTTCTTAATTTATTTGAAAACTTGAGGTAAATAAAGTAAAAAAAAATATTACCTCTTGTAAAATAAAAATGCCCCTAAAATTATCCACTTTTAATATTTACTTATTTATTCAGTTTAAAATAATGGCACTTGTACAAGACTTTTTTTATCAAAAATCCTATCATTGTCATTTTGTCTTGCATTGCAATCAATATAATAAGGATAAGATCTGGTAATTTTGAAATTTATGGCATTTTTTATTTTGCGATTGTTGGATTTTTCCTTCATGTAAACAGTACTTTCAAATAAAAATTTAAATATACTGTATATTATTTGTTGTCACACAATTGTCCTGTGTATTAAATTCCAACCACCTGCAGCTCAGGAACAACAGGACTGTTAAACAGGAATGCGATTGTATACAAAGCATCTGACTTCCAACATACACAGGAGAACTCTTAATTTATATGGTGTAATCTAATAAAAGTTTTTTTTCATGCCTTGTCCACGGGTTGGGCCCGTGAAAAAAATGGATAACTCACTGGTGGATACGTATCATGCACATGTTGAATAAAGGAAAAATGAATAAATTAATTTTACTTCCTGTTTTTCCTTTAGAATGACATGGTTGTAGATGACTATTTAATCTGATTTCTCTGCTGTTTTTACCTGTTCAAAACAGTCCGAGTACCAATGCAATACTCCTCTGCCAATCATTTACTTCCCCAGCCACAAAAACACATTTCCTTAGTCACTCTGCCTTCTTATCCAAGGTAAAGAAGTTCCTCATACCCTTGTCTGATATACACATACCAAGTATTTTTGCCGGACAATATGGCTCCAACTTGCAAATGATAAGGCAGAAGGAAATCCAGACAAAATGCTTAATTATCGAGATCTAACAGCACTTGTACATAAGGAAAACACATGGTTGGTATGCATTCCTTTGTAGTAGGTATGGATTCCTCAAAAAAGTGTCACAAACTTGTAAATTTAAGAGTTAAGAGTACATGATAACTAAACCACACACCAGAAGATGAAGAAAATTATTTCGGTCCATTCTGGACCATTATCAAGTCGTATGTGATTATCAATTTAGAGAACAGAATAGGCTTACAAAGACATTTATAAAAATACCTTGTTTATAAAATATTTGCAAAAAAATAGAAAAATACGATTAATTTTGATGGAAATTATTTTGTGACAAACTGACAATCCATATTTCACAGGGTTTTTCCTACAGAACACAGATTTGTTTTAGAGAATTAAAAATATCAAAGGGGAATCCAATGGGCAGATTTGATCCCTTGTTTCGAAGGATACATTATATGGAGGTTAGTCTGTATGTTCAAGGAAGCACTGAAGTTCAATTGATGTAAACACACACTGTGTATTACTGAGTATATTAAGTTATACTGCTTGATCTTGACTTAAATGTTAATGTATTGTGAGCTAGTTTAACATTGACACAATTGGTTGGTACATGATTATCTTGGAGGCACATGGTTACACCAAGCACCACATTCATTTATTCCACAGCAGCACATTTCGTCCCAGTAAGTCATAGAGAATTTATGTAGAATCACTTTCATGCAAGTAATACTTGTACATACCTTATTTAATTAATATTCATAACTTGGACAAGAAAAATCTGTCTTGAATATAGATTTTAATAAGGCAAAGTTTCTACTCAAAATGTTCATAGCAAAATTCCAAGACAATGAAAATTCTTTGTAAAAAAAAACAAGCCCCTGAACCCCTTGGGGCCTGAGGGTAAAATGTCCCAAATGTCACTTTTCAAAATGACATTTTTAGTGGAGGTCTCAAATACTGGTTCGGAATACCCTGTATCAGTGGGAGATTCAAATGTTGCTAAGTACCTAAAACATGTGAGGATGACATGTTGTGCACCAAAGGTCAAACATCCAATGATGGTATGCGCATTTCAAGGGTTAATGATTACCCAGTCAAACTGGATTTGAATTTAAAAAAATAGCTCAGAGAGGCAGCATTTATTTACTGTACAATGCTCTAGTTTCTTGGACCATGCTGCCCAATAAGAAATCAAGTTTTATGATTGTACACAAGCATTCTCGGTTTCAAGGGAATGGGATCTGCAATAACTACAGGGTAATATTATTACTCTTTCAAGAGCCATACTACTTTTGTTAAAACTTAAATATTTTAAGTCATTATCAAAAAGAAGGCACCAAGCCGGGAAGACTATGTAGCACCATCGGTGTCGAGGGATATTCAAAAGGAGCAAAGTCTCACTCAGGATGCCAATACGAGAACAAAAGGATATACTGTACAGTAAGGTAAGCAATATCAAAGATATCGGATTCACCAAGGATTCTATCGAGGAACAAATGACCTCAAGGGATTAAATATTTTAAGTTTCATGTCAATTTGAGGAGGCTTTGTCGAGATAAATGAAAACCCACAACACAAGAGAAAATATAATCATGACAAAACCGTCAAGGCACTACGGGCTCACCATAGCCCGTGTTACCTGGAACTTTTGTTCCAGGTAGCAAATCTTTAACAACAACAACAACAAGACAAAACCGTAAGGTATTTAACAGTACAGCACAGTACTAATTAAGAGAGTACCAGATATCAAAATGGTGAAGGTGTGAAAATGATGTGCGAGAGCAAAAAATCAGAATTCTGTCAAGACAGTGCGATAAAGTAATGCACGTCAGTTACTGTAATGGAGAAAAGCTGAATTGACACTAACCTTTAACTATTTAATGCAAGATGTCAAATAGTATTAGAATACTGACTGCATGACTTAGGTCCACATCCCAATAATTGTAATATACAGTACTGCACAGTATGTTTAATAAATGTAATGACCTAATATTAAAAATAAGAGTTTACAATATACTACAGTATCTAATTTTGCAGCACCCTACAGAATTTTTGTTTTATATTGCACAAATATTGTAAAGTATTTGGTATAAAATCTGTATTAATGAGTAATATTTCCAATCTGTATGAATTTCCCTGACTGGGTCGTATTATTTCACATTAAGAGAAAAATTTAATTACAGTGGAACCTCGGTTTTCAAATGCCCCTTTCCAAATTTTTTGGTTCTCGAAAACTGAAAAAATTTGACTCGGTGCTCGAGTTTGTTGATACACGTATGGGCTGACCGAGCACATGGCGCACTTAAGTTTACCAGTGTTTCCCGCCTAATCACAACAGTGCTTGAATACTTTGTGAAGAATTTCATTGTTTTTGTGCTTTTTTGGTTTCTGAACATAAAAGTTCTTATTATATATCATGCCATGGGTTCCAAGAAAATCAGTGGTAAAGTAAATAGTTGTGAGGATGACGATAGAGAAAAAACAAGAGATTCATAATGAGAATGGGATATCTTGCTACAGACAAGTGTTAAAATATAAGAAAACACAAAGTGTCTAGACAGATTCTTAGTAAGACAAGCAAGCAGTGAGCCACAACATGGTCTTAGTGGTATGCCTGCAAAACTAAGAGAGATACTCCAGAAATGTCATCACTGCTGTTATAATGGAAAGGGACTCCCCTTCTAAACACTACCACCACCACCCCTACCCACCCCCCCTGTCCTCATTATCTTCCATATGCCAACAAGCATCCTCAATAAAGGTAAGATATACTTGTACATACTGTAGAACAAAATATAAATGGTGGTATTGTATGTATAAAATGTATTTTTTAAGTTAATATTTTTGGGGGTGTGGAATGAATTAATTCAATTTACATTACAGTACAGTATTTCTTTTGCGAAAATTAGTTTCGGGTTTTGAACCGTATCTGGGAACGGATTAAATTAGAAAGCGAAGGTACCACTGTATATATTACATAGTATTCAACGAAGCAATTACTGTAGTACAAAAACACTCTTCAGGAAGAAAAATAATCTACTCATGAACAACCTAGAAATATATTTTACTGTAACATTATGCTAAATCAAATTTAAAGCTCACAAGAAATTAAGGAAAACTTTGCAATACAGTACCTAAAAAAAAAATAAACATTCTTGAGAAATATATTAATTTTATGTGCAGTCTACATCATCATTTCCCATTTCTTCTTTCTCTATCATTTTGCTAATGATGACGCACCGGGGCATTGGACACTGACACGGCACCGGATGTTCTTCAGTCTCTGGATCCAACATTTCAACAGTCATGGTGTAATGACGCACATTACTATCACTCTGAGCCAAAGTAAGCTTCCAGCCAACAATCTCATCCTTTTCTACTTGATTATCAATGCTAGACTGACTTATTTCATCACTAGTTTCATCTGACATATTTTGTGTTCTACCACCATTCTCAGCTTCAGTGGAGTCACTTTCCTGCTGAGTATCTGCTGCAGTATTGTGCTTCTCTTTACTATCACAATCAGATGCACTTGCGATCTTCTCAGTGCCAGAATTCAAATCTTCATTGCAATCTATGTCTTGGCAAGTCAATTCCATTCGCTGATCAGTTTGCTCTGCACCATACCCAAGAACAACAACTGTTTGTTTCCAGTGTGTAGCAGGACTGAATGGAGAGGTTGAGAGTTTTGTCAACGTTCCAAATTCTTTTCCATCTTCATCATAATCAATTCCATCAAAGTCGCATTCAAACCAGAGACAAAGTCCTTGATAACTTCCAGGTTTAGTAATGGCAACAAAGGTTGTCTCGGTAAAGAGTTTCACTTCTTGTTCAGATACCCATCTTAGGTTAAACTTTTTAACACAGACTGGTTCTGCTAGCAAGTCAGAATCTGGAATATGACACACTTCTGGCTTTGTTATTTTTGACTTTAGGGCATATTTTTTCACAGCCGACATATTAAATCCATAAACACTGTCCCAAAACATTACTTGTTCATTGTACAAGGACATTAACGAACATGGGCAAGCATATATTCTTGCTTCTGATGGAAAGACTGTCCCATCATCGGCGAGAAAGTTATCTCTAGCCCATATTACAGAATTTAACATAGATTCATGTAACAAATAAAAGCCCATCCCCTCAGAAACAATAACATCCACTTTTTCATTTTCTGAGAGAGAGGTCTTCTACTTTACCATTATAAACTTAATAACATCTCCAAAGTCATTGTCTTCAGCCACTTTCTGAATTACTTTACCTATACCACTACTTCTACAGCATATACTTTCTTGGCTCCGCAGCAGCCATGAACAGTGACAAAATACCTGAAATTTTTTAAAATTGTGAGTGGCAAGCATTACAATATTATCACAATTGCAAATTACTGTATCTAGCAAATGTTGCACAAAGTTGGCATTATTGGTTACACCTACCATACTCTACAGTAAAACTTTCCAATTAAGGTCACTAATAGGACTATGACCAAGAGCTATTAATGGTTGACATGAAAATTAATTTGAACCAAAAAAATAAAATTCAACACAAGAACCATTCAAAACGAGCATAGACAAAAATCAAAGAGCATAGACAAAAATCAAAGCCAAAGAATATGAAATTTTGTTATTTTTATGAGCACCTTATATTCAATTATTAAATAATAATAATTCTTGTAAAAGGGGGACAGACAGCCAGTGTGTATATATACATGTTGGAGAGAATCTCGATGTAAGCTTAAGTTTGAACCACTGACCCTCCCAGGATGCACCCCCAAGAAGCTGACTATCGCCTGGTATGCCTGTTTACCGCTAGGTGAACAGGTGCATCAAGTGATAGGAAACATGATCAACCATTATTTTTTACAAACACTGCTCATGGTTCCCTCCCTACAAAAGTTTTAATAGTTAAAACAAAATTTGCCACCAGGAGGCTTCATGGCTTAATAACAGTAGGACCTTTCCAGGCACCAAAACCACAATCTAAGTCTTAAAAATTTCAAATAAATATGCATGAAGCATTTTCAACATACCACAAACATTGAAATAAAAATAAGTCTTATAAAAACTTTAAAGGTATCACTACTGGGAAGACTTACCGGGTAATTATTTTCAAACTATAGCTAGATCTATAAATGACTACTTTTTGTAAAACATACATAGAATGTGTTCTCACCTGTGCCTGCTCCCACATCCATAACAATTTGCCACTGAACAGGTGCTTGTTGGTGGTGATAGCATCGCATATGCTTTGGTGCGGGGCGAATCACTCACCATTAATCTGTGGATCTGTAAAGAGCAATCTATAGAAACAGTTTAGCAAACTCATTCCTGTGCTAATGAATACAGTAGTCCTATATCCTGTTGGATATATACCTGATTTACCTGGTTAATCAATTTGAATTAATTTGAGGTGACTAGATTTAAACTATTATATGCAAAGACATATAGTACATAAAATATACATTGAAAGACATAAAATAAAGGAGCTTGGAGGCACAGCAGTGTCCTGGGTGGATCTTGGCTGTTGGTTCAAGAGCTTGCTCAGAAGCTCAAGTCCAAATTTAAATTTGGACTCGAATCCTCACTATAACCTCTGCTCTTCCTTCCATTACTAACCTCAGCATCTTCATAGCTAGTAAAGTATCCTCCTGGGCTTCATTATCCACCTGTAACAATGGATCTGCCACACCATTCCCACACCATCTTCACAACCTCCTGGCGCCAATAATTATGTCACTGGATCTGTGTCGAGCATTTCTGAGCAGATTTTATCTACAAAAAATAAAATTAAATAAATATAAATTAAATATTAGGAATAAAGCTACATACATTAGCTATTTTTTTAATGTATTAGGTCTGAACGGTTTTTGTGATTAAGAGTGATTTAGAAAACGCGAAAGTTATCCCAAAACATTTAGTCTAAGATAACCTCTGTACAGTTCTGTATTTGGCTTGTAAACTGTAAAACCACTAGAATATTTATGACACATCTGGAGTTGTGCATTATAATTAACAGATAATTTGTCCAAATACTTACATTACAATTAGCCTGTTGCCACTTATGCGAATACCAAACTAAGTATAGTACCTGGACATGTACTGTATCTCCTAATCAATTGGAATGCTATCAGCTCATGTCATACACACCATGAAACTTTGAACATTAACATCATACCTGGACAACCAGTGGATACCAATGAATGAGCCACTGAACATGGCGAGCAAAAAGGATAAATGTTGCCAAATACTCTAATGTGAATTATCAATTATCAAAACCAAATACCAGTAATATAAAAACACCATCTAGACTATTGAAACACCACTATCATGCCAGAACAGTAATAAAAAATCTAAAAAGCTCAGTAGTTTCCAAGAAACTAGATGCTGCACACTGATATCTGAGCCCCTTTGGATGCCAGTGTCCATGAACATCCAGGGGCCACAGTATATTATTATAGAAGCATTAAATAATAATATTGAAATGAAGGGGCACATTACTGTACCAACCAAAAGATGGATTGTTATTACTAGTATACTAGTAAAATTTCCTTACAAATGGATGGCCCCAGGGTGTCCGGACACTGGCCCTCCACTCTGGGGTGTCCAGACACTAGCCACCCCCCCCCTAGTGTCTGGACACTGACCACCTCCCCCACACCCGGGTGTCCCAACACTGGCCCCCCCCGGGGTGTCCGGACACCGCCCCCCCAGGTGTCCGGACAATGGCACCTAAATGTGATGTTACCCCATCCTTATATAATACAATTCTCCAATTTGCTTGGAACAAACCTCCTGAAAAACGTTTTACACTTTTCACCACTTCTCAGCCACATACAGTGTATGACAAACGTGCAGACTGCTTGGGAACCATATCGATGCAAGGAGTAAAAAAAAATAACTACAAAATTAACTACAACATTTTTTGTTTGAAGCGACAAACTACAAAATTATGCGAGAAATCGTTTCCAATTGTTGGGACGTGAATCTGTTCGGTGTGTCGAGACTCTCCTCAAGAGGCTCACTACACTACACGACCACATGTAATACATTGTAAAGTGGGGGGGGGAGTGCCTCCTAGTTTTTTGTGTCCTTATAATAAAATAAAAAATAAGGTGGAGAGTGTATACGTCAGCTGTGAGCAGCCGCACGTCCAACAGCCTGGTTGATCAGTCCAGCAACCAGGAGGCCTGGTCGACGACCGGGCCGCGGGGACGCTAAGCCCCGGAAGCACCTCAAGGTAACCTCAAGGAGTGAATGAGGCATTTAGCAGTGAACTATGATCACTGAATTTTGTAAACTTGCAAAATTTGTTATCATTTATCCAAATAAAACAGCATCCCTTAAGCCAGGATCCACACCCCCGATGTTAGGTAAGGTTTTATACTTTAGACGTGTCCCAAATCCTGCCTGCGTGAAGGTTCATTCCTTCCATTACTGGAAACGAAACTTCACATGTTCAACCTGACCTAATACACAGCTTGCAATAGAGCAACATTGGTTGTTGCTGTTAACAGGGGGTCATGCAATTCACTGCCGATTATCACATTAGGAAGCATAGTTTCATTTATTAAGTACCCATACTCATCCTGTGGGCGGTAGAAGGAAAGGTAATAGATAATGGGTTCAGAACCTGAATTACAATATATTCGCTTAACTTTGCAAGTTAAGACTTCGCAAGGAAATGAAACAAATTTGGTAACAGATCAATGACCACTTTTCCAGGACTCTAAAAGTGCTACACAGCTTACTAGTTGCTTAACCAGGGCCTCTCACACAAGAGATTCTCCTCCCAGCATACAGTACTACTGTAATTAGACTTATACTGTAGAAGTCTGGCCGCCACCGGCGTCCAAGTGCGATAAGGCTTAACATGATGACTCTCAAACTGTCCAATATGGGACCCTACACGAGTCCCTGGTCTTCCTCACCTCCTACAGGGCCATAGTGGCCGACAGGTAATGCAGGTAAAGGCTTATACTTGTCTGTGAGAAGCCATGTGTGCTCCCGTCAGCTCCTGAGCCAGTCACCCTCCCCACACTGTGGACTGGTCGACTGGCAGCCTCGGCCCGGACACACTCCTCGTCTCCACACACACACACATCAAAAAATCAAAAATCAAATCAAAATGTTTATTTAGGTAAGGTACATACATACAAGTGATTGTACAGAGTGATGGAGTTATAGATAGGCTAGTACNTTATTACTATTACAGTGCCAGTTACTGTTACAGCTAATAAAAACAACAATTTAACTCAGTAACTACAGCAATAACCAGCACATGTCCACATGGAAGCAAGTACTCTAACTTACCACAATGTTCTGGGAAAAATAATACTGAAATTATAATTTTTTTTTACAGCAGTGCTTAAGATAATGAAACTGCCAGTTGACGGTATATAACCAAAAGTATTTGTTTAATATTGTAGTCCTCACATTATTAATTAAACTATGTTTTTGGTAGCACTGCATTCACAAAAGAAACACAGTATCTTAAGTTCCACAATATAATCTTTAATAAGGTTTGATATTGTTCAAACATATTTAATACTACTGTATTATCATTAAACAGTCATGGCATACACTGTACTAAACTAGTTAACTACATAACATTTTCATAGCCCAGTGCAGATATCAACACAGTATGATGAACAGCACATCACAATCACAGACAATACAGTACAGCGTCATAAACAGCCTGGTTCTATGACTTCAATAAACAGTACATCTTCTCAGGTCAATATACAGTAGAAGAGCATTGAAATTCGGATTGACTGATATCAACTGAATTCTGGATTTGCGACTACAGTACCAGATTTTAGATACCTGTTGCTAGCAAGCGTGCTCCTTCGACATTTATGGTTCATTGATATACTCAATATACTTTTTTTTTACTTAAGATTTATCTTTGATTTCCATTCTATGTGATTAATATGTTATTTATCATTATGTAACACTTAGGTCTCTATCACAAATCACAGTATTTCTAGTAAAACATTACTAAATCTGTTATAATTCATTTTTTATCACTACAATGATTAATGGTGCAGTTTTTTTGATGATGATTTAGTGCTATAATAATGCCTTACATAAAATTATTTAGATTATGTTAATTAATGCAATTGCAATTTGAAATATGGCAAACAAATGCAACTGCACTTGTTTGGACAACATGCACAAGTACCACCACCTCCTCACTGTTATAATTAGTACTGCTGAATGTTGCTTGTACAGTATTCTCAAAAAGGTTAAATTCATTTTATGAGTACTGGAGTTATGGTTAATATAATTTGCATTGTAACAGAATCATGCTTGAAGGTTCATTTGTCTCAAGCCATGCAAATTTTAGACCAGAAAAGCTAAGTCTTGAATTTTAAGATATTTTAAGTCTGACAAAACTAGCAATACATAAACAACGAATATGGGAAAAGGGATAGCCTATGAGAGCCTTCCGGTAAAAACAGCTGAAGTGCTTCTGGGCCACATGCTGCAAACCGTAGCACTCCTTCAAACATAAATAAAGCCTTTCAGAAAATAACTGTACATGTATAAACATTCTGCAAAACAGTGTCAATCATGCAACAAGCAACACATTTACAAAGAAGCCACAAACCCCAAAACATAATACAGTAAAACTAATTATAATAATTCATTGTGTTAGGGGGGACAGACAGCCAGAGTATATTTACATGTTGGGCTTGTATTGCAGTCCATCCTGGAGGTTGAACTACTGACCCTCCCCAGGATGCAACCCTACAACAAGCTGACTAACTCCCGAGTACCTATTTACAGCTAAGCAAAGAGTGGCATTAGATGACAGATGATTTCTGTTCCACCTGGGATTCGAACCCGGAATTTCCAGTTGCGAAACGAAAATGAACGCCACTTGACTACTAAGACCCTAAAATGTACAAGACCACTGAATATTTTAATATCGGTGTTATGAACAACAACTTGGAACAAAGCCAACTATTACAACAATGAAGGCTGAGTAGATGCAGATAAGTCTAGTCATATTATACAGCTTGTCACAATTGAATGATTACTGATAGATAAGTGTTAAGACTTATGAAGGTTGAATGTACAATAGATAGAAAAAGAGGTGATAAAGATCGAGCAGAAATATCACAAGAAATGAAGAGGTGGGCGACTGCTTAACACTGAAACAAGTTTAAACAAGTTGTCATTGTTTAAAATTTAAGACAATTTTGATACCATACAAAATATAGCAAATCTTTTGTAGCATACAAATGCTACAAGAGATAAATGGCAGAACATGATTTTAAGATAAAACTTAAGTCAGTTTAAAAAATAGTTTACAAGGAAAAGCTGATAAAATGTACAAGACCACTGATAAAATGTACAAGACCACTCATATGAGAAATGATAGGCAGGATTCAATGAGATTTTATAATTAATATGAAATCAGATGTTAAATGTGCCGAAGAACAGAGGTGACAAAATTGCAGATTACATAGACAAAATATGTTCTTTCAAATTTGTATATTGAAATTTAAGGACAAAATAATAAATGCAGGGGGTTAAAGAAAAACTCAGAAATAGGCTGCAGCAAAGGCAAAAAGACTTGCTTGAGCCAGGCTTGAGTCTTGACTTGTGATAACTTGATCCAACAGGCGGTTGCTTGGAGCGGCCCACAGGCCCACATATCCACTACAGCCTAGTTGGTCCGGCACTTCTTGCAAGAACCTATATAAGTGCCTCTTGAATACATCCACCTTTGTTCCAGCAATATTTCTAATGCTTGCTGGGAGGTGTTAACCAACTGTGGACCTCTAATGTTCAATGTTCTCTGAGTGTGCCCATGGCACCTCTAGTGTGGTTGCTTGTTACACATAATGGTGTGGAACAGTAGCTTGTTTTATGTAAAGATGTGGAACAATAATAAATGGCACTTTTTAGTGCTGACCTATCAGTGAAAATGGGGAAGTGCAATCTATCTTTTTATGAGCCGATTGCAAGCCTCCAAGCCTTTCACACTTGGAGCACTAATTAACTCTTGACACTTGGAAGTTCTTGTCCTATTTTGTATAAAATTTGTCGTTGAAAGTGGCTTCAACAACAAATATGATGACAATGCTCCAGACATCATTGGATAACAAACTGTAGAGAAATCCTAGCTTTCAGGCTTCTCCAAGATAGTAATGTAATTCGATATTTGTCAATAAAAATAAACCACCTTAAGGACTGGAAATAAGCTATGATAGACAAAGGCTAGGGAAAAGCTACATCACACGGATCAATTATAAAAGGATAACATAACTAGAAGTATGTAAACAGTATGCAGATGAGGAGTCACAATAACGTGGCTGAAATATGTTGACCAAACCACATACTAGAAAGTGAAGGGACGACGACGTTTCGTGGTCCTGGACCATTCTTCAGTCGATTGTGAGTTCTCACAATCGACTTGAGAATGGTCTAGGACAGACCGAAACGTCATCGTCCCTTCACTTTCTAGTATGTGGTTTGGTCAACAATATGTAAACAGTAGTGATAATTTTTTAGCCTGTATTTAATCTTGGTTAATGCCCCACAGGCCTGTATGAATCTCTTAAGTAATTGTTTATTATTCAGATAATGATGTAATTCCCCATGAGATAGCCTTACGTACAGTGTTATAGTCCACTCTCCTATGCTAAGCATATTACAAACCTTGCCAATGCCCAGAAATTGAAAATTTAATATGTCAAGCATAGACTTTTACTTTAAGAAATTTTTTAATAACCAAACTTAACATAAACAGATGCCTGATTAATTATAACTAACAACATTCATCACTGCTTTAATACACTGAGCAAGTGAAATATATTTGAAAGATATCTTTTTGATAAATGTTATAACTATTCTACATGCTTACCTGAATTTTCCCCATAGCCACTATCTCTATAGTGGCCTCGACAAGGCCATGAAGCCAGTGGCTTGTCAAAGATCCCCCCAATTTGTCCTAATGATTTTATCAAGCTGGACTCTGAAATTCTGCATTTTTTTGGGTATTTATGCTTTGATGGGTCAGCAGTTTAATGGATTTATAACCCTATGGGTGAAAAAGTATTTCCTGTTGTGTGGCTTGAAACCATTGCTGTTTCTCTGTGTTACATCTGACATTTTAAAGATGTTGTCCAGATCAATATCCTCCAAATTGTTCAGTATTTTAAAGTTCCTATGAGATCCACCCTGTCATGCCTGGTTTGCAGTGTTGTTAGCCCTGTAATTCCTGGTATGAGAGTTGCTTTAAGTTCTGGAATGATTTTTGTTGCACGGTGTTGAGCTTTCTCTAAAGCAACTACTGTATGTCTTTTTGGCAATTACCTAAGTGTAATTACCTGGTGATGAGGTCTCTGTGCTTGGACACAATAATACAAGTGGAGCACACCAGAGATCTATTCAGTTTAATAAGCATATTTTCCTTAAAGTCAAATGTTCGCTTGACTATTCCTAGGGTTTTGGTTGGCTTTTCTTACTGCAGCTGCCACTTGTGCACCTTTCAGTGATTTGTCAATTCTGTGTTCAGGGTCCTTTTTTTCTTCATTCTACTGCAAGGAAATGTTGTTAATTTGGTAGTTGAGACATCAACTGTTAAGCCCCATATGCAAGGTCTTCCATTTTTCAATAATAAATAGCTTTTGCCAGGCTTCCATTTGTAATGCCTCAATCTCATTTTAATTTCTCACTTTACCATAAATCTTAGTGCCATCCGCAAATCTGATGATGTGGTTTATAATATTCTCATATGTCATTGTTGTGGATGAAAAAAAAAAAGTTTCCCCATAACGGACCTTTGTGGTACCCCATTCAATCCATTTCTCCAGTCAGATTAATTTCCATCGAGGACAACCTTTTGCTTTCTTTGTTTTAACCATTGTTTTATCCTTTCTAGTATTCTAACGTTTATTCCACATTCCTGTAATGTCCTTGCCAGCACCTCATGTAGCAACAAACATGTAGCTTGTGCTACATAAGGTGCTACATGTTCACTGCCCGAAATGCATTGCGTAATAGTGGCTTTAGGCATTGTATGTACTAGCTCTATGTATAAATCGATCCATTAACGTAACATCCCTTGTATGTATGTACCTTGCTTGAATAAACATATTTATTTATTTATTTACATAAGGTGCTACATGTTGTGAAACATGTAGCACCAACGAAAAATTCAGCAAAATCAATGTATATTACATCTACTGGAAGCCCTTTGTCTGAATAGCTGGTTACATTTATAAAAATATGAGCAGGTAAGGCAGGAACTACTTTTAACTAACCTACGTTGCAATTACAATAGGTTCACTACATTATTCACCTTTGTGAAAAAAAGCTGCACTTGGGCTGCTAATGTGTGTGTCATATTGTGATAGGTTTCCTTTACAACTGCGTGAGAAGTAAGTAATTATCAATAGAAGGCACCAAACCGGGAAGGCTAAAGCTGCAGGTTAACTGCACTATTTCTGGACGAATTTGTAAGACTACGCAAGACTACTCGACTGAAAACTAATTAAATGGGCCACAACAGGTGTACGCTCCACACTGGACCCCCAGGGATTTATTTACCAAACACTAATCTTAGAAACTATGACTTGTACAACTACATTAACAGCTAATGTTTATTTTTAGAAAGATTGCACACTAATAAACTGCTCTTGTGAGGCAACGGGGAATGACTTAATTCCCGATGAGACGAGAGCACCAAGACTCACCTCTGAGACGTGACAATCTTCCTTACTACCACCACCAACCTCTTTATCATCCTCTACCCAACTTACAGTCAACCTTTACCAGGTAGTCGAGCCCTAAGTTAATGTCTCGGGGTAGTAAATTAACCTACCTGTCAGGAATAGGTAAAGAGAATGCTAATCAGGGAAAAAAAGGGATCAGTTTATGTGCGGCCAAGAACACCATATTTCGCTAACCCGAAGTACTGTGTGCAGAGCGGCGCTACCGTTACCGGCCGTGTATTAGGGTATGTCTATGATATAATTAACAGAGGTAAATAAATATGTTGATGACGTGTCTGCCACCAACGCCTACCTCAAACAGCTGATTACCTCCTCACGGCTGGGCGGCCATCTTGAGGTCGCTTGCCCGCCAAAACGCTGTCCTGGACCACTACTACAGAGAACGACATATAGATGGTACTCTATTATATTATTTATTTGTACACATACTGGGTCCCATCGCCAGGGATCTGCTGAACATCTGAAACATATGTTAGGTTTATGGAGATACCACCTAGGTACCTAAGCCATCTATTAATCTTTTTACTGGATGCATCCCACAACAGCTGCCTAGCTTCCAGGAATCTATTTAATGCTAATCTTTGTCAAATTTTCTTACAATGTATCTGTTACTGTTTCTTAAATTTTGCTAGAAATTACCTACTTAAAATTATCTGTTAGATAAAGGACCTGCCCGAAACACTGTAAAGCCACTAACACGCATAGCGTTTCGGGTAGGTCCTTAATCTAACAGATAATTTTAATTAGGTAATTTTTAGCAAAATTGAAAAAAATGAACAGATACATGGTAAGAAAATTTGAAGAAAATTAGTAGGTACACTTTAGTGAAATTTGAGGATTATCGACATACATTGTAGCATAATTTGAGGATTATTTCTAAGTAAATTGTATTAAAATTTGCGTTCAACATAATAACCATGAAATAAGATGATGGCAGTGACAATAGTGAAGTTATATATCTACCTTGAGGCTACCTTGAGGTGCTTCCGGGGCTTAGCGTCCCCGCGGCCCGGTCGTCGACCAGGCCTCCTGGTTGCTGGACTGATCAACCAGGCTGTTGGACGCGGCTGCTCGCAGCCTTACGTATGAGTCCCAGCCTGGTTGATCAGGTATCATTTGGAGGTGCTTATCCAGTTCTCTCTTGAACACTGTGAGGGGATTGCCAGTTATTGCCAGCTATATGGCTTAGGCACATATTTTTGGGCAGCAAGGATACCGTACGAGTGTGAAGCACTTGGTAGCAAACTATGAGGACATGAATTGAATTGACAGATGGAAATCACGACAGATGGGGAACTTTGGATAAGCCGCCGTCGAGGCCACTAGAGAGATAGTGGCCCTCAGGTAAATTCAGGTGTATAAGATTCTCAATGGGCATGACAGTTTGACAGAAAAATAATTTAATATTGGAGTCACAAAGTTATAAGTAGACGATTCCACTCCAACGAAGCAAAATACATTTTCTTTAGTCTAAACTAAACTTTAATCGACTTCTAAAAATATGGAATACCTTATCAGGTGACGTAAGAAAGTAATTATTAAAAGAATTCTTTAGGGATATAATTAAAAAATAATTTAGTGCATGCATTTGAAACAATATGAGATAATTACTTCTAAAAAATACAAGCCTTCCACGGTATCACTCTATAGGTTTCCATACATAGCCTAACTTTGGGCTAAACCCAACCACTTGGGCTGGATGGTAGAGCCACGGTCTTGCTTCATGCAGGTCGGCGTTCAATCCCCAACCGTCCAAGTGGTTGGGCGCCATTCCTTCTCCCCGTCCCAGCCCAAATCCTTATCCTGACCCTTCCAAATGCTATATAGTCGTAATAGCTTGGCGCTTTCTCTTGATAGCCTCCTTACCATTCCTAGTTTTGGCTATCGTCTGTTTGTGTTGAATTAATTTGTAATCAGTTATTTGTAAAACCACAAGTGCTTAAGGCTGTGTATAAGAGGGCCAGAGGTACCTCAGTACTTTATGGTTATATCAGCACGTAGGTGTGAGCAAGAGTCTCACGCTAAGCAGTTTGATGTAGAATTCTCTAGTGAGATCATGACTCACCGGCCACGGTATCACTACGCTTATGTTAACATTGCAGACGAAACTGCAAAATTTGCAACTAAGAGAAGAAATGTAGACATTTACATACCACAGAGTTTATCACAGATTAAGAAAGTAATTAGAAACAGAGCAATTCAAAAGATGTACAGTACAGATGGAGGGTCAGGACAGAGGAGGATAGTATGAGGCTACATGATTAAAATTGAAATAAGTTTATTGAGGTAAAATACACACAAAGGGATGAGGTAGCTCAAGCTATTCTCACCCCGTTCAGTACATCGTGTTAATACATACATAGATACACATCACAAGCAATAAACGTATTACCGAACAGGCTACAAGATGACCTAGACAAACTGAAGGATGGTTCGACTAAAGTCAACCCAAGTAAATGTAAGATAATGAAACTAGGAGGAGAAACTAGGAGGCCAGTCACTGGATACCGAATGGGAGAGAAGTCCTTCACGAAACTGACAAAGAAATATCTGGGAGTTGATATCATGCCAAACCTGTCTCCTGAAGCCCACATCAAAAGAATAACATCAGCAGCCTATGCGAGGCTGGCTAACATTAGAACTGCTTTCAGAAACCTGTGTAAGGAATCCTTCAGAACCTTGTATACCACATATGTAAGGCTTTCTAGTCAAGCAAGACGAAGCTGGAAAAAGTTCAGAGGTATGCCACAAGACTAGTCTCAGAACTAAGGCATGAGTTATGAGGATAGACTACGTGAACTACACCTCACTTCGCTGGAAGACAGAAGAGCTAGGGGAGACGTGATCACCACATGCAAAATTCTCAGGGAAATTGACAAGGTGGACAAGGATGGATTATTTAACACGGGTGGCACACGCACAAGGGGACACAGGTGGAAGCTGAGTACCCAAATGAGCCACAGAGACATTAGAAAGAGCTTTTTCAGTGTCAGAGCAGTTAGTAAATGGAATGCACTAGGATGTGATGTGGCGGAGGCTGACTCCATACACAGTTTCAAATGTAGATATGACAGAGCCCATTAGGCTCAGGAATCTGTACATCAGCTGATTGACGGTTGAGAGGCGGGACCAAAGAGCCAGAGTTCAACCACCTGTAAGGACAGTTAGGTGAGTACAGTGACCACAACACAGCAGTTGCAACATCAGGATCTGCGGGTTGGTACAAGAATTCAACCAACTACGAACCACTTAGTTTGATGAATGGGAGCAATAGAGCAACAGAAGTACACTTACATCGCATCAGGCTTGGATACCCATGTGCATGGGAAATAGGCTTACAGGTTCCGTAAGATGGGAGGAAATGTCAGTACTGTGGAAAAATGCCCGACAGACCACTGGAACATTATTTAACACAGTGCACAGTTACAAACCCATTAAGATTTCAACTTAGATTCAACAGAGCAGAAGTTGTTAAACACATATGGCAAAATCTTACTGAAGCGACCATACGAGTCATAAATACTCATACTCCGCCCAAGTAAAACAGAAACAAGCAACACTTAGTGGGCCAGCCAGAGGCTTAAGGCCCACACAGGAATATCCTTGCAAAAAAAAAAACACGCTTATCTTGGCAGACATCTTTGTTTCCCCCATAAATGCAAATCTGAAACTGAAGTTTTGCAAGTTAGAGGCTACTGCTGGTTTGCAATTTGTCATCCAGCAAATACCAACGTAATATTCAACAATGGAACTGTTAAATCAAAATCAAATCAAAATGTTTATTCAGGTAAAGTACATACATACAAGGTGAGATACAAACATGATAGATCTAGTATATGCAAAGCCTAAAGCCATTATTACGCAAAGCGTTTCGGGCAGGAAACTTAGACTAAAACTTAAGAGTATAAATACTACACTAATTAATGGAGACGCGTAGGGTAGAGATTGATGGGTGGGAGGTGGGAGGGGACAGGCAGCCTCGCCCCACCCTGTGTTCACACTCAGTGTTGGTGCTGGCAACAGCCTCAGGCTAGGCTTTCTGTCCATTATGCAGGAGCTGTCCTCGCTACACGCCCGCCTGCATGCCTCACTCAGGGACATACCTTCACACGAACAAGGGGACACAAGTGGAAACTGAGTACCCAATGAGCCACAGGGACGTCAAAAAGATTTTTTCGGTGTCAGAGTAGTTAACAATTTTAGAGAGTTAGGCTCTCGACTACTCTTACCATTGTAGGTGGAATGCATTAGGCAGTGATGTGGTGGAGGCAGACTCCATACACAGTTTCAAATGAGATATGATAGAGCCAGTAGGCTCAGGAATCTGTACACCAGTTGATTGACAGTTGAGAGGCGGGACCAAAGAGCCAGAGCTCAACCCCCGTAAGCACAACTAGGTGAGTACACACATACTCACGTACTAATGTCAGCCCAAGCTTTCGTGCATGTAGTGCGATGTATTTTACCTGAGGGCCACCATATTTCTAGTGGTGACCTTAAGAGGATGGGCTGGGTTTTCCAACCTCAAGAAACCGTCGTACAAAGTGTCCTTATCCTAACCTACCGGAGGACCCAAAACAGAAACGGGACAGTACGTCACTTTCGCGCGCCGCTTCCATTTTCTAGTACGGCATTTTTTGGCTTTAGAGTATACGTCAAATTATGCATGTTGGTGGTTTTGTAACACTGTAACACTCACTCACCAATGTATGTACTTTCTCAACCCAATGTACCTTCTTGTAAGTAAATAAGTAAATAAATAATTAAATAAATAAGTAAGTGACAGAAGAGAGCAGTGTTAGTGTCTGCAGACTTAACACTTGTGTTCTTTAAGTTTGTCATTCAGTGTACGGCCAGTTTCGCCAAAGTAAGTGACGTACGTGGCTTTCCAGAAAAGCTACGTGTCCCACTTTCAACAGACTGGCACCGGTGAAGGCTACAGCCGGCCCGGCCATAAAAGCTAGAAGCCTTAATATGGTCCGCCATCATCAAATAACCCCGAGAATACATCTTTTATCCTCACGCTCGATCCCCGGCTTTCAGTTCTTAGTGTGTGTTCGCCTTAACTCCCAGCTGACCCCAACACTGTCTTAAACTAAACTCAGAGAGCGATCGAGGTCACCACACCTCTTACACAGGGGGAAATTAAAGCTATACCCAACAGGTAATCAATAAAACCATGTTTGAGTAACGTTAAATCAACATTAGATATTTACACCAAGCACCACCGTCCCTTACGACAAGCACCACCTGCCTCTCACACCAAGCTGTCCTTGCAACAAGCACCACCTGCCCTGCACAAGCACCACCTGCCCTTGCAACAAGTACCACCTGCCCTTGCAACAAGCACCACCTGCCCTTGCAACAAGCACCACCTGTCCTTGCAACAAGTACCACCTGTCCTTGCAACAAGCACCACCTGCCCTTGCAACAAGCACCACCTGCCTCTCACATCATGCCCTAGCCTCCATTACGTCAAACACCAATTCAATTTAATTAAAATGTTTTATCCATAAATGTTCACATAAATAGTTGCGTGAGTTTCTACAAAAGTACAGTAAATTATTTACTTAATTTAGCATGTACATGTACATGTCATAATAATAGATAACATGTAATAATTGTCATTATAAATATTGATAACTAGGATTAGGATCTCCATTTATCAGTGATTTAAAAAATTCTTGAGAGTTGTCAGATTCAGACTCATCAATGTCGTGATGGACACCACAATCATCACACGCACCAATGAACACTTGAGGCCATATTCATTCGAGAGCGGATACCAGTAATCAACATTCAGATGAATTCAACATGGAGCACACTTGTGTTTGATGGCTCTCCTTGACCCAGAAGGAAGATACGGTAGACAACCATTAGCTGATGCTAGAGCAGAAGAAGTTGTTAAACACATGGCGCAAAATCTTACTGAAGCGACCATACGAGTCATAAATACTCATACTCCGCCCAAGTAAAACAGAAACAAGCAACACTTAGTGGGCCAGGCTTAAGACCCGCGCAGAAATATCTCTGCCAAAATAAAATAAAAAAGGTAATGTTAGGCACAATCACCTCACCCTATTTATCGTTGCTCTCTACAATTCAGGACTACTTATTCGTAGGTGAGGTGAACCCACGTTTATAAATTTTTACAGTAAATTTCAGAGTATTTTACGGGCTCACCATAGCCCGTGCTACATGGACACTTCGTTCTGAGTAGCTAAATCTAAAACAACAACAATTCAGAGCTCAGTAGCTTCACATTCCAATAAGTGTGCAACAGTGGCGCCTCTGCATCTATTCCACAGATATGACACTCTTTAACTATTGGGTTTATTACCTTCCAGTAGCACTTGTAACCAAGTCTGAGTCCGTGTATGGCTACTGCAATGTTTCTTTGCCGTAAACATTCCAGAGACATTTCAGTGGCCATACACAGACTCAGACTTGGTTGCAAGTGCTGCTGGGAGGTAATAAACCCAATAGTTAAGTGTCATATTTGTGGAACAGATGCAGAGGCGCCACTATTGCACTACTTACTGGAATGTGAAGCTACTGAAGCCCTGCGCATCAAACTCAACATTAATCCAACGACAGCAACTATATTAGATTTAAATTCCCAGGAACTACAATGATTAGAAAAGCAGTTGAAGAATGGGATACACTAGTGAACACTGTGCATCTAAATCCGCCACCAAGATAATGTTATTAAAACAAGACTAAAACCAGTGCGCCAAAACAAAGCGAAAAAGAACGGGAAAAGGAAAAACCCCACCTCCTTTAAAATTTGACCCCAATATCACAGTAACTTGGTTATCGCGAATAACCGACCTCAATTACAGGCTCACTATAGCCCGTGCTACATGGATATTTCGTTCCGAGTTGCTAAATCTAAAGCAACAACAACTATAATCTCTTAGTATACCTGTGTCCTTAGGCACATATTTCTGAAGGTGTCACATTGTTGGTGAAATTGTGGAGAAATGAAAAGATTAAGTGATTTCTTCACCCCTCTGCTGTAGATGGTAGAAGATATTTACTTAGAATGGACACTAAGAGATGCATTTCCTTGACCCCTGTCAACATAATCAAAGGCAGAGTTGAAGAGGATACAAGTTTTTGAGCACCGAGAATATAGCCAGGGTGAGTGGAAGGTAAAGTACCTTACTAAATTGCATCACGCAACTGTGATTTCTGTGTGTAATAAAGTACCTTACTTATGGGCCAATAGACCATTGTAGCTTACCATTGTCCTATGCTTCCATGATGGCTTGGGCAGTATGTTGATATTTTGTAGTGTTCAAGATGGCAGTGTAAGCTGGGTGTTGATAGTTGGCTGGGGTTTGTTTGATGTGTAATGCCTCGCTAATGTCCACTCTTTTGCTCTATCTGTCGATTATTTTGGTGTTGTTTGTCAGGACATCTTTAGGGATGATTTGGTTATGTGTAGCGATATATGTTCCTTGATAAGGGCTTGCTGTTCGTGCGTTGTTAGGTGCCTTTGAAGGAGATGTTGCTTTGACAATATATATATATTGAGATCGTTGGGCTGAGAGTCCCATTGGCCATGCTGGCCTGTGACATGTGTCATCCAGGAACCGTTATCCCTGTTGACACATCCGTTGCCTACTGACGTGTGTCATCCAGGAACCGTTATCCCGTTGACACATCCGTTGCCTTCTGACGAGTGTCATCCAGAACCCTGTTATACCTGTTGACACATCCGTTGCTTTCTGACGTGTGTCATCCAGGAACCGTTATCCCTGTTGACACCTCCGTTGCCTCCTAACGTGTGTCATCCAGGACGCCTGAGTCACGGTGACACGCCGGCTGCTGGTAACGTTTCGTCTGAACCTCCCTCAGCTTCCATCGCCTCACCCGCTGTGAACGAGATAGATATTATCTTAAAAAAATAACTATCGCGGGATTATATCGATCGCAGTTTTCGTTTCATGTTTATTTTGTACTAGTTCTTTCACAGACTAAGCNAAGAATGAAACCAAGAAAAATATCTTACAATAAATAATAAAAATTAATCCATGCTGGGGGGGATGCAATAATTGAGGATGGTGGTGTTGATAGTTGTAGTAGTTGTGCTTAAATGTCTATAAGTTACTTATGGACAAGTGAGACAGCTCTTTATGCTTTGCCTATTAGCCTTGTTGAATTTGGTGTATTTTATTTTAACTTTCCTGACATTCCAGTATTTTGTTATATCTGGCCATGAAGTTGCATATGGAGGTGCTTCCGCAGATTCTTCTTTCAGTGTATTCACCTAGTTGTGCTTGAAGGGGATGAGCTTCGAATCTTTTGTTCCGCCTCTCAACCGTCAATCAACTGGTGTACAGGTTCCTGAGCCTATTGGGCCCTATCATACCTTGCGGTGGCTCTGGAGTCCCCACAGCCTGGTCCCCAACTAGGCCTCCTAGTGCATCATACTGTATAATACTAACATTTACAACAGTGTATGTAGTGTATTACACTTTTTACCTACTTGTATAGGCAACAAATATTTCCTGCTGAAGTTTCATTGATTCATTAGCTTCACCAGTTTCCATTGAAGTCCATTTGTAATATTTTCATTCAATTTAAAGCAGCTGCTCTTATCCACCTTGTCTGTTCCATTTAATATTTTGTGTTCAGTGACCATATCTCCTCTGTGCCTCTCTTCTACGGTAGTGAGATAAAATTCCCTCAACCTTATCTCTAAACTTTTTCATGTATAGTTTTTTGATGGTTCCATTTCATTCCACCAAAATCCCATGGTGGACCTGCATACACTAATAATCTATTGGCATCACATAGGCTGTGTAGTGTGTTTTGAAAGTCTTTGTTAAGAGTGTCTAAACTCTGGCATTTGCCAGCTTCCTCGTATGCTGCATACAATTGGCTTCACTCTCAACTCGCACTATCATATATATGTCACAACATACATAGTCATACAAGCCAGGGATGGCTGCTTATTTGGCATAGTGTATAGTATTTTCAAATTATTAAACATATCTCCAATACAAGCATGAAACTCACTGACAAAGCCTTCATACCTGAATACAATCGAGAGCCGACACTACAATCTTTGCTGATTTAGACTGACAGGCTAGTTCAAACGGCAGGAAGTGTTTCTCTGCATCCAGCTGTGGAGCGTCACTTTTGGGCATAGGCAAAGCAGCAGAACCACCCGTACCGGAGCCATTTTCTGGCCATCCCAGCTCACTACGCAATTCCTCTGTTGGTAGAAAACGAGGCTAAATTGGAAAAGAGGACACCAGCAAGTATCATTATGCAGATTTTTACTCTGCTTTATGTGGTCCCAAGTTCCAACACTATTTATAGCACTTTAAAAATATTATTTTATTGTATATTTAATCATGATTCATCTAATATCCTAAGATGGATTACAAGTACAGTAAACTAAAACACTACAAGAATTCAAACTACAGTTCAGTAAATTATATGGTAGTGAAAACATACATATACAGTATATAGTCATTTAAATGCAAAACCACAAGTAGAAACAGATTTATATTTATCAAATACAAGTTTGGGAACCAATGAGTAATGGAAGGAAGGATAAGACGAGAAAAGAAACCGAGGACAAAAGTGGTAGAAAAATGGGGAGAAAATTAATTAAGGAGGTGTTTTTGGTAGTTTACAAGTACAGTAATTATCAATAGAAGGCATCAAGCCAGGAAGACCATTTAGCACCAAAGAATAATTTTATGTTACCAAGAGCTTGTTCCACAGCTCTTTTCAGCTGGGAATGATGTGACCTGCGTATTTCCTTCTCTCCGTAAATTTTTTCCAAGGCCCGAAGCATAAACATCCTGGCAGAGGGTGCCGAGTTCATTCTACTGCATCCTGAAATGTAAAGTTTGAGGCTTTATATATATGGGGAATTATGAATACTGCACAGTTGGCAGAATTACTTGGTGCCAAGCCCTTCAAGTGGTCTAACATTCTAGGCTTGTCTTTGATACTGGTGCTGATTGTTGGGGGCTTACTTTGTACACATATACTGTACAATCTGTGCTAATCTCTCACCTTTCTACAAGTGCCTTCTTATGTCCATTTTAATATCTAATATTATAGATCTTTCTTGGCCTGATGTGCCACCACTAATACTACTACTATTCTCTTGTCAACTATAATTAAGTCTTTTATCCCATTTTCTTTTCATTATTAACCCTGGATTCTACAAAGCTTTCAAGAGTTGGAGCACAAAACAATGGAATGAAGAAACATTGGCAGCCGTCGTAAGTATATGTCTGTCATAAAGAGTATCTTGTAAGTCAGGGATGACCCCCCTCCTTGTACTGGTATACCACCTGCCCTTTTAGAATGCATACATTTTGAATGCTGTTCTAGCATGTCAAAAGTTCTCAAACAGTTAATGTAGTAATATGAAGGACTTTTCATGTGATATATACAGCAATCTCCAGCACAATCATTCAGTTGAAAATACCATACTGAACTGCTTTACTCTGTGGAAAATGAAAAAGACTTAGGAGCCATAAAGGGAAGTGGTGATTAATGATAAGCTATAAAAAATTTTTTTTACAATCATTCCAGTGCACTTTTCTCCACAAATCATATATTAACCCATGGACACAAAACTGTACTGTCCTATGTATACTCTTACAACTTCTTTTGCAAAAATTACTTACCAACCCTTGGATACCAAGCAGGTATGTAAGCTATTTTTAGTAAGTAAGCTATGTATGTCATTTTTTTTTAATTTTCCATATACAATATACATATACAACAGCAGGGTACCATGAAAAGTCAAAATACAAAAACATTGCTGTTCTAACCCAACTCCACACACTAACAAAATGACTACTATTCTCACTCACTCTATTAATCATACACAGTACATCCTGCATATACATGCAGGAGTTTCTCGACTTCCTGTCCTTTCCTTCCTCTCACACAACTTCTGTAAACTCTCAACCTTCCATAATTTATTCTCTATATATGTATGTATGTATGTATGTATGTATGTATGTATGTATGTATGTATGTATGTATGTATGTATGCCCAAACCACTGAATAAGTTTGCTCTTTATGTTTCTGTATAATGTCTTTATTTACAATATTATTAATGATAATATTTAATTGATAGCAATCATACAGGATCGGATTACATTGATTTTGTAGCAGGTATTGGTATTGTTTATAAAGCCACTAATCACATGCAGCATTTCAGATTTATTCCATATCCGCCACTATCAATTTCCTACACTCATCATTCTCTTTGCTATACAATCAGTCATGTAAAGAATTTCTACTACTAGCACACTCCCCATTAATCAGATACATTACTATACATTCAAGTTTCATTTCTATACATCATAGTGGTCTGAACTATGCTTTCCAAAAGTCAAAATATTAATTTAATGTAACAATGACTTAATTAAAACTTAAGCAGTACCCAATAAATCCCTTACAAAGCCTTTGAACATTCATCCATAAGCACCACCAAGAGACACTTGGGATTATTCCTCATAAAAATCATAGGTAAATACAGGTAAAAGGCTGAACTTGTATTGCATGTAGTAAGCAGAGTCTGTACTGTGCACTGCAGGCAAGGCAGAAAATATAGAATGACACAAGGTTAGAGACAAATACATACTGTATTCACAACTTAGCACAGATGAAAACATGCAAAATTATACAATTCATTATGTTTGCATGAAAGATAATCTTATGAAGCTCAACACAAGCAACAATGCACAATTTAAAAATACAAAAATGGAAAAGTACATACATACATAAAAACAAAACAGGCAGTTGAAATTTAAGCATGAGCAAGCTAGACAAGTGAGAGCCATACCTTGGAAAGATGGCTCCGTCATTCTGGAGCCCAAAAGAGAAGAAAGGGAAATGAGCTGAGTATCATCTGTGCTTCTAATCAAAGCAGATTACATTCTTCTTCTTAGATGAGCGTATAATAAGGCCTGTAACAACAAAATAAAACTGCTAACTTATAACAAATGTTGCTACTAAGAGGAAGAAGAATCTAAGAGCACGAAAACTTAAGACTTGAATGGAAAATGGGAAGACGTAACATAAAAGGTACTACAGTACTGTAGCAAATATCTTTCAAGTCTTGACTGATAAGATTGAAGCTTCTTATGGCTTATTACTATTACAGTGCCAGTTACTGCTTACAGCTAATAAAAACAACAATTTAACTCAGTAACTACAGCAATAACCAGCACATGTCCACATGGAAGCAAGTACTCTAACTTACCACAATGTTCTGGGAAAAATAATACTGAAATTATAATTTTTTTTTACAGCAGTGCTTAAGATAATGAAACTGCCAGTTGACGGTATATAACCAAAAGTATTTGTTTAATATTGTAGTCCTCACATTATTAATTAAACTATGTTTTTGGTAGCACTGCATTCACAAAAGAAACACAGTATTTTAAGTTCCACAATATAATCTTTAATAAGGTTTGATATTGTTCAAACATATTTAATACTACTGTATTATCATTAAACAGTCATGGCATACACTGTACTAAACTAGTTAACTACATAACATTTTCATAGCCCAGTGTAGATATCAATACAGTACAGCATCATAAACAGCCTGTACAGTACATCTTCTCAGGTCAATATACAGTAGAAGAGCATTGAAATTCGGATTGACTGATATCAACTGAATTCTGGATTTGCGACTACAGTACCAGATTTTAGATACCTGTTGCTAGCAAGCGTGCTCCTTCGACATTTATGGTTCATTGATATACTCAATATACTTTTTTTTTACTTAAGATTTATCTTTGATTTCCATTCTATGTGATTAATATGTTATTTATCATTATGTAACACTTAGGTCTCTATCACAAATCACAGTATTTCTAGTAAAACATTACTAAATCTGTTATAATTCATTTTTTATCACTACAATGATTAATGGTGCAGTTTTTTTGATGATGATTTAGTGCTATAATAATGCCTTACATAAAATTATTTAGATTATGTTAATTAATGCAATTGCAATTTGAAATATGGCAAACAAATGCAACTGCACTTGTTTGGACAACATGCACAAGTACCACCACCTCCTCACTGTTATAATTAGTACTGCTGAATGTTGCTTGTACAGTATTCTCAAAAAGGTTAAATTCATTTTATGAGTACTGGAGTTATGGTTAATATAATTTGCATTGTAACAGAATCATGCTTGAAGGTTCATTTGTCTCAAGCCATGCAAATTTTAGACCAGAAAAGCTAAGTCTTGAATTTTAAGATATTTTAAGTCTGACAAAACTAGCAATACATAAACAACGAATATGGGAAAAGGGATAGCCTATGAGAGCCTTCCGGTAAAAACAGCTGAAGTGCTTCTGGGCCACATGCTGCAAACCGTAGCACTCCTTCAAACATAAATAAAGCCTTTCAGAAAATAACTGTACATGTATAAACATTCTGCAAAACAGTGTCAATCATGCAACAAGCAACACATTTACAAAGAAGCCACAAACCCCAAAACATAATACAGTAAAACTAATTATAATAATTCATTGTGTTAGGGGGACAGACAGCCAGAGTATATTTACATGTTGGGCTTGTATTGCAGTCCATCCTGGAGGTTGAACTACTGACCCTCCCCAGGATGCAACCCTACAACAAGCTGACTAACTCCCGAGTACCTATTTACAGCTAAGCAAAGAGTGGCATTAGATGACAGGAAATGCGCCAAACCATTTCTGTTCCACCTGGGATTCGAACCCGGAATTTCCAGTTGCGAAACGAAAATGAACGCCACTTGACTACTAAGACCCTAAAATGTACAAGACCACTGAATATTTTAATATCGGTGTTATGAACAACAACTTGGAACAAAGCCAACTATTACAACAATGAAGGCTGAGTAGATGCAGATAAGTCTAGTCATATTATACAGCTTGTCACAATTGAATGATTACTGATAGATAAGTGTTAAGACTTATGAAGGTTGAATGTACAATAGATAGAAAAAGAGGTGATAAAGATCGAGCAGAAATATCACAAGAAATGAAGAGGTGGGCGACTGCTTAACACTGAAACAAGTTTAAACAAGTTGTCATTGTTTAAAATTTAAGACAATTTTGATACCATACAAAATATAGCAAATCTTTTGTAGCATACAAATGCTACAAGAGATAAATGGCAGAACATGATTTTAAGATAAAACTTAAGTCAGTTTAAAAAATAGTTTACAAGGAAAAGCTGATAAAATGTACAAGACCACTGATAAAATGTACAAGACCACTCATATGAGAAATGATAGGCAGGATTCAATGAGATTTTATAATTAATATGAAATCAGATGTTAAATGTGCCGAAGAACAGAGGTGACAAAATTGCAGATTACATAGACAAAATATGTTCTTTCAAATTTGTATATTGAAATTTAAGGACAAAATAATAAATGCAGGGGGTTAAAGAAAAACTCAGAAATAGGCTGCAGCAAAGGCAAAAAGACTTGCTTGAGCCAGGCTTGAGTCTTGACTTGTGATAACTTGATCCAACAGGCGGTTGCTTGGAGCGGCCCACAGGCCCACATATCCACTACAGCCTAGTTGGTCCGGCACTTCTTGCAAGAACCTATATAAGTGCCTCTTGAATACATCCACCTTTGTTCCAGCAATATTTCTAATGCTTGCTGGGAGGTGTTAACCAACTGTGGACCTCTAATGTTCAATGTTCTCTGAGTGTGCCCATGGCACCTCTAGTGTGGTTGCTTGTTACACATAATGGTGTGGAACAGTAGCTTGTTTTATGTAAAGATGTGGAACAATAATAAATGGCACTTTTTAGTGCTGACCTATCAGTGAATATGGGGAAGTGCAATCTATCTTTTTATGAGCCGATTGCAAGCCTCCAAGCCTTTCATACTTGGAGCACTAATTAACTCTTGACACTTGGAAGTTCTTGTCCTATTTTGTATAAAATTTGTCGTTGAAAGTGGCTTCAACAACAAATATGATGACAATGCTCCAGACATCATTGGATAACAAACTGTAGAGAAATCCTAGCTTTCAGACTTCTCCAAGATAGTAATGTAATTCGATATTTATCAATAAAAATAAACCACCTTAAGGACTGGAAATAAGCTATGATAGACAAAGGCTAGGGAAAAGCTACATCACACGGATCAATTATAAAGGGATAACATAACTAGAAGTATGTAAACAGTATGCAGATGAGGAGTCACAATAACGTGGCTGAAATATGTTGACCAAACCACATACTAGAAAGTGAAGGGACGACGACGTTTCGTGGTCCTGGACCATTCTTCAGTTGATTGTGAGTTCTCACAATCGACTTGAGAATGGTCCAGGACAGACCGAAACGTCATCGTCCCTTCACTTTCTAGTATGTGGTTTGGTCAACAATATGTAAACAGTAGTGATAATTTTTTAGCCTGTATTTAATCTTGTTTAATGCCCCACAGGCCTGTATGAATCTCTTAAGTAATTGTTTATTATTCAGATAATGATGTAATTCCCCATGAGATAGCCTTGCGTACAGTGTTATAGTCCACTCTCCTATGCTAAGCATATTACAAACCTTGCCAATGCCCAGAAATTGAAAATTTAATATGTCAAGCATAGACTTTTACTTTGTTAAGAAATTTTTTAATAACCAAACTTAACATGAACAGATGCCTGATTAATTATAACTAACAACATTCATCACTGCTTTAATACACTGAGCAAGTGAAATATATTTGAAAGATATCTTTTTGATAAATGTTATAACTATTCTACATGCTTACCTGAATTTTCCCCATAGCCACTATCTCTATAGTGGCCTCGACAAGGCCATGAAGCCAGTGGCTTGTCAAAGATCCCCCCAATTTGTCCTAATGATTTTATCAAGCTGGACTCTGAAATTCTGCATTTTTTTTGGTATTTATGCTTGGATGGGTCAGCAGTTTAATGGATTTATAACCCTATGGGTGAAAAAGTATTTCCTGTTGTGTGGCTTGAAACCATTGCTGTTTCTCTGTGTTACATCTGACATTTTAAAGATGTTGTCCAGATCAATATCCTCCAAATTGTTCAGTATTTTAAAGTTCCTATGAGATCCACCCTGTCATGCCTGGTTTGCAGTGTTGTTAGCCCTGTAATTCCTGGTATGAGAGTTGCTTTAAGTTCTGGAATGATTTTTGTTGCACGGTGTTGAGCTTTCTCTAAAGCAACTACTGTATGTCTTTTTGGCAATTACCTAAGTGTAATTACCTGGTGATGAGGTCTCTGTGCTTGGACACAATAATACAAGTGGAGCACACCAGAGATCTATTCAAGTTTAATAAGCATATTTTCCTTAAAGTCAAATGTTCGCTTGACTATTCCTAGGGTTTTGGTTGGCTTTTCTTACTGCAGCTGCCACTTGTGCACCTTTCAGTGATTTGTCAATTCTGTGTTCAGGGTCCTTCTTTTTCTTCATTCTACTGCAAGGAAATGTTGTTAATTTGGTAGTTGAGACATCAACTGTTAAGCCCCATATGCAAGGTCTTCCATTTTTCAATAATAAATAGCTTTTGCCAGGCTTTCAACTACAGTACTGTATTTGTGGAGTTGGAGACCTCTTTGTAATGCCTCAATCTCATTTTAATTTCTCACTTTACCATAAATCTTAGTGCCATCCGCAAATCTGATGATGTGGTTTATAATATTCTCATATGTCATTGTTGTGGATGAAAAAAAAAAAGTTTCCCCATAACGGACCTTTGTGGTACCCCATTCAATCCATTTCTCCAGTCAAATTAATATCCATCGAGGACAACCTTTTGCTTTCTTTGTTTTAACCATTGTTTTATCCTTTCTAGTATTCTAACGTTTATTCCACATTCCTGTAATGTCCTTGCCAGCACCTCATGTAGCAACAAACATGTAGCTTGTGCTACATAAGGTGCTACATGTTATGAAACATGTAGCACCCAACGAAAAATTTCAGCAAAATCAATGTATATTACATCTACTGGAAGCCCTTTGTCTGAATAGCTGGTTACATTTATAAAAATATGAGCAGGTAAGGCAGGAACTACTTTTAACTAACCTACGTTGCAATTACAATAGGTTCACTACATTATTCACCTTTGTGAAAAAAAGCTGCACTTGGGCTGCTAATGTGTGTGTCATATTGTGATAGGTTTCCTTTTCAACTGCGTGAGAAGTAAGTAATTATCAATAGAAGGCACCAAACCGGGAAGGCTAAAGCTGCAGGTTAACTGCACTATTTCTGGACGAATTTGTAAGACTACGCAAGACTACTCGACTGAAAACTAATTAAATGGGCCACAACAGGTGTACGCTCCACACTGGACCCCCAGGGATTTATTTACCAAACACTAATCTTAGAAACTATGACTTGTACAACTACATTAACAGCTAATGTTTATTTTTAGAAAGATTGCACACTAATAAACTGCTCTTGTGAGGCAACGGGGAATGACTTAATTCCCGATGAGACGAGAGCACCAAGACTCACCTCTGAGACGTGACAATCTTCCTTACTACCACCACCACCAACCTCTTTATCATCCTCTACCCAACATACAGTCAACCTTTACCAGGTAGTCGAGCCCTAAGTTAATGTCTCGGGGTAGTAAATTAACCTACCTGTCAGGAATAGGTAAAGAGAATGCTAATCAAGGAAAAAAAGGATCAGTTTATGTGCGGCCAAGAACACCATATTTCGCTAACCCGAAGTACTGTGTGCAGAGCGGCGCTACCGTTACCGGCCGTGTATTAGGGTATGTCTATGATATAATTAACAGAGGTAAATAAATATGTTGATGACGTGTCTGCCACCAACGCCTACCTCAAACAGCTGATTACCTCCTCACGGCTGGGCGGCCATCTTGAGGTCGCTTGCCCGCCAAAACGCTGTCCTGGACCACTACTACAGAGAACGACATATAGATGGTACTCTATTATATTATTTATTTGTACACATACTGGGTCCCATCGCCAGGGATCTGCTGAAGATCTGAAACATATGTTACGTTTATGGAGATACCACCTAGGTACCTAAGCCATCTATTAATCTTTTTACTGGATGCATCCCACAACAGCTGCCTAGCTTCCAGGAATCTATTTAATGCTAATCTTTGTCAAATTTTCTTACAATGTATCTGTTACTGTTTCTTAAATTTTGCTAGAAATTACCTACTTAAAATTATCTGTTAGATAAAGGACCTGCCCGAAACACTGTAAAGCCACTAACATGCATAGCGTTTCGGGTAGGTCCTTAATCTAACAGATAATTTTAATTAGGTAATTTTTAGCAAATTGAAAAAAATGAACAGATACATGGTAAGAAATTTGAAGAAAATTAGTAGGTACACTTTAGTAAAATTTGAGGATTATCGACATACATTGTAGCATAATTTGAGGATTATTTCTAAGTAAATTGTATTAAAATTTGCGTTCAACATAATAACCATGAAATAAGATGATGGCAGTGACAATAGTGAAGTTATATATCTACCTTGAGGCTACCTTGAGGTGCTTCCGGGGCTTAGCGTCCCCGCGGCCGGTCGTCGACCAGGCCTCCTGGTTGCTGGACTGATCAACCAGGCTGTTGGACGCGGCTGCTCGCAGCCTTACGTATGAGTCCCAGCCTGGTTGATCAGGTATCATTTGGAGGTGCTTATCCAGTTCTCTCTTGAACACTGTGGGGATTGCCAGTTATTGCCAGCTATATGGCTTAGGCACATATTTTTGGGCAGCAAGGATACCGTACGAGTGTGAAGCACTTGGTAGCAAACTATGAGGACATGTGACAGATGGAAATCACGACAGATGGGGAACTTTGGATAAGCCGCCGTCGAGGCCACTAGAGAGATAGTGGCCCTCAGGTAAATTCAGGTGTATAAGATTCTCAATGGGCATGACAGTTTGACAGAAAAATAATTTAATATTGGAGTCACAAAGTTATAAGTAGACGATTCCACTCCAACGAAGCAAAATACATTTTCTTTAGTCTAAACTAAACTTTAATCGACTTCTAAAAATATGGAATACCTTATCAGGTGACATAAGAAAGTAATTATTAAAAGAATTCTTTAGGGATATAATTAAAAAATAATTTAGTGCATGCATTTGAAACAAATATGAGATAATTACTTCTAAAAAATACAAGCCTTCCACGGTATCACTCTATAGGTTTTCCATACATAGCCTAACTTTGGGCTAAACCCAACCACTTGGGCTGGATGGTAGAGCCACGGTCTTGCTTCATGCAGGTCGGCGTTCAATCCCCAACCGTCCAAGTGGTTGGGCGCCATTCCTTCTCCCCGTCCCAGCCCAAATCCTTATCCTGACCCCTTCCAAATGCTATATAGTCGTAATAGCTTGGCGCTTTCTCTTGATAGCCTCCTTACCATTCCTAGTTTTGGCTATCGTCTGTTTGTGTTTGAATTAATTTGTAATCAGTTATTTGTAAAACCACAAGTGCTTAAGGCTGTGTATAAGAGGGCCAGAGGTACCTCAGTACTTTATGGTTATATCAGCACGTAGGTGTGAGCAAGAGTCTCACGCTAAGCAGTTTGATGTAGAATTCTCTAGTGAGATCATGACTCACCGGCCACGGTATCACTACGCTTATGTTAACATTGCAGACGAAACTGCAAAATTTGCAACTAAGAGAAGAAATGTAGACATTTACATACCACAGAGTTTATCACAGATTAAGAAAGTAATTAGAAACAGAGCAATTCAAAAGATGTACAGTACAGATGGAGGGTCAGGACAGAGGAGGATAGTATGAGGCTACATGATTAAAATTGAAATAAGTTTATTGAGGTAAAATACCACAAAGGGATGAGGTAGCTCAAGCTATTCTCACCCCGTTCAGTACATCGTGTTAATACATACATAGATACACATCACAAGCAATAAACGTATTACCGAACAGGCTACAAGATGACCTAGACAAAAGGAATGGTTCGACTAAGTTCAACCCAAGTAAATGTAGATAATGAAACTAGGAGGAGAAACTAGGAGGCCAGTCACTGGATACCGAATGGGAGATGAAGTCCTTCACGAAACTGACAAAGAGAAAGATCTGGGAGTTGATATCATGCCAAACCTGTCTCCTGAAGCCCACATCAAAAGAATAACATCAGCAGCCTATGCGAGGCTGGCTAACATTAGAACTGCTTTCAGAAACCTGTGTAAGGAATCCTTCAGAACCTTGTATACCATATGTAAGTATTCTAGTCAAGCACAAGACGAAGCTGGAAAAGTTCAGAGGTATGCCACAAGACTAGTCTCAGAACTAAGAGGCATGAGTTATGAGGATAGACTCGTGAACTACACCTCACTTCGCTGGAAGACAGAAGAGCTAGGGGAGACGTGATCACCACATGCAAAATTCTCAGGGAAATTGACAAGGTGGACAAGGATGAATTATTTAACACGGGTGGCACACGCACAAGGGGACACAGGTGGAAGCTGAGTACCCAAATGAGCCACAGAGACATTAGAAAGAGCTTTTTCAGTGTCAGAGCAGTTAGTAAATGGAATGCACTAGGATGTGATGTGGCGGAGGCTGACTCCATACACAGTTTCAAATGTAGATATGACAGAGCCCATTAGGCTCAGGAATCTGTACATCAGCTGATTGACGGTTGAGAGGCGGGACCAAAGAGCCAGAGTTCAACCACCTGTAAGGACAGTTAGGTGAGTACAGTGACCACAACACAGCAGTTGCAACATCAGGATCTGCGGGTTGGTACAAGAATTCAACCAACTACGAACCACTTAGTTTGATGAATGGGAGCAATAGAGCAACAGAAGTACACTTACATCGCATCAGGCTTGGATACCCATGTGCATGGGAAATAGGCTTACAGGTTCCGTAAGATGGGAGGAAATGTCAGTACTGTGGAAAAATGCCCGACAGACCACTGGAACATTATTTAACACAGTGCACAGTTACAAACCCATTAAGATTTCAACTTAGATTCAACAGAGCAGAAGTTGTTAAACACATATGGCAAAATCTTACTGAAGCGACCATACGAGTCATAAATACTCATACTCCGCCCAAGTAAAACAGAAACAAGCAACACTTAGTGGGCCAGCCAGAGGCTTAAGGCCCACACAGGAATATCCTTGCAAAAAAAAAAACACGCTTATCTTGGCAGACATCTTTGTTTCCCCCATAAATGCAAATCTGAAACTGAAGTTTTGCAAGTTAGAGGCTACTGCTGGTTTGCAATTTGTCATCCAGCAAATACCAACGTAATATTCAACAATGGAACTGTTAAATCAAAATCAAATCAAAATGTTTATTCAGGTAAAGTACATACATACAAGGTGAGATACAAACATGATAGATCTAGTATATGCAAAGCCTAAAGCCATTATTACGCAAAGCGTTTCGGGCAGGAAACTTAGACTAAAACTTAAGAGTATAAATACTACACTAACTAATGGAGACGCGTAGGGTAGAGATTGATGGGTGGGAGGTGGGAGGGGACAGGCAGCCTCGCCCCACCCTGTGTTCACACTCAGTGTTGGTGCTGGCAACAGCCTCAGGCTAGGCTTTCTGTCCATTATGCAGGAGCTGTCCTCGCTACACGCCCGCCTGCATGCCTCACTCAGGGACATACCTTCACACGAACAAGGGGACACAAGTGGAAACTGAGTACCCAAATGAGCCACAGGGACGTCAAAAAGATTTTTTCGGTGTCAGAGTAGTTAACAATTTTAGAGAGTTAGGCTCTCGACTACTCTTACCATTGTAGGTGGAATGCATTAGGCAGTGATGTGGTGGAGGCAGACTCCATACACAGTTTCAAATGAGATATGATAGAGCCCAGTAGGCTCAGGAATCTGTACACCAGTTGATTGACAGTTGAGAGGCGGGACCAAAGAGCCAGAGCTCAACCCCCGTAAGCACAACTAGGTGAGTACACACATACTCACGTACTAATGTCAGCCCAAGCTTTCGTGCATGTAGTGCGATGTATTTTACCTGAGGGCCACCATATTTCTAGTGGTGACCTTAAGAGGATGGGCTGGGTTTTCCAACCTCAAGAAACCGTCGTACAAAAGTGTCCTTATCCTAACCTACCGGAGGACCCAAAACAGAAAACGGGACAGTACGTCACTTTCGCGCGCCGCTTCCATTTTCTAGTACGGCATTTTTTGGCTTTAGAGTATACGTCAAATTATGCATGTTGGTGGTTTTGTAACACTGTAACACTCACTCACCAATGTATGTACTTTCTCAACCCAATGTACCTTCTTGTAAGTAAATAAGTAAATAAATAATTAAATAAAATAAGTAAGTGACAGAAGAGAGCAGTGTTAGTGTCTGCAGACTTAACACTTGTGTTCTTTAAGTTTGTCATTCAGTGTACGGCCAGTTTCGCCAAAGTAAGTGACGTACGTGGCTTTCCAGAAAAGCTACGTGTCCCACTTTCAACAGACTGGCACCGGTGAAGGCTACAGCCGGCCCGGCCATAAAAGCTAGAAGCCTTAATATGGTCCGCCATCATCAAATAACCCCGAGAATACATCTTTTATCCTCACGCTCGATCCCCGGCTTTCAGTTCTTAGTGTGTGTTCGCCTTAACTCCCAGCTGACCCAACACTGTCTTAAACTAAACTCAGAGAGCGATCGAGGTCACCACACCTCTTACACAGGGGGAAATTAAAGCTATACCCAACAGGTAATCAATAAAAACCATGTTTGAGTAACGTTAAATCAACATTAGATATTTACACCAAGCACCACCGTCCCTTACGACAAGCACCACCTGCCTCTCACACCAAGCTGTCCTTGCAACAAGCACCACCTGCCCTTGCAACAAGCACCACCTGCCCTTGCAACAAGTACCACCTGCCCTTGCAACAAGCACCACCTGCCCTTGCAACAAGCACCACCTGTCCTTGCAACAAGTACCACCTGTCCTTGCAACAAGCACCACCTGCCCTTGCAACAAGCACCACCTGCCTCTCACATCATGCCCTAGCCTCCATTACGTCAAACACCAATTCAATTTAATTAAAATGTTTTATCCATAAATGTTCACATAAATAGTTGCGTGAGTTTCTACAAAAGTACAGTAAATTATTTACTTAATTTAGCATGTACATGTACATGTCATAATAATAGGATAACATGTAATAATTGTCATTATAAAATATTGATAACTAGGATTAGGATCTCCATTTATCAGTGATTTAAAAAATTCTTGAGAGTTGTCAGATTCAGACTCATCAATGTCGTGATGGACACCACAATCATCACACGCACCAATGAACACTTGAGGCCATATTCATTCGAGAGCGGATACCAGTAATCAACATTCAGATGAATTCAACATGGAGCACACAATTGTTTGATGGCTCTCCTTTGACCCAGAAGGAAGATACGGTAGACAACCATTAGCTGATGCTAGAGCAGAAGAAGTTGTTAAACACATGGCGCAAAATCTTACTGAAGCGACCATACGAGTCATAAATACTCATACTCCGCCCAAGTAAAACAGAAACAAGCAACACTTAGTGGGCCAGAGGCTTAAGACCCGCGCAGAAATATCTCTGCCAAAATAAAATAAAAAAGGTAATGTTAGGCACAATCACCTCACCCTATTTATCGTTGCTCTCTACAATTCAGGACTACTTATTCGTAGGGTGAGGTGAACCCACGTTTATAAATTTTTTACAGTAAATTTCAGAGTATTTTACGGGCTCACCATAGCCCGTGCTACATGGACACTTCGTTCTGAGTAGCTAAATCTAAAACAACAACAATTTCAGAGCTTCAGTAGCTTCACATTCCAATAAGTGGTGCAACAGTGGCGCCTCTGCATCTATTCCACAGATATGACACTCTTTAACTATTGGGTTTATTACCTTCCAGTAGCACTTGTAACCAAGTCTGAGTCCGTGTATGGCTACTGCAATGTTTCTTTGCCGTAAACATTCCAGAGACATTTCAGTGGCCATACACAGACTCAGACTTGGTTGCAAGTGCTGCTGGGAGGTAATAAACCCAATAGTTAAAGTGTCATATTTGTGGAACAGATGCAGAGGCGCCACTATTGCACTACTTACTGGAATGTGAAGCTACTGAAGCCCTGCGCATCAAACTCAACATTAATCCAACGACAGCAACTATATTAGATTTAAATTCCACAGGAACTACAATGATTAGAAAAGCAGTTGAAGAATGGGATACACTAGTGAACACTGTGCATCTAAATCCGCCACCAAGATAATGTTATTAAAACAAGACTAAAACCAGTGCGCCAAAACAAAAGCGAAAAAGAAACGGGAAAAGGAAGAAACCCCACCTCCTTTTAAAACTTTGACCCAAATATCACAGTAACTTGGTTATCGCGAATAACCGACCACAATTACAGGCTCACTATAGCCCGTGCTACATGGATATTTCGTTCCGAGTTGCTAAATCTAAAGCAACAACAACTATAATCTTAGTATACCTGTGTCCTTAGGCACATATTTCTGAAGGTGTCACATTGTTGGTGAAATTGTGGAAGAAATGAAAAGATTAAGTGATTTCTTCACCCTCTGCTGTAGATGGTAGAAGATATTTACTTAGAATGGACACTAAGAGATGCATTTCCTTGACCCCTGTCAACATTATCAAAGGCAGAGTTGAAGAGGATACAAGTTTTTGAGCAGCCGAGAATATAGCCAGGGTGAGTGGAAGGTAAAGTACCTTACTAAATTGCATCACGCAACTGTGATTTCTGTGTGTAATAAAGTACCTTACTTATGGGCCAATAGACCCATTGTAGCTTACCATTGTCCTATGCTTCCATGATGGCTTGGGCAGTATGTTGGATATTTTGTAGTGTTCAAGAAGATGGCAGTGTAAGCTGGGTGTTGATAGTTGGGGTTTGTTTGATGTGTAATGCCTCGCTAATGTCCACTCTTTTGCTCTATCTGTCGATTATTTTGGTGTTGTTTGTCAGGACATCTTTAGGGATGATTTGGTTATGTGTAGCGATATATGTTCCTTGATAAGGGCTTGCTGTTCGTGCGTTGTTAGGTGCCTTGAAGGAGATGTTGCTTTGACAATATATATATATTGAGATCGTTGGGCTGAGAGTCCCAATTGGCCATGCTGGCCTGTGACGTGTGTCATCCAGGAACCGTTATCCCTGTTGACACATCCGTTGCCTACTGACGTGTGTCATCCAGGAACCGTTATCCCTGTTGACACATCCGTTGCCTCCTGACGAGTGTCATCCAGGAACCCTGTTATACCTGTTGACACATCCGTTGCTTTCTGACGTGTGTCATCCAGGAACCGTTATCCCTGTTGACACCTCCGTTGCCTCCTGACGTGTGTCATCCAGGACGCCTGAGTCACGGTTGACACGCCGGCTGCTGGTAACGTGTCGTCTGGGAACCTCCCTCAGCTTCCATCGCCTCACCCGCTGTGAACGAGATAAGATATTATCTTAAAAAAATAACTATCGCGGGGATTATATCGATCGCAGTTTTCGTTTCATGTTTATTTTGTACTAGTTCTTTCACAGACTAAGCCGCGAGCAAATGTGCCGCTTCTCTTATTTTGAAAGTGTGTTGTGCTGGAAGTTGATGTTTACATACTGGTGTCTGGGAGTATAAAGGTGGCTGGAGGCCGCGACTCTAGCAGTCCCGGTCCAGCCTCGTCAGGAGCAGGACGCAGCTGCAGGTACTCTCATACACCATGGCGGTCAAAGTGCTACTTCTCCTTCTTATAGGTAAGTTTCCTGTCCCTGTTTCAAGCGTGTACGGAAGTATAAGCTGCCTTATATTAAACGAAAAAGATGCATACGTGAGTTACTTCATTTTGCTCGTCTTAAGTATCGAAGAATTGGTTAGTTTATATACTATTGAAATGGGCTTTATGAGAATGTTAATTTGGTGCATACTGCAAGCAGTAACACGGATAGCGTGTTGGTATTTCATTTTATATGCAATATTTTTACTTACAAACTCATGTATAAATTAACGTAATACTCAACATTGACAAATGAAATGAAAAGATATGTATTTGTCAATCATACACATGGTGTGTATAATATTTGATGTAAGTATGTAGGTGAAGGAGTTCTTCCTGCAGAGAATGATGGAGACGTGCTTACTGTGGTTGAAAATGTACTGGTGTGTTTAGAAGACGTAAAGTGAGAAGAACAATGTATACTTGAAATACCTGCAATGTGTGTGATCGACAAGACAGGAATTTGTGGAAGAGAAGTTGAGGGCAATGCCAGAGAAGGGAAGTGGCTGGATCAAGTAATGCTTTCCTTGGTTAAGAACAAGACAGGGAGAGAGATAGAGGGCTGGTGAGGCATGGTGGCAGGAGTCATTAAGAATTGCATATATCTTTCACTTTAAAAAGTGTGAATGGGAAGTATAAGCAATTGACACGAAACCTATAGCGATAGAAGTTTGTGGTGTAAATGTTGGCAGGCGTGTGTTCGATAATTTCTAAATGGTGGAAAAATTATTGAGTGAATGTGCTGGTTTCTCCTGATGTTGTGTGGTGTGCAAGACACAGAGACTGAATGGGTACAATTATTGCATATATTTTGTCTTCTTTTTCCATACTTCTGGCCTGTAGTATTCGGGCAAATGCCACCTCGCACTGTGGAAGTGGGACACCGGGTAATGGTAAAAATGTTCTTTCTCCTTGCCATAATTTTGATTGGTATTGAAACCTACTTTTACTTTGAATTAAGAAAACCCCTTGTCCGATATACACATTCAATGTTCTGTGGTTTATGCCTTATTATTCGTGAACAATTCAAAGTCAAAATGCCGAACTCCTACGTGTTACACATAATGAGCTCAGTATCCGAACCCCAATAGATGTATAGCTAAGCAAGTTACAACATTGAATAACTGTTCCAATGTAAACAATATATTTTTCCTTGTACGTTCATGTGTGACCTGTAGTGTTTAATGTTTGGTACTTGTTCTGCCACAGGGGCGTGTGTCGCTATACCTAATGGTCATACCGACGACAGCCTAGTCCGCCATGTTCGCCAGACAAGGCCTCTGCCCCGGCCATCCAGGCCTCAAATCTCTCCCACCCCGCCCCCTGGCCACATACCACGCCCTCTCATCCAGACTCTCCCAGCTAGAATTACTCGAAACGCCAGGGCTCAACTGCCACCGAAGTCTGAACTGACCAAGCCTCTTCCTCGGCCTTCACGACCCCAGCAGCATCCCCAGGGAGATCCCACCCCGCCCCTGGCCACATACCACGCCCTCTCATCCAGACTCTCCCAGCTAGAATTACCCGGAACGCCAGAGCTCAGCTGCCCCCGAAGTCTGAACTGACGAAGCCTCTTCCTCGGCCTTCACGACCCCAACAGCGTCCCAGGGAGATCCCACCCCGCCCCCTGGCCACATACCACGCCCTCTCATCCAGACTCTCCCAGCACGAATTACCCGGAGCGCCGGCCCTCAGCTACCCCCGAAGTTTGAACTGACCAAGCCTCTTCCTCGGCCTCCACGACCCCAGGGAGATCCCATCCCTCCCTCAGACCTCAGCATTCAGACTCTTCCTGCAAGACTTACCCGTAGCGCCGAGCCTCAGCTGCCTCCGAAGCCTCAACTGACCAAGCCTCTTCCTCGGCCTTCACGTCCGCACAGTAAGTAACCCAAGTCAACATTATATGGACACACACACACTGTTTACTGGGGGAGTTTCACCCACTAAACACTGATTCATCATTTCGTGGCTCACACTTGTAAAATTACATTTTCAAGCGCTGCGTCATGAACATAGTAACTACTAGCCACATTTTAGTTTGAGTTGAATACCTCGTGTAATGTGCTGTCTAATATTATATTTCAACAACTATTATAATTTAGCATGTTCTTCTCTAAGCTAAATGTGTGCCTTTCTAAACCGGACGATTGTCTCTAAACCAAGCATGCGTGCCTTTCTAAACCGAGACCTCTGCCGTTTTATAGACTTTGTCTGTCCCTATCTAAACCGTGTCTGGGTTAAAATCAAGATATTACATTACCCTGCTGTGGTGATTTATCTATTGGAGGTCTCGAGTTATAAATATATTTCATAAGGAACTAAATATTAACTTTCAATTTTCAGAGCAAAAACTCATTAGAATGTTACAGTTTTAAGGGAATAAAGCAAAAATTCTTGAGCTTAACTCACCTAGTTTGTTGGTTAGCCCAAGAATCAAGCAACGCTCTTTACTCGTGTTAATAAGTAACATTTTCCTGATACAAAAATATATATTATATCATCAAGGTCTATTGATTATATTATAGTTTCCAGTATGAGGCTACAAATATTATTAGTCTTGTCTGTTGTTATTTTGCCTTAAAATAGAATGTAGAAATGTGTGAGACATGAAAATATAGAACTCATAAAGGTAAAGAAATTTACAATCTGTTTTGAACAGAAACTGTAAATGAAATTGTTTATTCCTACAGGAATCAGACACTAAGACCCTTCCCGGACCATTCCCTAACAGCCCCAACTCTTCCAGGCCCACTGACACCAGATGAACTTCCTTCAAAGTCCGAACTAACAAAACCTGCTTCACGGCCCGAAACCCTCCCAGCTATTCTTCCTGGGGACCTGACTAAACCTGCTGAGATTTCCGAAAGTCCTGAAGATGGCGGCTTTGCTCCTCTGCCTACCGGACCTGTTGTGGAACCCAGACCTACCCCAGGAGAATTGACAAAGCCCGCTAATCGTTCCAAAAGTCTTGATCGTGGTGGCTTTGCTCCACTACCTACCGGACCCATTGTGGAACCCAGACCATCCCCAGGACAACTGTCGAAACCAGCTCGTCGCCCTTCAAGGCCTTAAGGCACAATACCATTTGGTAATTTTGAGATAAATAGTACGAACCTTAAAAGCTTTTCTGCTTTAGAAATAAAATGATTAGTATATGGCAATTACATTTGTTTTACAAACATAAGTATATATATGACCCTAAGACCCAGAATCCAGTAGGACAACTAAGGTAATATCTTACTACTGTTCAATATCCAGCGACAATGATGGTGCTACAGTCTTTTCGGCTTGGTGCCGTCTTTTGATAATTGCTTACTTAATTGTTTGCTAATACTGTATATTCATTGCGAAATGTGGGTGCGCATATATGATAATAAATTTTTAACAACGTATTTGCGTATTTGTTACGTTATATCCTATTGACATCAAAGTGCGAGTGCTAATTAAGAGGCTTCCTACCCGGCTGCCATGAACCATATATGTTGCATCTGCCTCCATAAGTGGAAAATTATTTTCAAATGAAATGCAATATGACACTTATAAACATAGAGTTGTATAGGCGAAAGGTAAATGGATGTTAATAAATATTTGGTGGCAAGCTAATATTCAATCACCAATGATAAATTCTAGAGCACTAAATGTCCGTGCTGATAAAATTTGCTCATCAAGTGGTCGCTATATTTTCAATACATTATATTATATGTATAACTACTACGGTATATTAATTACTGAATGTGGACAGGCGACCTCAAAATATCCTCGTGTTATCCTAATAGTTGCGTAAAGGATCCGAAAAAGAAGCCTCTAGTGTAGGTCTTATGTGTATTACATTATGTTTAAAATTAGGCCTAGAAGAGGTTGGGTGATGCATTTTGTATAATGCCGTTCATAATACCAATAGTTCAAAACGAACTTTTGTTTGTCACTGTCCATATTTTGTAAATATGGACTGTAAATTTTGTAAATATAAATTTTCCCTCTCCCCTGGAAAATATGGGTAAACGACGTTAATGTAACTTTGAACGTCGATCCTACGTTGATTTATTGTTAATCAAGGGGCATAACATCCAAGAGTGGCGTTGGTTCGACGTTGAATGCACGTTAATTAAACTTTGAATCGACGTTGATTCAAAGTTGAATTGGCGTTGCTCTTGGATATTGTGCCCACTGGGATCATATGTTGTCAGCTGTGTGTCCCTTAAGTCGCTATGTGTATTCAAGTTCAAGTATGTTTATCGAGACCAGGAAAAAATAATATCTCAAAGGGATAGAGTAGTTTAGGCTACTTCTACGCCCCTTTTCTATATGTACTACCATTCTGGAGGATGAGTCCCAGTATTGCACACTGGTGAAAGTTATTTCACTAACAACGGCCGCTACACACAAATATATAATGGAATTATGAGGGAATCCTTCCTCATTATGACTGGATCAGGATCTGTATCTCTAATATCACCGCTAATCAAATTCTGCTTGCATGCTCTCACTATTGATTAGGTGAGGCAGTACAGTGGTGATACCATGGAACATTCTAGAAGGTGCCGAGTCGACATGATACGTATGTATCGATTAACAAAGATAATGGTAAATAAATGCTTCAAACGCGCATTGTATCTTGTGCCACTCACTTCCCCAGTATATGTGCCTAAGACATGAATTTTCACCATTGCAATCACTGCTATCAACTTATATTATATTTATGTTGAACGCAAATTTTGCTACAATGTACCTAAAAATAATCCTCAAATTATGCTACAATTTACCCGTTGATAATCCTCAAATTTTACTATAATGAACCTATTAATATTCTTCAAATTTACTCACAATGTACCTATTAATATTCTTCAAATTTACTCACAATGTACCTATTAATATTCTTCAAATTTACTCACAATGTACCTATTAAATTAATATTCTTCAAATTTTGCTACAAATTACCTACTTACAATTATCTGTTAGATTAAAGACCTGCCCGAAACGCTAAGCGTGTTAATGGCGTTGGAAGACTGTAAAATCATCAATACTATGTACTCATAAACCCAGGGTACCTTCTTGTATAGAAATAAATAGATAAATGTATATAAATGACCTAAAACATCTTATCATCTTAATATATTAGAGTCACACGTACGTGGTTCTATATGGTGAGTAGAACGTCATGATATTACCTGAGTTTACCTGTGAGCCGCTAACTCTAGGGGCCTCGACGAGGACATGAATCCGGCGGCTTGTTGAAGATCCCCCCCATTTGCCTTGATCTTTCCAGCTGTATTTTAAAAGTTAACAGCCCAAAATGAGCATGGAGGACCATCTGGGCCCGGAACAGTCTTCTTAGCCATATAACAATTCCCGTTTTCGGGGACATGAAGCCTGACCTTATCGAGGTCAACCTAGGCCCAACTACTGAACTTTTCCAGGATGCAACCCACAACAGTTTGAAGCTGTTGTAGGGTAGTTGTTGTTGTTGTTATAGATTCAGCTACTCGAAACAAGTTCCAAGTAGCACGGGCTATGGTGAGCCCGTAACTTACCTGGCACAGGAGCGGGGCAAATAGCACGGGCTATAGTGAGCCTGTCGTGGTCTTACCTGGCACAGGAGCGGTGAGTGTAGGGTAGCTGAACCCTTGTATACATACCTGAAGTCAGAAAGGGTTAGGTTAACGAGTGAATAGTGTGAGGAAATCTGAGATTTCCTTAAGAAATCTAAGTGTGTGTGTGTGTGGTTTGGTGTTTGGATTAAGTTATTATCAAAAGAAGACACCAAGCCGGGGAGACCATGAGTGTCCCAGTGGTGTGTGGCAGGATTTTCAAAAGGCGATAAACATCACTGAGGATGCCAATCCGTGAACATATGCACATAAGGCGAGCGATATCAAAGGTTTCAGATATGTAATTCATTAGTCCTAATGAGTTTTGCTTCTCTCATTAAGCTAATGAATTTGGAGCGAGTATATTGTTTATTCTCGCTCCATATACTAAAGTATTTTTATACTCGCTACATAATAATTCATAATTATTAAGGCAACCACAATATTTTACTGGCACGCCAGCAAGTATAGTTTAGTCCTGAAGTGAACACAGTTCAGACTACAGCAAACTCTTATAGTGTATATATATACCTCTCGGAACATATACTCAGAGAATTGGGATATCATCTCTGTATATATATACATCAGTATTTTTAATATACTAATTTATTTTATATAGTTTTACAGTTATGTTTTGTATGTGAGTGTTGTATTGTTATGTATAGCCTAATTTTTTTTAATTTCTGTATGTTGTGTATTCTAAGATTCATTTGGCCAGCTAATTTTGTCCAAATTTATTGCGACATTATTGGCATTCATTGGCATGTGAACTTTATTATTTCTTTTCTCCATCTTGACCTCTGTGTACCTGTTACTTCTCTCCATCGTGACCGCTGTGGACTTGTTAATTCTTCTTATCTCGACCTCTGGAGACTCCAGCACTTCTCCTCACCCTGACCTCTGGAAACACCGACACTTCTCACTGCCCATTCCTTCATCTTTCTTACTACTACACAATGCCGGACACTTCTTTTCCCACTGGCCGACCCTTCAGGGGTGTCCCAACTTCTTTCTCAAGTGTGTTGAACATGTCGCCCAAATAATGCCGTGACGAAGACCTTCGTACATTCGAGGAGCATCCAGTCACCCTGTATTTACCTTGCTGCCGACTTTCTTTCCTAGAACTCTGTTACGCTGGCGAGGTATGACGTCTTGGACCTGAACCCGTGGGCTTAGTCTGCAGTGAAGTGAACTTTCCAGGTAGTCCTTGGTGCTGTCTCCGATCCTCTGAAAGTCCACAATACTAGGCTTCTTAGGCCTGTGTGTGTGTTTGTGTTAGTTGGTCTCAAGTCGTTTATCATAGATGTTTAATTCAAAAATTAGTTTTTTAATAACATTATCTATTTAATAGAAAAAAATTAAGTCCTACATTGTAATGGGACCCGCATTTCAGAACTCATCAGACACATGTGGGTGTGATCCCCGCAAAGGGCTTCAATATCACGATCTTGTATAATAGTAATAATGCTGATGATCATCATTATTATTATTATTATACAGCTAACATACAGCTGTATGATTGGCACTGTCACTTGCTTGTCATGCAGGCCAGGGGGCCCCGGGGGGGGGCTGAGCTGTGGTGAGGGTGGCACGATTGGGCACTCACCAACCACGCCTGGGCCCATGTTCACTCAACAGTAAGAAAAAGTCCAAAACGGGCTCACCATAGTCCGTGCTACTTGGAGCTTTTTTGTTCCAGGGAGCGAATCTTAAACGACAACAACCCAACAGTAACGTGATCTATTGCTGGATGTAAAACAATTGGCGGCTCGTGTTGTAGAGAAAATATCATAGTTCCTCTACAACACGCCATAATTTAAATATGGCGTTAAATCTCTATATAAAATAAACGTGTTTAGAAAAAACCTTTACCTGGCCTTGCCTCCTCACCACTCTCTTGTCCATCTTAGCAATGGTTTTTTCTGTTCACTTTATCGTCTTTATTTCTATCTTTACTTATCCTTTGCGGTTTAATATGCTTGAACCGACCTGAGAGATTATCGCCAGTATGTATGTTCTCGCAAGTGGTATTTTGATAAAGTTCTTTATTTCGTGTCTTGGAAGAAAATGCGTGCCCCAAGCCCTGTTTGATTCCAAGAAAAAAAAACGAAACAAAAACGAAAATGCCGGTGAGCGAAGCCTGTGGTGCAAAAATTACTGACGATTCTTGTATACGCTTCTATTTTTGTTTAAATTTCAATTTCTTTTCATCCACTACAGTCTTCAAGGCTCCTACTAATCGTTATTGTGTACAGGTCACCCAGGACCTGCTGGTCTTAGTGTCTGGGGAGCTGGTGGTCTTAGTGTCTACGACCGCTGGTCTTAGTATACAGCTGGTCTTTGTGCCTGGAAGCAGCTGGTCTTAGTGTCTTGGACCGTCTTCTTGTATCCGGCTTGGCAGCGCCGACCACACACGGCCAGACCAGCCCGTTGATAAATATTTATCCAGCAAACAGTGGTGCCGCTGTCTCCAAGAAGCAGCAGTCATGGACAAAAAAATCGAGTAAATACTGTGATGTTCTGAGAAGAGACTCCACTAATCACGACCCTGAACCAGCCTCGATACAAGAACAGAGGCTGATGTCTGTAAAGTTCAAGGGTATTAAATGAATAACAATTTTACATATTCAATGCGTGAATATGTTAAATATTAAGTCCCCTGCACATCCTCTCAAGTGTACTTGAAATCTATGAAACTCTGCACTGTAATGCTAATACTGACCTTAAGCGCTTCCTGAAGGGCTGTAACCGAGCCACAATTCCAAGAGAGCGACTTAAACAAAGCAGAAATGCTCTACAAATCAAGGGTCCAAAATTATGGAATGATGTCCCTAATGACATCGAGGAATGTTCTTCTCTTAGCCAGTTTAAGAGAAAAACTAAAATGTACATAATTAACTGTATGTAACCAACCATGCTCGCCTTCACAGCCTACATGCCAACCTGTGTTTTATCGATATTGCGATCATTAATAACTAAACCTGTACTACTCTTAATAATCGCCATGTTAAAATTGAATGCAAAAATTGTACATCAACTGTTTAATCTCATCTTCAATTTAAAACTAGTTACTATGTACTTTTTTAAAATTTACAGTTTTCAAATATCACCTAAAAAATTGCAATTTTATAATTGTAGTTTTCTCTACCAACTCATAACTGTTATATTGTCTCATGTAGTTTTAAGAATTACATCATTAAGCTCATACTGTTTTCCTAATTTGTATGTTATGCTTGAAGCGGTCTATGCATTAGTGGCTTTGACTGATGTACTGGTCTTACTTATGAATCCTCCACTGTTTGTGTAGATCGTCTTTATGTATGTACTCTTGCTGAAATAAACATTATTATTATTATTATTATTATTATTATTATTATTATTATTATTATTATTATTTTATTATTATTATTATTATTATTATTATTATTATATACACAGCTTGTCCCTGATAAAACTAATTATTATAATAATACCAATATTTGATAACTATATTACATATATTGTTAACACTGGATATTAAAGGAAAATAGAAGTGCTGCAGTTTGTGATATCAGCTACACAATCTATTTATTGTATATATATATACATTCATCACATATATTTGTCTTTATCTGCTACAAATAAAGTATGTATGCAGTGCAAGAATTTCAGATATGTTAGATTTGGCGTTAAATTAGTTGACTCGGCATTTATTGTGACAATAGTTTTCATCTATCTCTAAGGGCAACAAAATTCCAAATGAATTGTCTACTGTAGATATTGTATACATTATAGCATAGTAGTCTACGTCTTCGGTTCACAATCGTGGGTCTTGAATTTTATCCTAGCAGTAAATAAGTTCCCGGGAGTTGGGCAACTGTTATGGGTAGCATCCTGAAGAAGGTTAGTCTAGGTCAAGCCCAGCAGAGTTCCTCAACCGGGATCTCAAGCGGAGCCCCAAAGTTCCGTATGGGGGCTCCGCGAGAGATCACTATAGACAGTTACAGCACCGCTCCTGTGCCATAACCATGGCAGAAAAAAGCAAAAATACAATTTGGTCAACAAACAGCATTGTTTAAAATCGTAGACACGGGTTGACATTTTAACTTTATTCAAGTTGACACTTGACTTTAAGAGAAGAGGAAGAACTTTGTGAGCTGCAATTTGGTCGTGCACTCAAGATGACATTCACCGACATTATCTTGATAAGTTCATCCATGGATAAGATTTCCTGTGAAGATGATTATCCTGGCATTCGTAGGAGGAAAGCGATAAATTTCTGAGGTCGAGCGGAAGATAGCATGCGGAAAATGTTTTAATAAATAAAAGTAATTACCTAAAGTAACACTTATAACACTACAAATACCAATTTTATGCAGTCTCACCAACCCACTGTACCTTGTTGTGAATAAATTATTATTATTATTATTATTATTATATTATTATTATTATTTTTATTATTTTATTATTATTATTATATTATTATTATTTTATTATTATTATTATTATTATTATTATATTATTATTATTATTATAAGGCAAATAAGCAAGACTTAAATGAACATGAATAAACTAAACTGAAATAAGTGAAAATGAACTTTTAGAGTAAATATAATTAAAGACGTAAAAGCCCAAAAAAATAGATAAAGTGTAGTCAAGAACAGTAATGGACTATGAAGGAAGACTATTGTGCTGTGAACACGTGCTCACTGTTTAGTTCAGTTGTTATGCACCCCATACCCATCGTGTGGGCGGTTGTGGGAAAGGCTACAGAGGCACATAATGGACTCAGGGTTTTTGTTGTTATAGATTCAGCTACTCGGAACAGTTTCCAAGTAGCACGGGCTATGGTGANATCTACCTTGAGGCTACCTTGAGGTGCTTCCGGGGCTTAGCGTCCCCGCGGCCCGGTCGTCGACCAGGCCTCCTGTTGCTGGACTGATCAACCAGGCTGTTGGACGCGGCTGCTCGCAGCCTTACGTATGAGTCCCGCCTGGTTGATCAGGTATCATTTGGAGGTGCTTATCCAGTCTCTCTTGAACACTGTGAGGGATTGCCAGTTATTGCCAGCTATATGGCTTAGGCACATATTTTTGGGCAGCAAGGATACCGTACGAGTGTGAAGCACTGGTAGCAAACTATGAGGACATGAATGAATTGACAGATGGAATCACGACAGATGGGATTTGGATAAGCCGCCGTCGAGGCCACTAGAGAGATAGTGGCCCTCAGGTAATTCAGGTGTATAAGATTCTCAATGGGCATGACAGTTTGACAGAAAAATAATTTAATATTGGAGTCACAAATTATAAGTAGACGATTCCACTCCAACGAAGCAAATACATTTTCTTTAGTCTAAACTAAACTTTAATCGACTTCTAAAAATATGGAATACCTTATCAGGTGACGTAAGAAGTAATTATTAAAAGAATTCTTTAGGGATATAATTAAAATAATTTAGTGCATGCATTTGAAACAATATGAGATAATTACTTCTAAAAAATACAAGCCTTCCACGGTATCACTCTATAGGTTTTCCATACATAGCCTAACTTTGGGCTAAACCCACCACTTGGGCTGGATGGTAGAGCCACGGTCTTGCTTCATGCAGGTCGCGTTCAATCCCCAACCGTCCAAGTGGTTGGGCGCCATTCCTTCTCCCCGTCCCAGCCCAAATCCTTATCCTGACCCCTTCCAAATGCTATATAGTCGTAATAGCTTGGCGCTTTCTCTTGATAGCCTCCTTACCATTCCTAGTTTTGGCTATCGTCTGTTTGTGTTTGAATTAATTTGTAATCAGTTATTTTGTAAACCACAAGTGCTTAAGGCTGTGTATAAGGGGTCAGAGGTACCTCAGTACTTTATGGTTATATCAGCACGTAGGTGTGAGCAAGAGTCTCACGCTAAGCAGTTTTGATGTAGAATTCTCTAGTGAGATCATGACTCACCGGCCACGGTATCACTACGCTTATGTTAACATTGCAGACGAAACTGCAAAATTTGCAACTAAGAGAGAAATGTAGACATTACATACCACAGAGTTTATCACACATTAAGAAAGTAATTAGAAACAGAGCAATTCAAAAGATGTACAGTACAGATGGAGGGTCAGGACAGAGGAGGATAGTATGAGGCTACATGATTAAAATTGAAATAAGTTTATTGAGGTAAAACACACAAAAGTTGAGGTAGCTCAAGCTATTCTAACCCCGTTCAGTACATCGTGTTAATACATACATAGATACACATCACAGCAATAAACGTATTACCGAACAGGCTACAAGATGACCTAGACAAACTGAGGAATGGTCCGACTAAGGTTCACCCAATAAATGTAAGATAACAAAACTAGGAGGCCAGTCACTGGATACCGAATGGGAGATGAAGTCCTTCACGAAACTGACAAGAGAAAGATCTGAACCTGCCTGATCTGAACCTGAAAGAGAAAGATCTGACCTGCCCGAAACGCTGCGCGTACTAGTGGCTTTACAGATTGTATTACCATATTATATATCTCACATTCCCAATGTACCTTCTTGTATTGAATAAATAAATAAATAAATAAATAAAAAATCTGGGAGTTGATATCACGCCAAACCTGTCTCCTGAAGCCCACATCAAAAGAATAACATCAGCAGCCTATGCGAGGCTGGCTAACATTAGAACTGCTTTCAGAAACCTGTGTAAGGAATCCTTCAGAACCTTGTATACCACATATGTAAGGCCAATCCTGGAGTATGCAGCCCCAGCAGCATGGAGCCCGTATCTAGTCAAGCACAAGACGAAGCTGGAAAAAGTTCAGAGGTATGTCACAAGACTAGTCTCAGAACTAAGAGGCATGAGTTATGAGGATAGACTACGTGAACTACACCTCACTTCGCTGGAAGACAGAAGAGCTAGGGGAGACGTGATCACCACATGCAAAATTCTCAGGGAAATTGACAAGGTGGACAAGGATGGATTATTTAACACGGGTGGCACACGCACAAGGGGACACAGGTGGAAGCTGAGTACCCAAATGAGCCACAGAGACATTAGAAAGAGCTTTTTCAGTGTCAGAGCAGTAGTAAATGGAATGCACTAGGATGTGATGTGGCGGAGGCTGACTCCATACACAGTTTCAAATGTAGTATGACAGAGCCCATTAGGCTCAGGAATCTGTACATCAGCTGATTGACGGTTGAGAGGCGGGACCAAAGAGCCAGAGTTCAACCACCTGTAAGCACAGTTAGGTGAGTACAGTGACCACAACACAGCAGTTGCAACATCAGGATCTGCGGGTGGTACAAGAATTCAACCAACTACGAACCACTTAGTTTGATGAATGGGAGCAATAGAGCAACAGAAGTACACTTACATCGCATCAGGCTTGGATACCCATGTGCATGGGAAATAGGCTTACAGGTTCCGTAAGATGGAGGAAATGTCAGTACTGTGGAAAAATGCCCGACAGACCACTGGAACATTATTTAACACAGTGCACAGTTACAAACCCATTAAGATTTCAACTTAGATTCAACAGAGCAGAAGTTGTTAAACACATATGGCAAAATCTTACTGAAGCGACCATACGAGTCATAAATACTCATACTCCGCCCAAGTAAAACAGAAACAAGCAACACTTAGTGGGCCAGCCAGAGGATTAGGGCCCACACAGGAATATCCTTGCAAAAAAAAAAAACACGCTTATCTTGGCAGACATTTTGTTTCCCCCATAAATGCAAATCTGAAACTGAAGTTTTGCAAGTTAGAGGCTACTGCTGGTTTGCAATTTGTCATCCAGCAAAAATACCAACGTAATATTCAACAATGGAACTGTTAAATCAAAATCAAATCAAAATGTTTATTCAGGTAAAGTACATACATCCAAGGTGAGATACAAACATGATAGATCTAGTATATGCAAAGCCTAAAGCCATTATTACGCAAAGCGTTTCGGGCAGGAAACTTAGACTAAAACTTAAGAGTATAAATACTACACTAATTAATGGAGACGCGTAGGGTAGAGATTGATGGGTGGGAGGTGGGAGGCGACAGGCAGCCTCGCCCCACCACACTCAGTGTTGGTGCTGGCAACAGCCTCAGGCTAGGCTTTCTGTCCATTATGCAGGAGCTGTCCTCGCTACACGCCCGCCTGCATGCCTCACTCAGGGACATACCTTCACACGAACAAGGGGACACAAGTGGAAACTGAGTACCCAAATGAGCCACAGGGACGTCAAAAAGAATTTTTTCGGTGTCAGAGTAGTTAACAATTTTAGAGAGTTAGGCTCTCGACTCTTACCATTGTAGGTGGAATGCATTAGGCAGTGATGTGGTGGATAAAACTGTGTATGGAGGCAGACTCCATACACAGTTTTAAATGAGATATGATAGAGCTCAGTAATCTGTACACCAGTTGATTGACGGTTGAGAGGCGGGACCAAAGAGCCAGAGCTCAACCCCCGCAAGCACAACTAGGTGAGTACACACATACTCACGTACTAATGTCAGCCCAAACTTTCGTGCATGTAGTGCGATGTATTTTACCTGAATTTACCTGAGGGCCACCATATTTCTAGTGGTGACCTTAAGAGGATGGGCTGGGTTTTCCAACCTCAAGAAACCGTCGTACTAAAGTGTCCTTATCCTAACCTACCGGAGGACCCAAAACAGAAAACGGGACAGTACGTCACTTTCGCGCGCCGCTTCCATTTTCTAGTACGGCATTTTTTGGCTTTAGAGTATACGTCAAATTATGCGTGTTGGTGGTTTTGTAACACTGTAACACTCACTCACCAATGTATGTACTTTCTCAACCCAATGTACCTTCTTGTAAGTAAATAAGTAAATAAATAATTAAATAAAATAAGTAAGTGACAGAAGAGAGCAGTGTTAGTGTCTGCAGACTTAACACTTGTGTTCTTTAAGTTTGTCATTCAGTGTACGGCCAGTTTCGCCAAAGTAAGTGACGTACGTGGCTTTCCAGAAAAGCGTGTCCCACTTTCAACAGACTGGCACCGGTGAAGGCTACAGCCGGCCCGGCCATAAAAGCCAGAAGCCTTAATATGGTCCGCCATCATCAAATAACCCCGAGAATACATCTTTTATCCTCACGCTCGATCCCCGGCTTTCAGTTCTTAGTGTGTGTTCGCCTTAACTCCCAGCTGACCCAACACTGTCTTAAACTAAACTCAGAGAGCGATCGAGGTCACCACACCTCTTACACAGGGGGAAATTAAAGCTATACCCAACAGGTAATCAATAAAAACCATGTTTGAGTAACGTTAAATCAACATTAGATATTTACACCAAGCACCACCGTCCCTTACGACAAGCACCACCTGCCTCTTACACCAAGCTGTCCTTGCAACAAGCACCACCTGCCCTTGCAACAAGCACCACCTGCCCTTGCAACAAGCACCACCTGTCCTTGCAACAAGTACCACCTGTCCTTGCAACAAGCACCACCTGCCTCTCACATCATGCCCAGCCTCCATTACGTCAAACACCAATTCAATTTAATTAAAATGTTTTATCCATAAATGTTCACATAAATAGTTGCGTGAGTTTCTACAAAAGTACAGTAAATTATTTACTTAATTTAGCATGTACATGTACATGTTATAATAATAGGATAACATGTAATAATTGTCATTATAAAATATTGATAACTAGGATTAGGATCTCCATTTATCAGTGATTTAAAAAATTCTTGAGAGTTGTCAGATTCAGACTCATCAATGTCGTGATGGACACCACAATCATCACACGCACCAATGAACACTTGAGGCCATATTCATTCGAGAGCGGATACCAGTAATCAACATTCAGATGAATTCAACATCGAGCACACAATTGTTTGACGGCTCTCCTTTGACCCAGAAGGAAGATACGGTAGACAACCATTAGCTGATGCTAGAGCAGAAGAAGTTGTTAAACACATGGCGCAAAATCTTACTGAAGCGACCATACGAGTCATAAATACTCATACTCCGCCCAAGTAAAACAGAAACAAGCAACACTTAGTGGGCCAGAGGCTTAAGACCCGCGCAGAAATATCTCTGCCAAAATAAAATAAAAAAGGTAATGTTAGGCACAATCACCTCACCCTATTTATCGTCGCTCTCTACAATTCAGGACTACTTATTCGTAGGGTGAGGTGAACCCACGTTTATAAATTTTTTACAGTAAATTTCAGAGTATTTTACGGGCTCACCATAGCCCGTGCTACATGGACACTTCGTTCTGAGTAGCTAAATCTAAAACAACAACAATTTCAGAGCTTCAGTAGCTTCACATTCCAATAAGTAGTGCAACAGTGGCGCCTCTGCATCTATTCCACAGATATGAGACTCTTTAACTATTGGGTTTATTACCTTCCAGTAGCACTTGTAACCAAGTCTGAGTCCGTGTATGGCTACTGCAATGTTTCTTTGCCGTAAACATTCCAGAGACATTTCAGTGGCCATACACAGACTCAGACTTGGTTGCAAGTGCTGCTGGGAGGTAATAAACCCAATAGTTAAAGTGTCATATTTGTGGAACAGATGCAGAGGCGCCACTATTGCACTACTTACTGGAATGTGAAGCTACTGAAGCCCTGCGCATCAAACTCAACATTAATCCAACGACAGCAACTACATTAGATGCAAATTCCACAGGAACTACAATGATTAGAAAAGCAGTTGAAGAATGGGATACACTAGTGAACACTGTGCATCTAAATCCGCCCCCAAGATAATGTTATTAAACAAGACTAAAACAGTGCGCCAAAACAAAAGCGAAAAAGAAACGGGAANTGACCATTTGTGTGCAGGACTATATTCTTGTTCATGACACTTTGTATAGTAATGATACTAATGTAATATTTTACAAAATTTTTTGAGAGGTTAAAATTAAGGAGCACATACAATGTGACACCAGAAGGACAAACATTAAACCAGTTGAAAGTGGGGGAACATAATCTCACCTTTGTTAATCTTCAAACTATTTTTTACCATAGATTTAATAACATTTAACAAAAGGGTTCCAAATTCACTGGATTTCTTGACTGGACTTCATAATAAACTGTAGTCCCCATGACAAAGAGCCTAAATATTTTTATAGAATAAAAAAAACAGCAAAGGACACCAAAGGAACTTGACCATGATGTTATTTACAGCTGCATATAAATAAATTCCCCCCCCACCATACCATCCCAAATCTTATCCTGATCCCCTCCAGTGCTATATAGTTGTAATGCTTGACATTTTCTCCCGATAGTTCCCTTCCCTTCTTGCTTTCACACCACCCAATCTTAACAAATATTCTCAGAACATCAAAATTATATGTAATTTAAACAAGACACAACAGGTAGCAGTATTTACCAGGTACTGTTACAGATGTCAACATTTACCTGACCTGGACATTGTGTAAGTCTGTAGTAAGCAGCATGATGGAGAAGGCCAACACATATGCAGCGTCCGCACTAGCAAACAGTCCAATGCTGTAAAAGATAAATACATGCCAATTACTGTCCCATCCAAATGTAATAAGATAGCCTGACAATTGGTTTTACTGACTGGTACTGTATTTAAATAATGTTAAATAATTAAACAATGTTACAAAAAAAATATTTTTGTTAACTTTTTTTTGTTGTTTGCACACCATGGAGTTGTCACATAAAACAGGTGTGCAGTAGTGGGTTAAACTACACTACGGTACATAAAACCAGGTGTGCAGTAGTGGGGTAAACTACACTACAGCACATAAAACAGGTGTGCAGTAGTGGGTTAAACTACACTACAGCACATAAAACAGGTGTGCAGTAGTGGGGTTAACTACACTACAGCACATAAAACAGGTGTGTGCAGTAGTGGGTTAACTTCACTACAGCACATAAAACAGGTGTGTGCAGTAGTGGGGTTAAACTACACTACAGCACATAAAACAGGTGTGCAGTAGTGGGGTTAACTACACTACAGCACATAAAACAGGTGTTTGCAGTAGTGGGGTTAAACTACACTACAGCACATAAAACAGGTGTGCAGTAGTGGGGTTAAACTACACTACAGCACATAAAAACAGGTGTGCAGTAGTGGGGTAAACTACACTACAGCACATAAAACAGGTGTGTGCAGTAGTGGGGTTAACTACACTACAGCACATAAAACAGGTGTGCAGTAGTGGGGTTAAACTTCACTACAGCACATAAAACAGGTGTGTGCAGTAGTGGGGTTAAACTACACTACAGCACATAAAACAGTTAACCTGCAGTACTGTATAGATCTTTGGTTAATTAGAATCCCTAAAACAAGCTAGAAAAAGCTGAAACTCTTACTTGGCATTACACTCGCAGTATCTTGAGGCAAACTTTTCCATCAACCGATCAATTTCTGAGCTTCTCCAGGTGGCCTAAATCCTTGTAAGAACATCCGTAAAGCGGGTACAAATTCACAATTGTGAAAATCCATTTGGTCAATATATGCACACATTGTCTGAAAACATATACAATGAGAAACTATGAATACATTTACTATATTATTCAAATAAAACAAGCTTCCATGTGCCTTTTGAAAGGAAAACAAATGTAGTAAGTCCAAAGTAAATTTATAATAATGCGAAAGATCTCACATATAATTTCAATTCTGAGTTATCTTTACCACTCTTATGTATAAACTAAATTATACAGGCTTTAATGTACTGCATAAAATTTAGACCATATGTACTAACTCCAACCTTCCATATAAACTGCAAACAAAGAAATGGATGTCTTGAAATTTAAATACTTCACATTCTTCAATCTTTTAAACAGAATTTTAGTTAGTTATATTTGATTATTTAAAGCCCTAAAGTTTGTTTATATTTGAAACCTCAGTGAGAATTTAAAAGATTAAACACAAAGTGCAATGAATAAATGATAATGGATTAGAGCATACTGTAGTTAATAGACCGACACTAGTATTAACCCACCTCTTTATTAAGGTTGTCTACTTCACCAAGAAAGTTCCCAATTTGGGTTTTATCCATCTGTCATCATCATGGAAGAACTTGGCAATGTCTTCTGGAGTAGGTCCCAAGAGCCTCTGAGACTGTAGGAATGCTATGCCGCGCATTGGCTTCCGGTTAAACCTGACAAAAACACACATTCTATGAACTCGATTTGAGAGAGGTCAAACGAATTGCTGAAAGAAGTATTATAAATCCAAAAGTAAATAATAGTTATTTTTCATAACTTAACCCAACTTCCAGGGATGTTCCAGTCAAAAATATTCTCTAGTACATCTGGCCTGGGTTAAGATTTTCTCCAATGGCTCCACAGCACCAGCATGACCACCTAACTGGGAGGGTTGAAACAATCCATTGCACCAGTGCAGAATGTCCCCCATTCCTGTCTATCATGACCCTTTCCAATGAGAACAAGTGATCTTGCCATTGGGAACATCCAAGTGAAATAGCTTCACAAAATGTAGTTTTACAAATAGCTACAATTTTGCAAACAACTCTATACTAATGAAAATTTGGTAAGCATTAAAAAATGCAAACAATTTCCATAATGTCTTCAGATGTAATGCATTCTATTGTACATGTATTTGAATTGAACAGGATATGCTAACCAAAATGACAATTATATGAACGAGAACAGTGTCTCTAGGGAGGCTTGAGGTATGAGTTAGGTCTCACCATATTGCTCTAAAATTTTCTCATTGAATATCAAGATATCAAAATTTTGTTTATCAGTACAGTTTGTCAAAACAAACAAGGGTAAGGATATGGAATTTTAACAACTTGCCTTAATGTTTTGCTAAACAGAAATCAGACAGAAAACACTAACATTTGAATGCCTTGCTCCCATATCTCTTTTTTATGTTTGAGAGACTGGAATTGTTCGGGGTTATCCACTCCGACTGTTGAGGAAGCGGTGTTAGTAGATGAAGACTGGATGGAACTAATGGAGTTATGAGAGCCATGTCTGGCCAAAGAAGTCCGATTATCCTCTAATGACTGGCTCACTTCTGATTCATCAGTTGACTCTTTCTTTTCTTGACCTGAAAAGAAAAGTGTGAAACTACAAAATATGCAGTATTCTAAAAAAAAAATATAGTGGACACCCACATTATTGGACAGATTTTTTCTTGGCCCCATCAGCAGTTTTTTGTTGTTCACACCATACATTTTCATCTTTTTATTACTGCAAATGATAAAATACCATTTTGTACATATAATATTCTAATAGCAAAATTACTGAACGAAAGAAGATATTTATAAATTGTGTTATTTAACGTTTATTTCAAAACCTATTTTGAACAAGCAAATACATGTGCTCGCACCACCGAATCCCTTCCATTATTTTCCAGTGCAACTAATCACATTCATACTATTGTAAAGGATTTCTTCCATTAGTGAATACAAGAGCAGAAATCTTGTGACCCTTGTTTGGAGGCAGAGTGCTCTCTTCCCCACAGCTCATCTAAAGCCTTACCCTTCTAGCTTTTCCCCAAAGCATGATTTGGCAATTACTTTACAACCAGGCTCAATTACTAAATAGTGAACAGGGGTGAACACTTAAGAAATGATGCCCAATTCAATTAAAATAGGAGTGTACTCTAGTTATTACAAGCCCATACCAGCTATTCAGCACGTAAAAGAATCTAAAACCATAATGTAGATAGCTGTAAAGCATATACAAATACTAATAAAAATGCACAATATCATAAGACATATTATGATAATGATGTAAGCCAATGATAGCAATGAGAAAACCAGGAGGAGACATGAGGAAGGTTTTCTCATTGATACCGTACATCACGTTAATTTTAATTCATTTGTGATTTCACTGTGCAAGAGTAGCAATTCCGACTAAAAAATACAGGTTAATACTGCAATTTGGCTACACTGCTGCAATAACACCACCTCCTCGATGGCCTCCACTCTAACACACTGCTAATAAAACAAACTTTTTACTTACTTAAATTAGAGAGAGTATTTGGATTGACATAAAGTTCCTTGGACCATTCCACCATGCACTTGAGGGTGGATACAAGGCACTCTAGTCCTTTGATCCTCATACTGCGCTCTTGTAATGGCGTAGATCCAAACTCTCCAGGCTGCCCTCCCTGAGCAATTTTGCTCAAGTCGTTCACCAGTCTGCAAAACATAAATATTACTCAAAGTTCTCAGAGGCAGAAAGGTATCAAAAGCTAGGAGGTCAAGATTACCATAGTTGCTCACTGCAATTTCTTCTGATGGTAATCCTACTGGATTGGCACAGTCGATACTTTCTATTTACATGTCATTTACAACCGTCTATACACATCCTTTTAATCATAACATTTCTATCTCGGATAGTATTTTCGTCTTTATTTCCTTAAACTATACTTGTTGGTTTTAAACCCTTCTTTAATTTGCCAATACAAAATAAAGAATACGTACCTTTCAAATACATTGGCGGCATTGAGGTCACAGTCATAGTTGACATATATGTCCACCACTGACTGAGCATCAGCACATATACGTGTCAGTGCCTGTATCACCATCCACTTGTGCTGGAAGCTGGAGCTCCCTGCCTCAAGGATGTTAAGAAAGATCTCCTTGAAGAACACCTGAAAAGACAATTTATGATCTCATCCACGAGACTTCACGCAAGAATAACGCATTTAATAAAATATACATTATATTAAAACATGCCACATTCAATTTTAAACATACAAGCAGGCCATATCTTGAGGTTATCTTGAGATGATTTCGGGGCTTTTAGTGTCCCCGCGGCCCGGTCCTTGACCAGGCCACCCCCAGGAAGCCGGGCCGCGGGGACACTAAAGCCCCGAAATCATCTCAAGATAACCTCAAGATATGTTGTGCTTCTCTTACATTTTGCATAGAAATTAATAATTATATAATGAAAAAATGTTTTGTGGAATTATTTATTTTTGTGCATAGGTGGGTATGACCATTTCTCCATAGCCGCTGTCTAAGGGTTAATACTGAATGAAGTTAAACTTTTGTTTATGTTATGCATAGCTGATCTTTAACATTAATTAAATTCCTAAAATTAAAACAAAAATATTAAACAATTTCAAAGCTTTTTATACAAGAGAATGCACAATCAAAATGGCTACCAAAATAGTTCAGGCAAAAAAAAAAAAAAAAAAAGGTATGAACAATAAACAGATAAAAAGGCCATAATACTTCACTTACTTCTATTTGTTTTTTAAGGTGAGCCTTGAAGTTTGACAAAAGGGCAACAAAAATGGCAAGCGAGAGATGAAACACCTCTGTAATCGGAGACACGCCATTTTTGCTCAGTGCTACACAAAGGTACTGTTTGATTGCTGTGATGAAGGTTTCATTAGAGCGAAAAACCTGCCCTGCATTCTGAACAATTGAAAGAAGCATTTCTAAAGACAGAATTTTCGATCGGAGCTCATGAGATCTGCCAAAAAAATAAAAAAATTATATGTATATTATATTATATTATATTATATTATATACATAAATATTATATAAAAATACAATTGTTACAATTGTTATTCTTTAGGGGTACCACCTCTGGTGCAATTGTAGGGTCCCATAGCCTCGAAGAAGAAAATAAAGAGTATTCAGAGAAGACCTTGTGGATTCTCATTGAACACTGATATTTTCCTCTCCTACCACCCCTATTTTTCTTTTTTCTTTTCCTTTTTTATTTTATTATATTCCTACAGTTTACAGAAAACACACACATATAACAACAATGTTCGAAGATCTCATCCAGCTTTTCAAAGGTTGGGTGCGTGCTCAACATACAGCACGCATTTCCTCTCTGGACAGCGACACTGAGGCACTGGAACAGGAAACTGGCCGCTCTTGAGTCTTTAGTTTTCCCAATGAGTTCCTCGCCCACCTCCTTTAGGAACTTGAGTGTACATTTACCCCAGACGCCCAGGGTTTCAGAGCCTATCGGCACGAATTTGTAACAATGTTCGAGGTCCCTGTACTTGATAGTTTTCTGGGTCTCCCTGAAGGTGGCCGCCCCACCTCCCTCAGCTATACTGCGAGGTGGGGTGTGTGTGTGTGAGTAAATCACAAAAATTGACAGACAAAAAATGTGACAGTGAAAGGAATTTACTTAAGGAAATTCCTGTTTCAATCCTTCTTTCGTGGTCTGACTCTCATATTATATATACAGTATATATTTATTTATTTCAAGTGCAATATATAACAAATAAAATGATTTTTCCCCTAAAATTTACTATTCAAGGAAAAAACCCTGGATGAATTAGGTCAATGAGTATTACCGAACCACGAGTCGATTCGTGTTATTCACATGTTGAAAATGTGAAAATTCAGGTCCTTTTAGATTTATAATAATTATTCCAACAGAAAAATCCTCTCATATTTTCAAGGTTTCTGCTACTCTCAAGTTCAGATTATTTAGGTCCCATTGTACTCCAGTCAGTACTTTATCAATCTGAAACAGACTCCTGTGTACTACACTAGTCTGTTCAAAATGTGGTAAGAAGTAACACGATGTAAAACCATAAAGAAAATTCTCTACATAGTAAAATAACAAAAAAACTGCTATATGGAAACTTACTTTGGGTCAGGGGAATCAGATAGGGGCTTCATAGAGAGTTTACAAAGGGAACGGAACACCAGAAATGCGTCCTTCTGGAGCGTGTGAGACAACTTGGCTGTCATGGCCGTATCACCATCTGTCATTGTATTTATACTCTCCTGTGGGGAAAAAATTAAGATACTGTACTGTATTGGTAATAATAAAACTGCCTTTTAATCCAACTTGGATGTGCTCATAAATGCACTGTGGAAATTGAAAAATTCGACTAAAACTGGTGACAATTACAGTATAGAATTTCGGAAACATTGGCCAAGTTCTTTGGATTTTAATAAATATTTGTTTATTAAAGATTAAAAAGCCCTGTAATAAAAAGGTAAGGTTTTCTTCTCATCTTGATATGACAAATAGTATCATACACACTACCACTGAAGAGCAATATATTCCCTGTGTTGTCTTGGGCATACAGTATATATATGATGTAATTGCTGTGGGTGTGATGGATGAGGGTGATTGAGGGTAGATGTGGGTGGATGCGGTGGTTGTGGGGTAGATGTGGTGACTGTAGCTAGATGCGGTGTCTGTGGCTGGATGTGGTGACTGTAGCTGGATGCGGTGTCTGTGGCTGGATGTGGTGACTGTAGCTGGATGTGGTGTCTGTGGCTGGATGTGGTGACTGTAGCTGGATGTGGTGTCTGTGGCTGGATGTGGTGACTGTAGCTGGATGTGGTGTCTGTGGCTGGATGTGGTGACTGTAGCTGGATGTGGTTCTTATGGGCAAAAACACATAAGACGCTGGGGTCATGGGAAATACCCAGGGTGAGATTAAATACAGGACAGTATTATACCGGGTTCTCTCGGTGAATATTCATCATATGAGCTAAACTTAACATTTTTTGCTCAGGTACGTGGCAAATATGAGTACTTGTTCTACCTCCTTAAATATCGCTCTTATCTTACTTCTAATGATTTTTGCAACTGAAAGCAAAACCAGATCATATGGAAACGTGAAAACAAACCTGTGACGGCACTCTAGTGATGGAGGTTGGAGTAAGGGGAGGATTAGAGGCGACAGAATCACTGCGGTGGTCTGTTGATAATGGTGATGCGTCCCCCTGTCCTGTGTCCTCTTGTGGCACACCTGGAGCAGATACACTCTCGTCACCTTCAGGGGAAGATGACTCAAAAGTATCCGATGAACGCAGTGCTTCCACGTTGTTGACTTCATTTACACTGTCTAGATGACCATTCTTCAGAATAGTTTCTTCAGTTGATACCACTGTGAGAAAAGAAATACTGAATATGTGAAGGCAGGTAAAAAATAAAAAATTTCCTATTAATAACAAAGCAATAGAATGTTTAATGGGGAAGAGCTGCAGATAGCACAAAACCCATTTGGACTTTGACCCCTGACCCGGTAATTACCAAAGAGCACACGAAAATACCAACAAGTGATGATAATGAAGCCTGTAACATTTATAATCAGTCAATTCAAAATTGCCAGACAGGTTATAATAATGCTTTGAGTTACTATACAACACACAAATTTTTACTTCTGACCTTTATTAGCAACAGTTCTTTACCTACAATTAATGTTAATATTGTCATAGTTAAATAAATACCGGGGAACACCAATCAGTGGTCAGATTAGTATCTAACCAGGAAAACAAGTGTGCTAAATGTACTGTGATGCAAGCTTTGTATGAAATGCTGTACTGTCCTGAAAATAAGACAGCTTCAGACAAGTTATGTACCAAGAAATATGCCGACAAAAAAAAGAGGAACCATTATCATAGATAAAACGGTGACTGTTCCTACCTGTGACCGCCTGGTTAACTATATCATGAACTAGTTCTGTGGCTATTTGATGTGATGTGAGAGGACACGATGGTAGTTGCGGCTCAATAATTACTGCCGAACCATTTGGAATAGGTATTTCTACATTTTCACAGGATATATCTTGCACACCATTACAAGAACTCTGCAAATGTAACAATTGATAAATAATTACTATTTATGACTAAAAAATATCATGAATTACCCCCCTTTACACTTCTGATTCATATTACAAATTTATACAATTTCAACAATATTTTATTATTGATATTACAGTTTGTACACATACATACAACTTCCATGGCATATATTAACTCAATAGCTTTCCCAAGGAGCCTTGAGAAAGCCATTGACCATATTTAAAACTTAATACGATGGTTCACTTTAATTTTGAGATTCCTCTTGTTTTCATTAAAAAATATGGTCTTTTTTTTCTTTGAAAATGAGGTTTCAATGCTATGGCATCGAAAAATATGCTAGATGTAATTAAATCTCTTTACAGACAAGTTCTCTTAGTAGTTGTCCTTTAAAAGGACAGGTTGAAATTAAAATTTCACTCGGTAAAATTAGCCCATAGGACATGGAAAATGCATCCTGGAGGCATCTCTGGTTGCATCGAATCCCTCACTGCAATGAATTGGGCTTTGTCCTATACACTTCATTGAATCGAGGTTATACTGTATTTCTAAAACCTAAACATGTACTGTACATACATTTTTAACCAAGTCTGAATATCTTCCATTCTCTTGAAAGTCCATCAGTACCATCAACTGCTGGCATTACCACATAAACAGTACTAATACGTGTACTTCATAAATTGTCTTACCATTGTGGAGTCGGTTACAGAGCTATCTGCGAGTGAATGGGAATTTCGTTGCAAGGAAATGTTCTGCTGCTGGAGAGGACCAAGCTCGGCGTCTGATTCCTGCTGAGAATGCCGCTCCTGCTGCCCATTTTCATGTGAGACAGCTTGGCTACTGGCACTGTTGGAGGAGACTGTACTGCAGCTGTGTTCACGTCCTCTCTTCAGCTGCATCTTCAATCTGTGGAATTACACTTGGTCCAGATCAAGTTATTCTACGATAAAAACTTAAAATTCTAAATACCCCAATTTGTGTTCACTTGTATCGTTGCCAATTACTGTATAACTGAATTTGGTACACCCGTGACAATCTAACCTCCATATAAGGCATCCCTCAACAATGAACCAATCTGCTTTTCCTTTGAAATTCAATCTGGAAAAAAAAAATTCAAGAGGAAGATACAGTGCAATCCAGATTGTAGGTTCGTCAAACAAGAGTAATTTCCAACATTATATATAATTTTTTTTCTAATTTCTCTTTTATTTGTATTCATACAAAAGTCTATATACAAATATATCTACAAGATGGGATGTAACTTACTTACCCCTATTACACACCAAACCATCAATATTATCAGCATATCATTGTATTACTTATTGTATGATTACTACAACTATGTAGAGGAATAAGAAGCCAACAGCTAGCCATCTGAGTCAGTCAAGTTTAAGACTTGGTTTTGGTCAGTAACTAACTTGACTGGTCACCATGTGGACACAACTTTGCCTTGACAGTGGAGGGCCT
>WNGS01000543.1:8386250-8399276 GCA_020271785.1 Procambarus virginalis | reverse complement strand
AGTTACAACTAAGTATACTTTTTTCAGTCAACACCCTTCTTTTGTTAGAAAGGGCTAGGGATCCCTGGAGTGCATGGCACATTAACTGAACTTTGTTCATATGGTTAGTTCAATTTATCTATATTCCTATCTCATTCACTGTTACAGAAAGCCATCCCTTGTTTTCAATGCACTTACCTTCACCTTTTTCTTGAATATGATCCATCACATTCCTTTACAATATTTTGCAGTCCATCTGGTGTTTCACCTACTTGTCAGAAACATTCTTATTATTAAACCTTCCATAATTTTATAACAGTAACCTGTGTGCCGTATACAAAAAATATTATGCTAATTTATCAAATGAGATTACACAGCAGCATACCAACCTTCAAACACAGAATTGTTGTTGTACACAATAAAGCTCTCACCTGTGGTTTCTCATCAACATATTTAGCACAATCTCTAATAATGATATTGCCTCCATCTGGTGTCGGGAAACGCCGCATTACAGGCAAACTCCTCAGGCACTTGACGGAGTCTTGAAATGAATCTATCACTGTGATAAAGTATTTTTGGTAGATTTGAGCTGAAAGAGAAAAGCTATTCTTAAACTAAATTAATTATTAAACAGGTGTCATTATAAAAGTAGAATATTCACAGTAGATACACAATATGAAGTGAGAGGGGGGGGGGGGTTTGAATGATTTTCAAGGCTTACAAATTAATTTACAGAACATTACAGTATTTGAAACAAAAGGTTAAAATTTTAATGCCGCCTTTTTAAAAACAATCATGATTACAGAATTAGTTTCATTTGTTAGCCAATACATATCTTATTCCTAACTCATTTAAGTGGAAAACAGAGTAATGTTATTTACAACTGTATTGGGAGATACATAATTATTTTTCCGACTCCCATATGTGGCATAATTAAAAAGTCCACATACAAGTTTACATGAGAACGTTACTGTGGTATGCAGCAACAGGATGTAACCTGCATCAAGTGAAACACAAAAAACATACGTAGATGTTTTCAATTATACTGATACCAGAACAGAGTGAATTAAAATTACCAGGTAACAAGTGAATCCTCAACAGAGTGAATTACCAAGTCAAGTAAATTCAGCCTCATAACCTTAAACGATAGAATAAAAAAAGAGGAATATGATCACTCCATATAACAAACTGAGGGAATAGACAAGTCGAACAAGGATAACCTATTTAAATTACAAGGTAGGAAAAGGGGACATTGATGGAAGTTGGATTCACAATTGAGTGTTGAGACAAGAAAATTCTCACACCCTATACTGTATTCATGGGTGACAAGAGGGATGCATTAAAAGAAGTTGTCAGTGCCATTTCTATCCGTACATCAAACAACAAATACGACATAGATCTTAGAACTTCAAAGATGTAATACAGTACAGGGCATGCCGGCTGTTAAAAAAAAATCTAGATAGGACATAAAGAGCTAGATCTAACTCCCCATTTTCAATGATTGGTAAGCACAGGCATGTAAGCACAAATATTTTTTATTTAAAATGGAATCATTTGAACAAATAAGTACAGTACTTACATATAATTTCTTTTGTAGTTTCAAAGGCCATTTCTACAATATTTTCATCATGGTCGGAAGCTGCAAGATGGAAGACGCTGAATATGTTTTTCCAACCTGATTTGATGTTCTTCGCTTGACAATTGACCATTTGTGTTAAACATCTGACCACCATGTCTTTTATTTTTGGTGACCTGGGAAGTGAAAATACACATCACTATCAAATTATACTATTTATACACCATAAACAGTATAACATTAGTAGAGTCCCATAAATTTTTTGGGGAAAAAAATATTTTTTTTTAGTGAATTTCAAATTAACAGCAAATGGAACAAATTAATGTAGAATTAAATTACATTTTTAAATAGAGTACTTTAAACATAATTGCAAAATTTTGAAAGCTTACTTATTAGTCCAGGAGCCTAGAATCACCTGGCATTTGGTCTCTGCCAAGTCTGCAATCAACCTACCTATTCTTTTTCATTATGTGCTCAAATGGACGAAGGAACTCCTTTTGGAAACGGAAGTTGGAGAACTCTCCCTTTTCAATAAACTTCATCGATAACTGACGTAGAGAGTCGACAGCGAACACGGCAATTTCTTCATTGGGGTTGCAACCAACTTTATTGAAATGTTCACCTAGTACCTGGAAATGTATTTAATACACAAATATTGTTAAATATTGTTAAATATCAGTTAACCCGAACTGGTTAACATGCATGCATTATAAGACAGCCTACAAGAAAACAAATGTTACTTAAGCAATGATTCAAGCAGGAATTGGTTGATTGGGCCACCTATTATCAATGGAGCAGACATAAGCTTTTCAAAATAAATCTAATTACATCATCCCCCAATTCAACTAATGAAAGTCTGCATGTGTTACAGTAGTACCTATTCTGTAGTTACAAGCAGAGAGCTAAGCTCAAGTTTCAATCTTCTTTCTTTTTTGGTTGACATAAATAATTTGATCATTTTCAGATTTCTTGTGCACACAACCTCTTCTTGGGAGTATCCCTGGAAACACAAACTGAAACTGTCTCTATTTTCCGCTTGTTACAACCTGTAATAAAGTTGTTACATCTTGGCTTAACGTGTTTATGACGTATTAGAACGGTGTTACAACTTGCTATATTGGTTGTTATAACTGGTTAGGAGGTGTTAAAACTTGTTCGAACATTGTACCAATGTCGTAGTTTCAGTGTGTGTTTGGCGGGATATGCCTTGCAACTACCACTAATAGTAAACAAGTATATCCTGTTTATCTTTCAGTACTCTTTCTTCTTACATTTGTAACCGTGACCTCTAGTTCTGCTTAATTCTCTTTACAAATAATTCCCCATCTTTTTTCCCTATCTCTATGCTTTTACAAATTTGTAAATACTGTACAGTACAGTTATTACCATTACCTTATTTTTAATCCAGAATGTTAATTTGGGAATAATCTTTCTAGATTTTGAGAGTTTCCCACTATAATGAGATTTGGAATGTCGAGGCACACTTTTGCTTCTAGCAAGGAAATGTGGAGCATATGAATACAATTTATAAATTCCCTTCAATTCCAATTGATTAATTAAGATGAAATAAGCCAAGACAACCACTGCACTAAACATTCTTTATAACTATTCTGTCTACAAAATTGATTCATCAGAATGACAAAGTTTGGTGTTTCATTTCATTTGTATATATATAATAATTTTTATATAAAAAACTAAGACGTATCTACATGCTCTTTCTTACATACAGTATTATTAGAATTAGAGCGAAGAATATGGGTACCACAGAATTCAAAGGCCCTATAATTCTACTTCAGTTTCTTCACATCTATCGCCTTCCTTATCAATAATAGTTCCCAAAATAAAGTACAGTATAAGAGTATTCTGTACTTGACATCTTAACGATGATGATAAAAAGTAGTAAACGACATTGTTTTCTAACCTCCCATATTCTGGACCACTGCAGCCTGATGCGACCCATGTTGTAGTAACTAATTTCGACAATCTTCTGTAAAGAGAACATCCGTGGTGAGGGAGCGGCTAATTCCTCGAGGGACACTTGACACAAGGCGCTTACAAAGTGAACCACAGCATCTCCGTCCAATCGTGTAGACCCGGTGAATATTCTGTCAACAGCCACGACGACACTTTGGGAAGAAGTTTCCCCCATGGACTCCTTAATGTGGGCCAGTTTCTTCTGCTCACCAGTAACTGAAATTATTCAAGAGAAAATAAACAATTAACCCCACATACCAAAATACATTCCCCAAAAACGAAGACAAAATTATTTTTACGCCAGTTTGTACCTTGTGTAAAGATACAAATCTTGAAATATTTTCCATTACTATTGATCATATAATCCTTTTAAGGTTTTACTAGAACTTACTGAATTCTGGAAAGGCATCAAGGAAGTTGGAAGTTTCATGTGGCATCTTGAGGCCAGAATCCTTTATATACTGAGGCTTTACCCGGTCCCGATCAGCTGGGCCAGCTCTAGTTGACTGATGCACTTTAGGATTTCCAACCAGGATTTTCCAAGATAATTTCCTAAAAAATAAAAAAAGAAAAAATTTATCGCTATGAAAATATAATAAATAAGTACAAATGAATATATGGAGAGAGTAAGTCACAATAACAGGGTTGAAAATTAAGACACCCAACCCCACAAATCTAAAAATGCAGGAAGTGGCAACATGTCAGTCTGTCCTGGACTATTATAAAGTCATACAATTCCTTTATTTTTTAGATTTGTGCTTGGGGCATCCAAATGAATACTTCACTGAACACAAAACATTTAGATTTAATAATCTTTAATGCATTATTTCTTACGAGGTCAAATGCAACATAAAAAAATATTTATTTTACATTTAATAACAGGGATTGCCTTTTCTAACATGTACCGTAGTTTTAATATTCAGAGAACTATAGTTTATGCATATTTATATTTTTCCATTTTCCAATGGTTTAAACTTTATCTAACAATATTTCTCCTGAACACATGGAGAAAATGTTAAAAGCGAAGAATGCTTCTGTGAGCAAATGACGACACAATTGTATAATCTGCCATCATTTGTGTCTCATAAAACAAGCTCAACATTGTCCATTAAATTATCTCCAATTAAAACAAAGTCAAATATGAAGTTCATCTTTTGCACTTTCATAGAATATATAACTATTAATTAAGGTCTTATTGTGCTCAGTAGGAATTAGTTATGTATCAGGTTAGTACATATCTCTGTTGTAATGGTGATGTTGATGAACCTTATGATTTCATTTTAGAATCACATGCCCCTAGTATTTAGTCAGCTAATTAGTTTCATGGTCAGCTTCCTTCAGTGGCAAAACTGTACTATTACAATTTACTTCAGAATTATTGTTCTTTTCCTCCTAAACAGTTTTAATTATATATATAGTAGTATTCTGAAAGGGGATGCATATGACCTTTAATATATTAGGTTAATATTTTGTATACAGCTTTATCTTCATTTATTAAACCGTTAATAGTTCTACAAAATAAGTGTCAAAGCTTTAGAATATGGACAATGATTAAACATTTACTTCACTTGGAGGAAAGTTTAAAGTACTTTTAAATTCACAAATAAAACTAGAGTACAGGGTATATGTACACACACACACTTATAATAAACAAAGCTTTTACCCGAGCAAGAAATAACGAGTTTTCAAAGTCAGTCATACTATACTGCATATTTAACATGACTACAATACACAAGGTGCATATCTTACCATCAGTATGCGCAACTGTGATGAGAGTTTTGATGCAGTCAACATTCTTGGTTTTCATTTCAGTTAGTGGTGAATTAGCTGTCAAGAGTGTAAAACGGGCGAGGCACTGCACAAAGGCATCTCTTTCAAGCTTGAAATATGAGATGAAAACACATTAGTTACCTATTGGAATGTTAATGTACTGTTCTGAGCTCTTGAATGGGGCTACCCTCAAAGATAATTTTGTCTGCACAAGGATCATAGGCAGTCAGGCAGGAGACATTCTAAACAGTGGCATCAAAGGGAAGTTTTCCAAATGGTTTTTGCAAATTTATAAAAATGTTATATTCACTGGTGATAAGACCATTCCAGCTCTGGATTTAGTATATGTACTGCCGAAGCGAGTACTAAATGTAAACTAAACTGTAAGAGGTCTTCCTTTGGGATCAGATAAGACCACTATACCAGTATTGCCAACATATGACAGCATGTAAATCTGAAGATAACCTGTGCGCATGAACCCGTGTTTCATAGTTACGTATTAGCAATGACATGGATTATCAGCTTGTGTGCTGCCTATTGTGTACACTGTATTGACATTTGTGGTGCAAGCACTGTTCCTTAAGCATTACAGTGCTCACCATGATGTATCTGTGTGGTGGAAAATGTAGCTCTAGTGTCCGACCTGGAGGCAAGCAGAAAGTGTACTGCTTTGATACACTTTGTAATACAGTAGTTTGTTGCAATTGTAATTGTATAACACCCTAGACAACTCGACAAATCATTACTCATTAAATAAACATTATGAAATGCTTGGAATGCTTGAAACTCTCACGTGTCTGAGCGTGACTTAAACCTTTATAATTAGTCAGTTCTCTCTCAGTTAGATTTCATGAAAGTCCTTACATTCAAAATGTTATCTTTAACTCAATCAATTCTCAACTTAATGCCTCTCTATAGTCCGTCTGCTAACTAGTCTCTGTCTCTTAATTTAGTACCAAATAAAGAGAAAATACAAGAATTTACCATTAAATTTAGACATGAGCAACTTCACAAGTAGCGGAAAATTCTGTAAAGGCTAGTGTAATTTTCAAGAGGCAAAAGTGGTAAATTTTACTTTATGAAACAAGTAGAGTGAGACATTATGAATTGTGTAATACTGAATAAGAGTTTTATATATATATATATATATATATATATATATATATATATATATATATATATATATATATATATATATATATATATATATATATATATATGTATATATATATATATATATATATATATATATGTATATATATGTATATATATATATATATATATATATATATATATATATATATATATATATATATATATATATATATATATATATATCAGTTGGATATAAACATAATACAGTACCAGGGAGGAGAGAGAGAAATAAGATGCATTAGTGCAAAAAGATTGATGATCAGATTCTTTGCAAGAATTATACAATGGAAGACAAAATAATACAACGAGAGTTTGGACAAGAAAATGAACGACAAAATTTCAAGAGAAGTGAGATACAAGGGACATGAAAAATGGGACGAGAAGGCACCATTCTGCATTAGGAAAATGAAGGAAGGCATGTGAAGAAAATTCCTAAAAATGTAAAAAGGAAAGTGAAAAGAGGGAAGATATTAGTCTCGACACAGTATTTATATAGAGTACATACCAAAAGCTTGAAATTACTTACTTTCATATGAAATATGCAAGTAATTCTGATGGCACATCTAAGACCATCCAGGCAGAGGGATGCCACTTCTGCATCATCACAGTCTTGAAGACCCACTGAAAATGCAGCCAGGAATGGTGTCCAAGCCATCTACAAATAGAAATCACACATGAAATGAGAAGGTGATCTAAATAAAATTCTGCATTCATATATAAAAAGTATGAATTAAAATTTTCTCCACAAGATTTCAGAGTAAACAAATATTTTATAGCTAATTTGTTTTCTTTGGATAGGCTTATGTGACACAGCATAAATAATACAATGTTAAATAGTCACCTTAAACATTGGTCGGACGTGCTCAACATGGGTTGCCAGAGTGAAGGTAGCAGACACATGTGAAGCTGCTTCCATTAAAGACTTCGCTGTTATTGATATAGTCTCCATCTCTAAATTAAATAGTGACTTACGTTTCTTCTCATTTGCAACAGCTGAAAAATAAAAGATTACTACTCAACCTCTCTCTCTCCTACATGTTCCTTTACTTATCTTCTCAATTTCAAAAATGCATAATGTTAATTAAATAAATGCTCTGATTTTAACACTTGTATACCTCACTGATGCTTACAAATTAAATTTATATATAATATATATATATATATATATATATATATATATATATATATATATATATATATAATATATTATATATATACAGTATATATATATGAATATATATTCATTCGCATATAGTCCTGGGGACCATTCAGGTTGTTCGCAATATATATATATATATAATATATAATATATATATATATATATATATATATATATATATATATATTATATATGTATTATATGACGAAAAAAAAGTAAGATTAATAATCTAACACGATTTTCTCAATTTTCCTTATGTTTGTTTTACTGATGACGGTAAATGAAAAATCAATTCTCCAAAATTCATTCTTTATTTCTTAGTCTGACGCGACACTTGAACGCGTTTCGTAATAACTAATTACATTTTCAAAGACTTAGTTTTTCACACACAACTATAACCTTAAAGCACTAAACAGTTCTTTACTATGCTATGATTTAAACAGCTTTCATCTTTCATTTTATACCCGCGTTTTGGGTGAGGTGATATGTTACAACAGTTTTTAATGAGGTGAACAAAACTTTCAACAAAGGACAGAACACGAAAACAATGGATATTAACTGGATATTAATGGGTAAATTGAAGGTATGAATGGAAGTAACTGCGGAAGGGCCTATTGGCCCATATTTCTTGATGCTTCTATATTGGAGCGGGGTCTTGAAGTGGGTAGAATATAGTTGTGCATTAATTGACTGTTGATTGCTGGTGTTGACTTCTTGATGTGTAGTGCCTCGCAGANACATCAACTCTGTGATGTGAGCACTTAATTGGCGGTCAGTGTGGCGCTTAATTCTTAAAAAGCAATATCTACGCTCGATCGTGATGTAGTTTAGTATGCGGTTTAAAGAAAAAAGAGCATATCAATGTTATATCACAGAAAACGAATTTATCATAAACCATGTATTTGTCTTATCATATGGAAATGCATTCATATTTATAAAATAACAATATGAATACAAAATTTCTGTAAATCCCCTACCATGTTGGAATCTGGAAATTAATGAGCAAATGCTGGCTGAAGGCCCTGAAGGAAACCACATTGGTTTCATTTTGGATACAAATGTCCATGGAGATTCAGAATGGAAATAATATAGTTGAACCGCAGAGAGAGTTTTAAGATCTGTGGTGAGAGTGATGGACACAGCCTTCACAATTATACTTCAGAGAATTTAAACATCTAAGAGTCATTAGAAATATGTGTTGAATAAAACCATACAATGTTTGAGTTCGGGAAACGCCATTTGTCATATTACTAGCTGTTCTTAAAGATTCACCCATTTTGCAACAGCAAGATAATTATAAGATTTTAAGGGTTGACGAATGTTATCTTCTTGTTTGATAAACTGTGCACTCGAGACATAGTTAATAAGACAACGCCATATAAGACAACAAAACGTTTTCAGATTCTTTCACACACCAATTTCCAGCAACTTTTATAATTTATATAAATATTTTAGGGAATAATACATAAATTACATATTTAAACATGATATTAGTGTTTAGTGGAATGCATACGATGCAAGGCATCAATATCTTTTTTGCTTCTCACTTTACCGTATTTCTTTTTGTCATTGTACATTTAATGATGTGATTTGTAATACAGTATGTTGTTGATGAATATATAACAAGAAGAGTTGGCCCCCAAGATGGAACCTTGCACTACTCTACTAGCAACGTTTTTTCAGATTCATATCTATTTAGGGTGACCCTTTAAGTTGCTTCCTTTGATTTAACCATCGTTTTATCCATTCTAGTATTTTGCTGTTTTTTCCATGTGCTTGCAATTTCTGTGTCAGCCTTTCATGTGCTACCTTATCAAAAGCTTCACACGTGTCAATATACGCCACATCTGCTGGAAGTCCTTTGTCTAAATACAGTACATTAGAACATAAGAACAAAGGTAACTGTAGAAGGCCTATTGGCCCATACGAGGCAGCTCCTATTTATAACCACCCAATCCCACTCATATACATGTCCAACCCATGCTTGAAACAATCCAGGACCCCACCGCCACCACGTAACGCGGTAATTGGTTCCACAAATCAACAACCCTGTTACCGATCACAGTACTGTTGCTGGTCACCATTTCCAAAAGCGAGAAATGATCGCATTTCATCTCATGCTCATCATTATTTCTAAGGATCAAGGTCCCCACAGCCCGGTCTCTGACCATGCTGGTTGATGATAGTCTGGTCAACTAGGCTGTTGGACGTGGCTACTCGCAGCCTGGCGTATGAATCACAGCCTGATTGGTCAGGTATCCTTTGGAGGTGTTTATCGAGTTCTTTCTCTTGATGACTTTGAGGGGTTGGCCAGTTATGCCCCTATGCGTAATGGAAGCGTGTTGAAGTATCTCGGACCTCTCGAGTCCTGTTGTCCGAGTTGAACAGTCCTACTGAGTCTTTTGTCTTGGTTTTACTTCTTATATAGGCATAAAAGTACTTGTGATACTTCTGTAATGGTATGACATGTTTTGACAATAAACACAATATAATAACTAGATGTATATTTCATGTAAATGGTTACTGCAGTGGTTACTTCTTAACACCTTGAGCAAGTTTTCTTCAAAATTTCTTTTGGCTGATCTGATTATGTCGGTGAATTCGAAATCCTTTTGTACATTTCGTATTGTGTGATTCCGGTGGACTAATCTTCTTCCAGAGGTTGAACTCAGTTGGTAAAGCACTTTTACTGCCTGTCATTCTAGTTTTTTTTTTTTGTTTCCTCTCTTTAGCAGTTTTAAACAATTTCAGTGATGACCTTAGTAAAATTGTTCCATGATGTTTTAGTGCCTTGATCTCTTATTAACTCCTTCTAGGTAACATTTTGCAACTCTTCTCTCATTCTATAAGTTCTCGAAAGTAGTCAAAAAAGTCATCGTTCCTGGACATACAGGTATAAAGTGATCACATACATGGGTGAGCATTTTCTACCTGTATTTGATTAATCATTCCCTCTTCTGATGTTCATACAAAAGCTGGAATGCTGTTACCCTGGGCTCTATCACATGCTGTATTTATTTATTTACTTATATACAAGAAGGTACATTGGGTTTATGAGGGTACAGAGCATTGAAATTTTACATTCTTGTAAAGCCACTAGCACGCATGGCATTTTGGGCAGAATCACTATGAGAAAAGGAGTTCTTTACTGTCAACTTACATTAATTGCTTAAAAGTTTTATTCAAGAATTGTATAGTGAACAGTCCCTGGCAACTGTTTTTTATACAAAAGAAAACATATTTATGCAATTATAATTTTTTTTTACCTGTGGGCCACCATCTCTAGAGCCCTAGGAGGAGACAGGAAGCCAGCAGTTTATCTAAGGTCTCTCTATTATTCCCAAGGTTTTTTCCAGATGAATTTTTAATTGGAGTAGTCTTGGTATTCATTACTTCGGTAAGTGGGTAATTTCATGTATGTTTTATTACATTCATTTTCCAGATCTCTTGAGTAAAACTAAGCACAATTTTCCTCATAAGCTTCTGTAAATAACAAAGCAGTCCCTGTCAGGTACCTGCAAGACAATATTCTCAACATACCTGCATGGAGAACAAGGTTCAATGGCCAAGGTTTCAGTGGTGAGGATGTGGGAACAATTCCAGAGCAGGGGCCTAGGAGTGGGTCAACTGATGAGCAGTTTTAGCATTTGTGATATCCCTCAAGTACCACAGCTTCCTGGACAAACTCAACTACCAGATGAGAGGATATGCAAGAAATATAAAGGTCTTTATGTAAAGCATATAGGTGGGACTTCTACAAGCTGAGGTTTTATCTTCTATATTATTCATTGTCTTAGGCCAGAATAGCAATTTCACATTCTACCCTCAGTTTCCCCTTTGGATCGCTAAAAAATTCCAGCCCCTTCCACTCTTAAATTTTAGGCATTGGCAATCAGTGCCTAGTTAAGATTCATCTTATTCAATTATTTTTTCTAACAGGCAGAGATGCCAATTTAGGGAAGATTTCCAATTTCCAATTCAATGCTTTAACTGTAAGATAAGGCACATGGGAACACACATTAATCATTGCATTTTACAAGATGACCAACATCCTGCTTGTGTGCTCTCCCAATTATAAAAAGAACCATACATCCAATAATTATAATAGAACTGTGAAAAAGAAACAAAGATTTGGAAATAGCTTCTGGATTTATTTGTAATAATGAAATAACCAACACTCATATATATACAATTACTGTGGTATAAATGTACATCCTCACCGCATAATTAATATTACGTACTCCAAGAACTGCATTATAGGATTTGTATTTTATGTAACATTTTATACTATTTTTGCCACTGTCAGGAGATATTAATGATTAGATATGAAAAATTAAACTAAAATTGTTAAAGCAGTTAGATATATTTATATTAAATCTAGATAATAAAACAGAAGTCATCTATGACAATAAAAACATATCTATTTTATAACCAAGAATGTATTTACATTGAATCTTAAAAAAAAATATGCATAAAGAAAACTTCAGTTCATCATCCCACACAGTTCTCCCAAAAGTCTCATTTGTAAGGACATCACAAAATTGCACTTTTGCTTCTATTAAGACTTGTTTATGCTAAAATGTCCAAAATATTTTCAGAAAAACATTTTGACATTTTATAAATAATGAAAAAAAACATGAATGTTTACAAATCAATATGCAATTAAATGTTGATAAAACTAATTTTCTGAAAAAAAAATTAAATAGAATAATACTTTGTGTGAAATGAAATAATGTTATTTACATCTCTTACACAGATCATGAACATTAAAGCCTCAGGCCAGTTCTATGAGAATCGGCAAGCAATCTATATCTATAACAATACTAGTAATAAAATTTTCCCCGCACATTATACCAATAGATAAGAGCAACATGTCATCTCCAAGTTAAAACACATGACTCGATACCATGTTAAAATTTCAGATTAAAAGGTAATCATAAACAAATATTTCCACCTTCATTTGCACAGATATTAGTCTTGAACTATGTAAGTGTCTTTTCCTCACATAATTCACCAAATAAAAACATGTGAATGAAAACATGTGTATTGTATCTCATAAGAACTTGAATTTCAATACTGTAACTAAAGTCTTGAAGAGGCTGTAGAATAAATAAGTCTTTCCTGAATATATTTTCACATAAATGTTGCAAATCTTTTACAAGGGCTGTATGTAAACAGTACTAGAAATGGGTTGTGAACGCTTGAATAATAACAGCACAACTTTAATCCTTATCACTGGAGTACTGAAGAGTACTTGGTATTTATACGGCTTTCTGCAACAATCCCTAAGCTACTGTCTTTAATATTAGGAATAGTTGGAATTTATTGAAATTATGAAATTTAAAGTGCCACATTTTTGTATAAATTCGTACTGTATTAATATATCGCAATCTTCCCTGAAAGTACATTGATG